>JAWNMV010000608.1:2250000-2761929 GCA_035043635.1 Drosophila rellima
GCGCCCTTTGAGCCTGGTTTTTCAATTTGGCCAAGTTTGGTTTCGGAAATTGCATGCATAATGAAGATGGACGTCAATGGCAATCGAATTGTTTCATTCAACGAACGCTTTGTACAAAGCATCCAATGACAGAAGCTACGCAAATCTCAAATTTGGGGCAACCCCCAAGAAGAAGAAGATGCAACAAACGAAGATGTGGACAGTGAAAGGGGGAAGAGAACAAAGTGTAGCACAGTGAGGAAAAAACTCTTTCTTGCCTTATATTAATTAATATTCATAATAAGTAGCAAATATTTCATATTTTTTAAAGCTACATTTTTTTTAAATTTAAAATTATAAAATTACAAATTGAAAATAAAATTTGAATTTGAAATATACAAAATATTAAGTATTTATTTTTTTAATAGTTATATCACAAATATAATCAAGTAAAATTACAATAATTAAGTTAGGAACAAAAGTAAAACAAACATTAAAGTTTACTAACTCGAATCACCATTATCCCAAGAAAATATTCAAATAATGAAGACTTTGACTTATGGAATTCTTTTCATTAGTAAAATAAATGCTATTGCCACTCGATTTAGTTTGAGTTAGGCAAAATTCGAGTTATAGAAGTTTGTGTTATGGAATTTCCACTGTATTAATAATCGAAAAGATTAAAAAAAGAAATCCTACTTAAAATTCGAAAATTTGTCAGCATTTGCCCACTGTGCAGCGGCTGTGACAGCTTTAAAATGCAATCCGGCGAGTTTGCAGTACATTAAATCAAACTTACACACACATACGAAAGGCCTTATGGTGTATTGTGTGTGTGTGTGTGTGTGTGTTTCCGCTGACAGCTATGGCAACACTCTAGAACTTGGCCTGTCAGCAACAGCAGCAGCAGCAAACACAAAAAAAAAATAGCCTTTAAAGAAGTTTTGCGTCGCGTTTCGTTTCGCTTCGCTTCGCTTCGTTTGCCGCATGCAGCGCATAACCTCACTTTTTACCCCATTCTTTGTTTTTTTTTTTTCTTTCCTTTTTTCTATCTTCTTTAGTGGACAGTTTATTGTCAAGCTGTTTGTTGTTTATTCTGTGCAGTCGATAAATGTCAATTAAGCGCAAAGTCTGACCACATTTAGCTATCGATAAGTTTTCGATAACAGCTTCAAAATGAGTAAGCAAAGAGTGTGTGTTGAAAATGAAACGAAGAGAGATGAGAGATGAAAGAAAATAAAGGAAGGAAATATAAGAGAGAAAAATGCAGAAGATGGGAATAATTATAGTTGAGAAGAAATAAAATAGGGAGGACGTAAAAGATGAAGAAAAGAAGAAGGCAGAAAAGACCATTGGCGAGAAAGAGAAAAGTGAAGAAAGAAGACAGAAAGGGAAAGATAAGATAGATGGAATGGCAAGATAAGAAGAGAAAGAAGAAAAGTCTGAGATAAGAGCACTTTGAACTTGTTAAACGCTTTCATTTAATCTATCGGTTTATATAATATTTGTTCACGAGCGTTGCCACATAGTTGCATATTTTTACTTTTCTGACTATTCTAATTCGTAATGTGAACTTGAAAACGTTACTAGAGTTAAATTAGAGTTTTCATAATGATCTACATACATACATATACATATATGTATGTAAATTGTATGTAGCGTCTTTAATTAAAGTACAGTCATCGTCAGCATTAAAGTTGAAGCTCCTTTGAGCTCTGAGATTACTCGTTTAACTGGCACTTTGCAGCGGCACTTGTTCTAACTTTGATAAGTTGTTTGCCTTTCTATGAAAAATGATTTCTACGCTGTGCATATATTTTGGCTTAAATAAAAAAACACTTTGGCGTGGCAACTGCAAATGCGGCTCGAAACACAAAATGGCCAATACAAAGTGGAGAGCGTAGCGTGAACTCAAGGGAAAGTCCAATTTGGCAAGGGGCAAAGGGTGAAACGAGAGAGAGAGAGAGAGAGGGAGAGGGAAAGAAGTCCGGCAACCGCAAAAAGTTGCTTAGCTGCTTGTCGTGATTGTTTTGTTGTTGTCGATGTTGTTGTCGTTTTTGTTGTTGTTGTGGCTGCTGTTGATTTCTAACGGTACCCAGCTCATTGCTGTTTTTTCTCTCCCCCTACCTCCCCGCCACTTCCTGCCCCCTTGTCACTGCACAAAACCTTTTTTAACCACTTCAAACAAGTTGCTGCTTTTCATAATTAAATTGAAAAATTTATGCGCAATTAAATGGAAAACTTTGCTTTGTGGCCCAAAGCCAAGCAAAAACCAATGGAAAAATCAACAACAACAACAAAATGTCAGAACATAAGAATTAAACTTTGACCTGACGAAGTTCAAATGCCCTTTACAAATTAGCTTAGAAAATATATATTTAATTTGACTGATCTTAATTTAACTTTTAATTTATATTTTTAATATCAGCAAAGATTTTTAAATAAAACTTTAAAGAAATGAGTTCTTCAAAATAAAAGTAAACTGATTTGATAAATTTCGAAATCCATTTCAAATCAAATCAGCCTTAGTATCACAGTTTTAATAATTCAATTCAATGACAAATACATATTTTATTCAAGGTTCCCCAAAAGATAAAGTAAACTGATTTGATCAGTTAAGCAATCTGTATTGAATCAAAACAGTAACATATTTCTATTGATTTTGATTTTTAATCACTTGGCTCATTCCGTTATTTATATTTTATTTATGTGTCAATATTTCTAAATCGATACTTTTAGCATTTCCACAATATCCCGAGTTAGGGTATATAGGCAAATTTTGAAACCGTCAGCAAATTATTCAAAAAGCAAAAAGTTGCCCGTGGTTACGAGTAAGTGCAACTTTGTTGATGATTAAGTATTATAGGCAAGCGGCTTGTAAACAATTCCCTCAATGTTATTGCTGCTTGTTGCCTCTATGCAATCAATTTGTGAACTAACTGAATTAACTATCTATATACATATTTGTATCCATCTATCTTTCAGATGGGCGGTATCCACGGTTATGACGCGACAGAATCTGGTGCCAACGGAAGTGCAGCCAACTGAGGATATATCGGCATTGATACCCTACTGGGAAATGGCCAACAATCGCAATGGCAAGATAACCTCATTCTATGATAGTGCCACACGGGGAATGTCCTGTACCGCCCAGGAGTCCTGCAAGGCGGGTGAACAGTTCTTCATCTACTATGGCGATCGATCCAATGCCGATTCCTTGGTACACAGTGGGTAAGTTTGTCGATAAAACTAACAGTCGACAGTCGTGATAATCGATATCGATTAATCAACTGATCAGCTCAAGATCTTTTAATTGCGGCGTTGCCACATCTCACTCTATTTGCATTTTCGAATCTATACGTGGCAACGTTGAATTGAGCCAGAGCTGATTTTAGTGTTGAGCAATACATCAACAATTCGATTTGATCGGAAGCGATTTTCAAGTACTTTAATATATTCAATGGCAAATGTAGATATGCAATATTTTAGAACATTTTATTGGCTTTAAGAAAATATGCACTCTGGTCAACCCATCTTTTTTGGAAAAAAAGTTAAGGGAAATTAGAAAAGAAAATTTAATTAGAAAAGTAGTTTTGAATGAAGGGCACAATACTTTTTGCATCGCGAACGAAAATGGGTTAATTCGATTATTTTTTGACGATGCATCGAGTTATTAAAAACAATTTTCATCAAAAATCGAAATTTTTCACTGGAGTTTTTTTTATTGTAGGTCATTTGAAGAATTTAGCTCACTCGCTGAATTTTTAATGAACGATCGATTACTAACATTTTTTATTTTTTTTTCCAACACTGTACACTTTTTTTACGCCGATTAATCGATAACTAAGTTTGGATGTTGTCGATATTTACATTTCGATTTTAAGCTCGATTTATAGTTTAAATTTGATCAGTAGCTCAAACTCAGAACTTGTGCTTGAAATATTTGAAGTTATGGATTTATTCTACGCTTAAATATGATACAAAAAAAAAGAAGCTAACACTCTTGATCTTTTTACTATACACAGATTTGTCGATACAAATAATCCAAAGAACTATGTGGAGCTCCGTTTGGGTCTGAGTCTTACGGATGCCCTGAGCAGTCAACGGGCTCGTCTGCTCGCCCAACTGAATATACAGAGCATGCGAGTGCTGTCCGCTCCGGAATACATTTCCGGAGAGCTGTTGGCATTTGTGCGAGTGTTCAACATGAGCGGCGATCAGTTGGAGCATTGGTGCAGTCATTTGGAGCGTTCCATCGATTTGTTGCACATTGATTGTGCGCTCGAAACGGATTTGGAGACACGCACCTGGCAGTACTTGTATCAAAGACTCAAGCTCCTCATTGGCGTCTTGGAGACGACGCTGCATGAGGCAGATGAGGTGCAACAGCTGGAGGCGTTGCAACTCCAGAAGAATCAAGACAATGGGGATGAGGACGAGGCTGATGCTAAACTGGAAATTGATACGATGCTGTTGCAGTATCGTCAACTCGAGCGTCGCATACTCAACGATGCTTTGCTTTATGTACAGGAGCGCTTGAAGGTCTAAACTGGCGCCCAAATCCAAACAGAACTCAAGTGAAAGACGACAACTCAAGTGGCCATTTTATCTGCAAACAAATAACCACTCAAAATGCACTATTCATATTTATACATATATATATTTTTTTTTAATTTTGTTTTAAGCTTCGCATCTTAGCGAAAGTCCAGGAAGTGAAAACAAATCAAAGTCAATATATATCTATGGATTTATCTTGTAACTAATATAATTTATTTTCATATTAAAGAAGAAAACTTCATCTTAACTTTATAACAATCATAATTTATTTCTTAAACTATTGAAAACAAAAAAAATAATAATAAACGAAACGAAATGAATTTCGAAAAACATTCAAGAGTTTCTTGATACTACTTTTTTTTTACTTAGTAACTTAATTTGTCATTTAATAATTGTTTTATGTTTGTTTTGAACTATGAAATAAAATGCAATAACAGAAAATCATTTTGTATTTTGTATGTGATATTTAGATTGTGACTGAAAATGAGCCCAAAAACAGAATATCAATAATAATTTGATTTTAATTTGTTAAATTAAAAAAAATATATATAAATATAATTTTTTGAGCGAAAAGCAAAGCTGGTCAATTTAAAGCTGATTGCAAGTTTTAGCTTTGAATTTGAGGCAGAGATTTCAAAATTAAATGTTCGACAAAAAATATGTTTTTCAAAAAAAAAAAAGGAAAAGAAGAATCGGAAAAGATAAGCAGATATTTGCTTTGAAGTTTGGCAAAAGATATCTGCAATTGATACAAATATTAAACAAAGCGAGAAAAAAAAGGAAAATTATATGAGAATAATAGCCACAAAAAAAAAAAATAAATAAATAAAAAGAGCAACGAATGCAAATGAGGGTTTGAAATGAAATCGCCTTAAAATGTATGAAAATGCGCTTAAGTGCTTAAGTAGCGCACACACACACACACACACACATACATACAAACACATATACGAACACACACACATACGAACACACACACATATACATGTGTATGAACACAAAGCATGGATTTCAAAAAGCAATGGCTCTAAAACCACGTGTATGAGGGTGTGGTTGTCAATGTGTGTGTGTGTGTGTGTGTGTGGTGCGTGTGTGGTTTATCTGTATGTGTGTGTGTGTGTGTGTGTCGCAACATGCGTAGATTTATGGATGCTGTAACTGTTGCAAGTGTAACGCCTAAAACGACATTGATGAAATCCACACAGAAGTAGATAGAAGCAGAGAAAGCGTACAGAGAGAGAGAGAGAGTGAGTGAGAGACATAGGGAGAGAGAGAGAGAGACGGAACGATGAACGAAAATAGTTTATCCTCTACTTATGTTCCATTATGTCAGCTTGTTCCCATTGAACCCAAAGACCATAAAAGCTTAATTTAAGCAAATCTAGCACAAAAAGCCTGTGGAAATGAAAATGTTCGTATAATTTGGATAATTTTCGCACATGCTGCAAAATGAAAGTTATTGAATTTAAACTTGCTATTTTGAATACACAAATAACTTGTCCTTTGTGTTTTAAAAATTTCTTAATAATCGAATGATAATTAAAAAAGTTATGTAATATTATTTAAGAAAGAATTAAATGATTTAAGTGGCAATTTGGAATTATAAAGATATAGAGATACAATTAAAAAAAAACGAGATATAAATAGAACTTTAAGATAGGGAGATAAAAAAGAGTTTATATGTTGTTATACTAACAATATTTTAACATATTTCATAGACACACACACTCACTCACTTTCACACACACACACACACACAGTGTGAACAATTCGTTTGCGTCCATTTGGAAATGTTTTTTTTTTGTTTTTCTTTTGGTTCCGTTGTATGAGGCATGTTGCATAAATGTTAAGCTGCTTAACTTCGAGCCATGGCTATGACCATGGCCCGTTAGCCGTTGGTGGGCGTGGCCATTTGGCTAATTGCTTGACAGCAGCAAAATTGGCCAGTGCAATTAGCAAATCGGCAGGATTACGGTTTTGAAATTCATCCCGGCAACTTTAACTGTACACAACGCAATGGCAAATCAATAAACCAACAAACAAAAACTTGAAACAACTAAGAACGCTACCCTCTAGAGTCAAGTCGGATCGATAGTGAGATATTTGCAATGTGTCAATAATTGTAGATTATCTATACATACATTGTATATGAGAAATGTTGACTCCTTGGACTTTCAACAAGCGCAACTTAATTAAAGCTCATCCGATTCCCATGAGGAGTGTCTTATTTTCCATAATATTAACCCCACTTTAGCTTTGCATTTACATTTTTTAATTCTGAGACAAAAAATTTTTTTTTTAAATTTGTCGATTTTTACATAGTAACCCCTTTACATTTTTGGAAAATTTTCAAAAATTTTAAATCTCAAATTTCTTAATTAAATCAACTCCAGGTGATAAAATTAGGGTAAAAAAGTACTTTTGAACTAAATTTCGATTTGTTTCTTTAAGATTTAAGCCAAGAACTGCAAAATGTTCCCTGACTATAGTATGGTATTCTTTTAATTTGAATAGATTTGTCAAATCTTGACCGATTTTCGAAAGGGATGTTTTTTTGACCATTTTATTATACAAATATTGATTTGGCAACAAAATTTTTAAATTTTTAAAAATTAACATTTTTCGGAAGTTTTACATTTTACATTTTTTTACATTTTTTGAAAATTTTCAAAAATTTTAAATCTTAAATTTCAGGTTTGAATCGACTCCAGGTGATAAAATTAGGGTAAAAAAGTGCTTTTGAACTAAATTTCGATTTGTTTCTTTAAGATTTAAGCCAAGAACTGCAAAATGTTCCCTGACTATAGTATGGTATTCTTTTAATTTGAATAGATTTGTCAAATCTTGACCGATTTTCGAATGGGATGTTTTTTTGACCATTTTATTATACAAATATTGATTTGGCAACAGAATTTGAGAATTTTGAAACACTAACATTTTTCGGAAATTTTACATAGTTACCCCTTTACAATTATCGAAAATTTTCAAAAATTTTAAATCTCAAATTTCTTAATTAAATCGACTCCAGGTGATAAAATTAGGGTAAAAAAATACTTTTACACTTATTTCCACAGTTTTTCTTTAAAATCTTAACGGTTAGCCTTACCATCTTTGGGATATGATTTTGTTTGGGAATAGATACCCTATACATACATATGGATAAAGTTAATATATTTATCACTGTATGTATATAATTTATGGTGTTTTGCATACATTGCCATGAATTTATAAAACTCTTCAATGCGTTGCTTAACGAGTCGAAAAAGAAAACTAAAGCAAGTGCAAAAAAAAGCAAAGTCGAACACAGCAGCAATCGATGGCAAATGGCAGGCATACGAATGTTAAATGCACACACACACACACAATCATATGTATGTATATATATACATATATATACACACACACATACATACATTCAATCAACTGCCTAAACACTTTTCAATTTTCAATTGAATTGCAAGCGCGAAAATTGACTGCCAACTGATGTTGCTGCTGTTGCTGTTGTCGCTATTGCAGTGGGCGGCGTTGCGGCTGGGCCAGTGGGCGTGGCAGTGGCTGCATACCAAAAATAGCTATTCAAGTGTCAAATCAAATGTCGTGGACTGCAGCTGTGTGTGTGTGTGTGTGTGTGTGTGGTCGATGGTGTTGCTGATGTTGCTGGTGGTGTTGCTGCTGTTGCTGGTTGCTCTCAGCGGTTGCTGGCATTACCGATGACTTTGTCGCGCCATTTTAATGACATTTTCCAAAGTGTTTGCATTTGCAATTTTCCAGCTACCTGTCGAGCGGACAGCGGGCGGTGAAAGGCGGAGGGGAGGCTATACCTCAAATCAAATATGCATATCACTTTTACCTATAGCTAACAACAACAGCAACAACAGCAACTACTACTGCTGTTGTTGTTGTGCTGCTCTGTTAACACACCATAATTAAGCACACTAAACAAAGCATTGTTATTTTCCGAACAACATCATCAACATTTTCATGAATAGCATTATCCATATCATTTGCATATATCTAGGTATATTGTTGGTATATGCATTAATAAACATCATGTGCTTATCTGTTAGTAATTTAGTGCTGCTTTTTGTAACTTATTTGTTTACAAGTCTCAAGTCTCAAGTTTGTCTGAATTTGTTGCAAATTCAACTCTATCAAGGGGCAAATTGAGAGGAAATCAACAACAGCTGTTAGCTTTAACATTGCGCTGTTAACTAGCACTGAATATGAAGTGAGGAAATTGTTAAGTTTACTACACTTAATATTATATATTATTTTACTTTGAACTTTTCAATTTTATATGTAAAGTGAAAACATGTTAATAAGCTATTAAAATTAAGCTGTTAAATAACATTAGCTTAACATTATAAAGAGGTTAGCAAAACATCATTTTACACTCAACATGTTTAGCTAACATATTAACCATAACAATCCAAGTAGCAGTTAACATTACTATATTTATTTTATTAGAATTATTTTTTTTTATTTAGATCTAGTTTGAGATAATCATGTCGATCTCAAGAAATTTAGCTCGCTGCTCATTAAACTGTTGTTAACATAATGTCAATGCAATTGAAGTCAAATTATTTAATACGATTTTGCTGTAATTGAGCAGCAATTGCTTAATTTGTCTTTTATTAAAATGCACACAAATTGGCTTAATACGCTCGTCAATAGTTGCATCATAATTTGGCCACGCTGCGTATACGCAATGCACACATAACGTATACGCAGCGTCGACTCGTTGGGGTCATTAAAAGGAATAAATAATGCGCCATACACATACATACATACGAGTACACACACACACACACACACACACACGCACACACACACACACGGATATGTCTGTATACAATATGATTAAACATATTTTTCAGCTGGCAACGAAGCGAAACAGTCCAAAAGTTGCACTTAAGGCCAGTTCCTGATCCTGCTGCTGTTGCTGTTGCAGAAACGTTGCCAGCATGTGTCAAGACAGGAGTGGGAGTATTAAAGGTGTATGTGTCTGTGTGTGTGTGTGTGTGTGTGTGGCAGGTATGCCATAAAAACAGATTGTAATCTGCGTAAGTGGAAGTGGCCACATTTGGTTGCAAGACTGCCTGTCTCAATGGCGCTAGCAACAACATAAGTCGAGCATGAAGCTAGTAACAAGTAAGACATACTAAAAGTGTCAACGACCAACAGATACCCTGTACTAAGAAAACATTTAGATATGTTGATCAAATAATTATTTTAATTATTAAAATTATACATATTTTAATTGTAATTTTTATGTGGAAAACAGAAGAATTTTAAACACATATGAGAGTATATCGAAGACTAGATACCCTAACATTTATATTACACGAATTCTAAGCTTTAATTGTTGATAAGATACAATTTTTTTATTATTATTAAAATTATAAAAATTATGTTTGACTTTTCTTAGAGTCATTGACAATATTTAAATTGCAAGTATATAGAACACTAGATGCTCTATAATCGCTAATATCTCTGTTGCACTACTTCTACGAACTCAAGAGTTTTATTTAATTTTACATTATTCACATTTATTTATTATAGCTCGACAATTTAACTAAAACTAATATACAAATGAATAAATAAATAAACTAATATAAATGTTAAGAACAAGTTTAACTAGAAAACAAATGATCAGCTGTACATCGAAACAGGCTACCCTTTATCACAAATTATTGAAATTACAGGGTAGCTAAAAGTGATAATAATAGCCAGGCAACTGGAAGAGCTCTTAAATTTGCCAGCGTTCATATCGAGTCTCGACTCGAACTGGAACTCGAATTCGAATTTGGTCTGTTCTTGTTTTGCTTCAACAGTCTGAAAAATGGATTGGTTTACTCTAATATTTGCATGTTGGCTTTGCAGTTGTCAGTTACAGTTGCACTTTGCCCCAGTAGCTGGTTGAAATTTCCAAAAAATAAATAAAATTGCAGGAATAGTAGAAAGTAGAAATTATTGTGTGAACTTCCAAGGCCCAAGACTAATGGAGTCCAAAGCTCTTGAACAACGCTGTAAAATTGACAACGATTTCACAACCCCAGACCGAACCCAAAGACAACCCTTAGCCAATCCTATCTCAGTCACTTGACAAATTTGTAGCAATTTCGACAGCTCTGAGAAGAAAAGAGAACTGCTTTAAATTGAAGCGTGTGTCCCTTGTTATTCCAGTTGTAATTGAGAGGAGAATGCCAAATGACAAATTCCATAATCCTGTTGCATTTATTATACCACTAAAAGGTCCCGAGCTGAGAGAAGCAACAAAAACAACAACAACAACAACAGCTACAAATCTCTCGTCATGTGATTTAATTTCCTTGAAATATCTAGAGGTTGCACTGCTTTTTTAAATCTTCTTACTTTTGTTTGATGTTTACCTTTTTTTTTTGGTTTCTTGCTTACATTTAAGTTCATTATTCTTTTGCTTCTTTGGTGCAAAGATAAATTCTCGTTTCGTTTACCTTTTCTTTTACATATTTTTAGCTTGTTTTGTTTCTTTCATTATTTCTTTACACTTTCGTTTCTTCGTCATAATTTTATATGTTTTCTCGTTTCTCAAATTCTGCTCTTCTATATATATTTTTACATGCTGCTAAGCTTAAATATTTAAGTTTTGTTTGCCTGCTCGCTTTTTATTCTTGTGATCGCTGCAATTCTGACATTGCTTCTCACAAAATTTTTTCGCTTAGAATCTCAATTTTATCGCATGTTATTTTTCATATTGCTTATCACATTGCTTTTCATATTGCTTTTTACTTTGCTTGTTGTTCTGCTTTTCGCTTTGCTTCTCACTTTGCTTCTCTCTTTACTTCTCACTTCAATGTCTTTCTGCCTTTCGCTTTGCTTCTTACTTTGCTTCTCTTTTTTTTCTGCCTTTGCTTCTCATATTGATTCTCTTTTTCCTTTTTACATTGCTTATTGCATTGCTTCTCACTTTGCTTCTCACTTTGCTTCTCACTTTGCTTTTCGCTTTGCTTTTCGCTTTGCTTCTCACTTTGCTTCTCTCTTTACTTCTCACTTCAATTTCTTTCTGCTTCTTTTCTGCCTTTGCTTCTCATATTGATTCTCTTTTTCCTTTTTACATTGCTTATTGCATTGCTTCTCACTTTGCTTTTCACTTTGCTTCTCACTTTGCTTTTCGCTTTGCTTCTCACTTTGCTTCTCTCTTTACTTCTCACTTCAATTTCTTTCTGCTTCTCGCTTTGCTTCTCACTTTGCTTCTCTATTTTTCTGCCTTTGCTTCTCATATTGATTCTCTTTTTCCTTTTTACATTGCTTATTGCATTGCTTCTCACTTTGCTTTTCGCTTTGCTTCTCACTTTGCTTCTCACTTTGCTTCTCACTTTGCTTTTCGCTTTGCTTCTCACTTTGCTTCTCTCTTTACTTCTCACTTCAATTTCTTTCTGCTTCTCGCTTTGCTTCTCACTTTGCTTCTCTTTTTTGTCCTGCCTTTGATTTCTGCATCCCACTCTGCTTCTCAATTTACTTCTCGTTTTGCTTCTTCCTTGACAGCTCCTTTGAGTTCCTCTTTTTGCTTCTCTTTCAATTCTAGCTTAACAAACTGTTATTGCTTCTCTCTTTGCTTCTTACTTTCACTTATTCCCATTCAAACTGCTAAAAAAAAAACCAGAAATAACAGAAAATCTTTGCCATTTTCGTGCAATGATTCGATCTAAATTTCAAACCAGATTCAATTTAGCCCGATTTTTCTTAGCTTTTGCTATTTGCTTTTTGCTGTTTTCCTAACGGATGCCTGACAGATTGTTATTTAAATCGAATTCAATCTCAGTTTGTGTTGTTGTTACTCGTATATTCAACAACTTTCGCTTTTGCTTCTGCTCGAGTTGATTCTATTTAGGATATCTTCTCTCTCTATCGCTCTGACTCGCTCTCTCTTTCTGCTCAAGGCCTCTAGACATTGATAGGGACACACTTGCATACATATATGAATAGCTGAGTAACTGAGCCAAGTGGCAGGCAGCAGATGTTGCTGTTGTTGCTGCTCTTGTTGCTGCCGTTGTTGTTGCCGTTGTTGCTGCTGTTCTTGTTGCCTCTTCTTGAGCCTTTAACAAGGTTACCTGGCCAACTAATTTGCATGAGACGTGACTGTACTCGTTGCCAGGCTCTTGTGCTGTTTGTTAGCAATTAACTGGGCCATTGTTGTTGTCAACAGCAGTTGCTGTTGCTGTTGCTGCTGTTGCATGAATTCTTGCACTTTGCATTGGCAATAGCCACGCAACGGCAGCTGCTTATTTTATTTGCTAATTGCAACACTCAACAGCAAGCGGCAAGACTAGAAGAAAACGCACAAGAAAAGAACGAGCCCTCGACAAGTGCTCGACAAGTTTCCCAACAGCAGCAGAAGCAACAACAGCAACAGCAACACCAGCAGCAACAGCAGCAACGACAGCAACAACATTCTTGTCGCCAGAGGGCAAAGGCATCCTTGCTATCTGCCTACTGCCTTGCATCCTTGCCACGCCCCATTGCCCACCTTCTGTTGGCTTGGCAAACAAATTAAAAGTGACGCATCTTCTTTCACTACCACGTCTTCATCTTCCACGTTCGCAATCGTTTTCTTTTTCTTTTTCTTTTCCTCTTCCTTTACTTTCTATCTTTTTTCCATCTTTTTTAGATTTTTTCCAGTTTTGTGAATTTTCAACCAACTCTTTCACTTACAGTCAGCAGCTCAACTCAAGGGTGTTAGAGAAAGGCAAGCGGAAAACGGAAGAGAGTCGCTGCAGTTGTGGGGAATCCCCTGTTCCTGTTTCTTCCTTTCTAGAGGACTAAACACAACACGCACTTGGCTGCACATTTCACAACGCCAGCGGATCGACATTAAACCGAACTGAAGAATTGGCATTTTTACTTTAATTTGCTGTAGAAGTGAAAATCGTTGGTTTTTAAATTCAGTTCTTCAGTTCATGTACAATACGAGTTTGAATAGATATACATATCTATTCAGAATAAATATTCGTATAGGACAATTTTTAGTTAAATTTGAAGCTTTCTTTAAATGCATTTTCTTGTATCATTTTTTATTTATATTAATTTTTTTAATTTAGATTAAGTCTTAAAAGAACTTATTCTTTACATACAAATTTATCACTTTTAACATGACCATTAACAGCACGATTACATAGCAGTTGTTTTGATCATTTGAAGAGCTCATTTACATAATAGTAAAGAGTCTGTTAAGCTCTGTTAACTCGATAACAGCACAAATGCTTAAAAAGTAAGGCCTGTAAAAGTCTGATATTTATTTTACAGCTCATTCACATATCAGACAGATTTTTGTTAACTTCTTGAAGATGATATGGAAAAAGTGTTGTCGATTTAAATTTAGCAGTTGACTTTACATTTCAGTCTGTAAACTAACTAAAAGTAGCATAATTTGAGCTGAACTGTGTGCTGTTATTGCTCTATGTTGCGTTAACAGTCTGTTAACAATTTGTTTGTTTAAGCAAAGCTTATTTTTTATTTCTCATTATGCTTAAGCTGTCTGTTAACTTGCAGCTCTGAAATTGAAATAGTATAAGTTGTACAACATGTTGATTTACAGTCTGTTAATAACATAATAACAGTTCTTGTTTTCTATATCTCTCACTTAGCATGACAACAGATGAAACTGACTTAACATACGATTGACTAATCTACTGACCTCCTATGTCTATTAAGTTAACAGTAGCTTAAGATAATTTTAATACTGCGACTTGATAACATAACAAAGCAATTGCTGCAACTGATTTTCCCTCTTTGGAACAATTGCAAACAATCAACAAATATCTGTTGGGGAAATCCGAAAAGCCAGAGTTGTCGCTATCTGGCAAATTGGGAAATCCAAAGAGACTAGAAATGCTTATGAGAATTGCTACGGAAAATGTCAAACAAGCTAATAACAAGACTGCGACGACAACAGAGAAACGAAGAAAGTGAAAGAGAGGGAGAGGAAGATAGAGATAGCAGATGCGGCTGATAAAGTCAACACGCATACGCCATGGTGTACATGAAAAGAGAGGCACAAGAGAAGGAAGGTAATCCGTACAAAATACTTGTACATGTGATGCATATTTCATTGCATATGCACCAGGGCCAAGTTTTGGACATGTCTGTGCATGTCTATGCATGTCCTATTTGCCATTATATATTCATGTTTGCCAGTTTTCACAAAACTGATGTAATTTTCATATGCATCGATAGCAAAAGCAAATTGAATATGATAGCGTTAGAGATGGGAATAGGACAGGAGAGAGATGGAGATACGAAAACTGAACTGGCTATTTAAATACAAATATGAATAATATGTAATAAACGCTATAGTACAATAACAATGACATTGCTGATGACTTCATGATGATTTCATAATGTTGTTGCTGCTTAAAACTAATGTGATTTCATCTTGGAAATTCCACAGAGAGAAACAGAGAGAGAGAGAGATAGAGAGCGAGAGACAATTGAGCGAAAGTCTTAAATGTTTCATAAATTGTTCATTTATGCACACATACACAGACATTCTCTGGGGTCATGTGTGTGTGTGTGTGTGTGTGTGTGTACATTACGCAATCAGCCAACAGCCCAAAGTGTCCACGGGGATTGGCAGCGGCAACAAATTGACAGACAACAGCCCAAAAGCGTCCGATAAAGCTGAGTATTGCCGTGCTTAGCGAGGTAATTTTGCAGTGAAAGAGTGAGACAGAAAGAGTAACAGCGAGAGCGAGAGCGAAAGAGGGAGACAGCAAGCGAGCTTGGTGTTAAGAGAGTTGCAGGCTCCCAAAGGCGTTAGGACGTCAGCTTCATCTGTCAACTGCCATCAGTATATTTATGTATGTGTTTGTGTATATGTGTTTAGGTGTGTCTGTGTGTGTGTGTCTGTGTGTCACAGTGTTGTCAGCTTGTTAAGGGCTAAAATACAAAGCTAATTTACTATAAAAAAAAGATGCCACAAATGTGAGAAACAAGCCAAAAAATGTTCTTTTCGTATTTTCAGAAAATTTTCAACTTAACAAAATCATTTGAAAAAATCGCCTACAAAATCAGAGTTTTCTTAAAAGAATCATAGTTATGTTTCCTAGTTTTATTTCTAAATAAATTTAATTTATAATTGGATATTAAAGAAAGTTGCTAGAAATTTGAGGAACAACTGAACAATTTTATTCGATTTTGCTGAGAATTATAAAGTAAAAAACATCTTCAAAAATATCGCACTTAAAATCATCGTTTTATTCTACGGTTTTAACAAACTTGATTATATTTTGTAATTTGCGCAATCTAAAAGATCTGCCCGACATTTACACATAAAACAATTTGGATTTTCCTCAATATTTTTCCTAATAAAATATTTCGAGATTGGATTGAATTGTTGATTTCTTTAGTATGTTAAAGTTATATGTATAGGGCAATTTCAAATAAAAATGAGAGTACTTAAGATATGCAAAATTTTGCATTTTCACAACAGCTTGGCTTAGCTAGAAAATAGCTAGAATGGCAACGCTGTTGTATGATTGGGTTTTAGGGTCAGCGACTCAAATTCCCACCTCTGATAAATTAACATAATTGCACAATTTTTCACAATATGACAGCTTCATAAATATTAAATTTTAATTAATTGAATGACGTTCCGAGTTGCATTTGCAACAGAACGCGACACTTGCCAAACATTTCCCTATCTGACTGTCTGTGTGTGTGCAGTGTGTGTGTGTGTGTGTGTGTGTGTGTGTGTGTATGTGATCGTGTGTGTGTATGTGTGAATTTAATGCTGGCAATTAGCGGACGCTCAACAGTTTCATAAATAGCAAACAATTAATCAAAGTGCGGCGCCAAAAGATGCGCAACACCAACAACTGCCAAAACTATACACAAAATGGCGGCTGGCATTTCCGTTTCCGCCCAAGCAGCCAGAACAAGCAGAAGAGTGTTTTGATATTGTTTTGTCATTGATGAAATACACTTTGTAAATATGGGAATTTAATTTTTATAAAGTTATATATTTTAAAGAAATTTAGCATTTTGTGTTCTACTAACCAAATCAAATCTGAATGACAGGATCTGGATGAATGCTACTTTTATAAAATGGGGTGTCCTGTAAACAAGAGTTTAGATTCTTATAAAACAATAAATAAAATAAATGATTGCATTTCAATTTTTATTAAAAATAAAAAAAAAATAAAAAAGTACATGCTCATCCCAAAAAAAAACCAAAAAGAATATTTAATTAAATAGAAACCGATTGATTTTTTTTACTTTTTAACTTGTGTATCCAACCAAGTCCTTTGAAAATTATTTTCAAATTTAATATACCGCTCTTATAGAGTGTATCGCACAATAATTAACAATGTAAATAATATTAGTTAAATAATTTGATTCAAAATAAAAAGCCAATTGACATAGCAAAAACTAAATAAATTAATTATTTTCAATTATGTTTTTAAAATTGTGCATCTGTAAATTAAAAATGCAACTTGTCTATTAAAGAATATCCTTTTGAAATTGATACCGAAATTGATATACCCCCCTCTACAGGGTATCTGATAGTAATAATTAACAATATGGTGTCGCTAGCAACGCCTTGATTAAGTGAACAAACACATTGCAATTTGGCCAAAAGCCACAGGCGTTCATCATATTTCAGCGTGACAGCAAAAGGAACCTGCTGGGGATATTACGAGTACAAATATACATATATATCCATTTCCAACTGGACATACTATGTACAAACATATTTAAATTTCTGTTTCTGTATCTTTGGCTGTGTGTATTATTACATCATTTTAATTTGTATTATGCCATTAAATCAATTAATTTATGCGCAAAACTTTGGCAATTGTGTTGTGTTCAATGCCACTGAATAATGCATTTTTAATGCATTAAATGCAACTTCAATTTCTTATGAAGCCCCCAATGGGAGTTGCATTTATGATATATGTGTGTGTGTGTTTATACCCTGTAATGTTGTTTTAATTGAAGTATAGTAGAAGTATAGCTGACGTTATTTTAAATTGATTATTTAATTAATTAAATTTGATTATTTTTTTTAGTTTAGTCGTTAACACTGATTTCAAAAATTGCCCAAGTTAATGATTTTCTCCTGCCAAGCTGCAACTTTGTTTACAGAACTGCAGTGCATACTCTCAAATTCTGTCTGCTACGTAACTGTGTTGTTATTGTACTTAAAAATACCAAGAAAACAAAGTTTTAAGTGCTGTTAATAACAGTCGATAAAAGTTGCGTGGCTATCGCTGTTGATTAACAGCTGTCTGTTAAGCGTGCTTACAGAAACGGCGAATGGCACAAGCAAAAAGAAAAAGAAGAAGCACGTGACGCCAAGTGACAAAAATCAAATTTAAATCTGACGCAATTTTTGTAATTCTTGTCTTGTGCAAGTATTAAACGCTATAATGGATAAGGACAAATCGTCTGGCAAATCGTTCAGTATTGGCGATTTGGTATTCGGCCATATGAAGGGCTATGTGCCGTGGCCAGCAAAAATTATCCAGTTTAACAACAAAAACAAAATGTACAATGTTTTCTTTTTTGGCACCGGACAAACGGGCCACATAAAAGCTGCCAGTCTCTTCCATTATGCGGAGAATAAGGCGAAATTTGCCAGCGAGAAGACAATGAAGAGAGCCAACTTTGGCAAGGCCATCGATGAAATTGAGCGCGCAATTCGTGAAAAGCCAGTGGCAACAACAACAACAACAACAACAAATGATGCATTTCTTGCAGGCAGCAGCCAAAAAGCACGTGGAGTGCGCAAAACTAATAAGACAGTACGATTTGCTAGCTGCGAGGATCGCATCTCATATGCCAGCTCCGATTTTAGCTGGGAAACTGACTCGAAAGCCACCACGGATGCTACCTGGTCAGGTGTTGGGTCGCCTGACAAAATCATGGCCGCCACAAAGTTGAGGAAGAAAACAAAATCCGTTAAAAAAACAAAAGACGCCTCACCAGAAGTTGATGTGAGTGAATCTTTAAACAGTGCCTTCTCAAAGTTAACACTCACATTGGAATTATTTCATTTCATTTCATTTATATTTTAAAATGCGCGCAATTCATTAGCGAACTTCAAACATCAGCTCAAAATTAATTGAAAAGAATTTGGCCGATAGTGAAAATTGCTTTTGAATTTGATCTTTTAGAAATCATTATAGTCTGATTTGTAAAACTTAAACTTCAATAGCTCGAACTTCCTAAACTCAAATTTTCTTTTATTCGAACTGAAAAATAATTCAATAAGTTAAAGTCTCCATAATTCTATATATTCTTTTGGATAATGGCGATTTGAATTAGGAAAGTTCGACTCTAGCTGACATAGAAATGATCAGTCGTAAATTGAAAGCCTTGAAATCGAATCTTTTATTCAATCTCTTGTATTTTTTTTATTGCATCTCCTTCGACAGGTCATAGGAAACAATCTACTTATGGTCTACCTGCCCAGGGCCAAGTGCCTGGCCATTGACATTGACTACAGGAAGCCGAAAAGTTTCGAAAACGCCGCCGCAGAGGAAACTTGGCTAAAACGATCACGCGAGGAGGCAATTGAATTGAAGCACAAATTGGAATCCGGACAGATTAAGGCCGAGTCAATGCCAGGAAGGATCTTAATCGAGCCAGAGTGTGATGAGCAGGAATCAGATCGATTCTTTGACGAACTGATTCAAATCGAGGATGCTCTGTTTATGGAGCGTGACTTTGTCGAGCTCTCATCGGAATTGCGCGAGTCTTTGGGCATAGAAGAGGCCAATGTGGGCAGAGCTCTGAAAATACTTGAACAGTTGAAGGACTTCAAGTTGACTAAACTAATGTTGATACGCAATCTCGAGTGCGTGAATGTAATGCGCAAATTACGTAGCTATCATGGCAATTTGCTGTTGTGGAATTTGAGCGCAGCCGATGAACTGGAGTTTAAGGAAGACGCACTGGAAATCCGTAAACTAGCAACTGCCATATATGATGGCTTCAAGCAGCTCTTCAGCTCCGAGCCTGATCCAGGCGACAACTTCTGGGCGGAGTTTTGCGACAAAGTTGATATCTACAGGCAGTATACGCAGGACATCAGCAAGGATCTCTGCGTCTCGATGAACGAGCTCAGTTATGATAATCTAGTGAAGGCAAAAAATGCGGTCGCTTCTTTAAGGAAAGCTGAAGGAATTTAGAGAATGCTGAAGGTAGAGAGAACTCTAAAGAAAGCTGAGGGAAAGTGGAGAATGCTGAGCGCACATTGATCCTCAGAATGAAACAAACAAAAACCATATTTATTTTATGTTATATACAAATATGAAAATATGTGTATTCAGATCCATTATTGAATAAGCTGGATGATATTCGATTTTTTGTCATAAAATGTGTATTTAAATATATATTTACTTCATTTAGTTCATGTCATACACAAATATGAAAATATGTGTATTCAGATCCATTATTGAATAAGCTGGATGATATTCGATTTTTTGTCATAAAATGTGTATATAAATATATATTTACTTCATTTAGTTTATGATAGTCATACACAAATATGAAAATATGTGTAAACAGATCCATTATTGAATAAGCTGGATGATATTCGATTTTTTGTCATAAAATGTGTATATAAATATATATTTACTTCATTTAGTTTATGATAGTCATACACAAATATGAAAATATGTGTAAACAGATCCATTATTGAATTAACTGGAAGATATTTATTTTGATCCATTTAATAAAAGCTTGAATACTTTTGATTTCTTTCACCATTTTGCCCGATTTCTTTAGCCCATTAGAATATCTAACAAAAAGTTTCCTAACTTTTGAAAGAATTCATCTAAAATTAAAAAAAATTATTATAATGATGTGATAAAGGATAAAAACGGGCTTGCAACTTTGATATAAATGTTTAATATTTCAATTGTTTAACCGCAAATGACAAAACACGCACAAAAAATGGCGTCAAATGTGCGGGTCATTCAGTTAAATGTGACACAAAACAACACATACACATACACAAATTTATATGTCCTACTTTTTGGTGGAAAAGGGAAAGGGAAAGGGATTGAAGGGGCCACAGGGAAGTTGGAAAATTGTCTCAAGCAGGCACTGAATAATTTAAAAACATTTTCAAAATGAGGCAACATAAAAACCGCAAATTACTGAAAATTGACCGCACTTAAAGAAGGCTAACACACACACACACACACACTCCTACCTGAAATGCCATTTAAATATTTAATTGTAAGCACAATTTTAAATTGTGTTAGGGCAAAACTCAAGAAAAAAAAGAAGAAAAAAGAAAACGGATATTGTGGTTAAAAATATAGCACAAAAAAAAAACGGAAAGCAAACAAGAAAAAATGCCGCTAAATGCTGGGGCGACGCCATTTTGTTTGCTTTGCAGCAGCGTTGACCTTTTGTGGCAATTTTGCGAGTGCCGCTTGAAAAGTAGTCCATAGAAAATGCCATCATTATTTCGTAATTACCAATTAATTACTCTAGTAGTTCAAGAAATAATTGTAAGTGAAGAGATTGTAATTACGATGGAAATTCAGTATATGAACTGCAATTACTTGAGTATAATTTTGTCGTTAGACAAAAGAGCTAATTATGTAATACAATTTTGGATTCAAATGATATTATCTTTAGTAATTAAGTTTGCAAAATGTAATTACTAAAGTAATTTTAGCTAAAAACTTTGATAAATAAGTAATTGCAATTGAAAGTGTGACTTTCAAATGTAATTACTCGCGAAATACTATTGATCAAATATAATTACGTAAGTTATTGAAATTAAAAATTTCATTATTTAAGTAATTTCAAATGAAGTAAGTAAATTAATAACATGGTTTATATTTATTTTTATGTGAAAATGCTCGAATCACAATTTCTAAATAATTGCAAATGAAGTAACGTAACTACGTGATTAATATATATTTATTTTTATTAGTAACTTGGCAATTACTAGAGTAATTGAGGCAGAATTTGATTGTAATTTGGTTGGGTATGCCTGTAAATTAAACTGCCACTGCATAGTGGGGCATGTGTGCGACATTTGACAGACGTTTCGGAGGTGTGTGTGTGTGTGTGTGTGTGTGTGTGTGTGTGTGTGTTGCATGCCTCGGGGCTGTGTGCGGCACAATGGCAAGACGGTGACCTGATTGACTGAAGAGGCCTGGCGCATAGGCATTGCCAAGACTTACATATAGACAAACACAGAGACACACAGAGCATACACACACACAAACAAATTTCACAGACACTTTGTCTTATGGTTTTCTTAAGCGTCGCGCTGCAAAGTAGGCAACAAAATTATGTAAGCAAAATGAATAAAAAAAAAGAATGTAAAGAAAATGCACAGCTTAAAACTGATGACATTGCTCCCTTGTGAGTGATTTGGTGTGTGTGTGTGTGTGTGTGTGTGTGTGTGTGTGTGTGTGTGTGTGTGTGTGTCATGACGTTGTTTGCTGCAAGTTTCTGTCACAACTGCAGCAGCGACATTTTTATGATCCCGCACATTCACGTGTCGCATATTCATTTAAATTTCAATTTAAACACAAAAACACACTCACACACACACATATATATATATATATATAGGGAGTATATCTACATATGTGTGTGTATGTGTGTGGAGTGTGTGGAAGCCTCAACTAAGTGGCCGCAAATGTTGCACTCAAAGTTGCCGCGTTGCCAAAACATGAGCACATCATTTGAATAACTTGGCAAATGCTCATAATAAGCTACTCACTACTCGTTACTCGCTACTCGCTACTCGTTACGTATTACTCGCCATTTTAATCTTTTCACACCGTTTGTCACGCACTCAGCATAATAATTTATTTCACACTTAAAATAACAACTAGTACTTCAACTAATTGGCTTAGCATGTTGATGTTGTGGTATCAAGACAGAAGAAACATTTTTGAAAATTCTTAGTACCTTTCACTAAAATATCAAAGTGTTTTCAGCTGCAAAAAAAAAAAGAACTTTCTTAAACAATCAGTTGTCTGTTACTCCAGAAGAAGTTCAAATATTTTTGAAAGCATAACAAAAACAATAAGAAAATAAAAATGATTAAAATTTAAGGATACCAAATGCTGGATGCAAAAAATAATGCATAAGACAGAAATTTTTATACCAAAAATAAATGAATCGAATACTTAATTAATTCCATACAAAATGCTATGATTTTTTTCCCGAAAACAATTTTATTGACTTGAGATTTCTCTAATTTTCCCATTGCAATTTTTATTTTTCAAAATACATCTATGCACATTTTTAAATTTAACTATAATTATATCTAGTATACTTTTTTTTTTTAGCATAAGTTTAGTTTTGTATCTCGAGGCAAACAAAATTTAAATTGTTTAAGGCCTCTTAAAATTCTAAATAGATATTTTGAAAACTGACAATTAGTCAATATCTCGTAGTTCTTCTTCATCTTTCTCCTGTCTGTGTCTTTTCATTCCAGCTTCATGCACAAAATTGAAGTTCCAATAACGAAAAGTTTGTGATAATAACCAATTTTGCTTTGACCTTTATTATAGAAGGCAAAGCAAATAAGAATGACAATTAATTGCACATAAGCAGTCAACAAGCAGATACCCTGTAAAAAACTGTTTAGGATTTATTTGTAAGACTTGAGGGAGAAACAATTTAAAATGGAGCAACTCCAAATACTCCTTTCTATTACCTCCTTTAGATTACAGGGTATACGACAGGCAGATGGCAAAGTGAAGTCTTTGCCATGCATTTGCTGTAGTTACGAATATTTTGAATTATTCTTGCCATTCAACGCAGCAGCAGCAACAGACCGAAAATACTAAAAACCAGAAAACCGAAAACCAATCAGAGCACGGAAACAATACAATTTCACATGCACACACACATGTGTGTATATACATATATACACAAGCACGCAGAGTGGCTTATAACTAATTATTTGCCAGTTGAGGGCGCCATACAGTGCGTATGAGTGACGCCTGCTCGCATTGCGTATACGCCATGGCGAACGATAGCACAAAGCGCAATGTTCGCAACGTTCGCAACGTTCGTTCGTTTGTTTTTTTCAATTAGAGTCTTGTAAAAATATTGTCGAAAAACGTTCGAAATGTGCAGAAATGTATACAAAGTTGCCTTGCTTTCTCACTCTCTTTCTTTCTTACTCTCTCTTTCTTTACTGATGGTTACTGCTGTGTTGTCCAATAGCAAAATGTCTACTTTGTTCAAAAAACAGCTTGAAATAATTTCAATTTTCAATAGTTTCTTATTGAAAATTCTGGAATTTGTTTTTAGAATACTTTAGCTTACAATAAAGAAATGGACATAGTTTATTTATATTTAATATACAAAATAATTTTTTAAATTAAATCTTATAAATTATATTAATAATTGGATTGTCTTGATTTTTTTTTTAAATACTTCATTGTAGCAACACAATTATTTGTATCAAGTCTATTTGAGTAAGAAGCGTTTTTGAAATGCACTTTAAAATTGTTATTCTTAAAAACTGATATTTTTGGAATGGAAAATTATTAATTATTGAATGGCAATCTAAAAAAAAGCTAATTTTTTTTGGAAAATAGTCAGTACAATCGTCAAATATAAAATAGCCAATTCGAGCTGTAAAATAGTTCAAAAGCAACAACACTGTGTGGCATGGATTGTGGCAACAATTGACAGCGACACATATAAAAGCTTTTAAATCTTAATAAATCTTGCATACAATTTCAAAAAGTAAAAGCAGCAGCAGCAATGAAGAAGAAGACGATGAAGAAGACGAAGACGAAGACGAAGGAGAAGTAAAAGTAGAAAAAAAAGTTTCTTTTCGCGTGGCATGACCGAGTGACAATGATGTGGCATGGATTGTGGCACAGCAGCAGTAAAATGGGGGAATGGGGAATGGTGGAATGGTGGAATGGGGGGGGGGAAGTATGTAGTTTGCTGTGGCATTTGGGGCAACTGTCTGTGAGTTAAGCAGCTTCAACATTTTTGGCAACTGGCAACTGTATAGTTGACACGCACATCGAACCTGGTCTCTGTGTGTGTGTGTGTGTGTGTGTGTGTTTGTTGCAGGCAGCTGCGGCAAGTGGCATGTGGCATGTGGCACGTTTGGGTGACTGCCACAAGTCAAAGGCAACGACGGCATTGCTTTCGTTGCTGGCACCTTCAGCTGTTTCCACTTGCAACAGCAGGTGGCATCTTCAATCGTTCTTTTTCCCCTCCACTTTTCTTAATCTTTCCCTTTCCTTTAGGTTTCCCTTCCATTACCTTCTTCATCGTATTCTCTTATTCCTTTGGATGTCATGATATTTAAATATTTTGCATTATATATTTGATGTCATGCCAACATTTTTTTTGTTATTTATTTATTTTTCTTGCTTTTCCTTTCCTTTATTTTTGGTCTTTTGCGCAGATATAAGCCAAAAAGTATCTTGCATTTTTGATATAGCTTTATTCCAGATTTGATTTTGTCACTTTACTTAACGTCAGCGCTCAGCAGGTGGAATTTATATATTGGATATGATTTGATACGAATAAATGAGTTTATGGAGTTACTAAGACGACTGCTCAATTTATAGCTGAAGATGGGTGACAGTTAAAGCGTTTACGAAAGAGAGGGCAAAGAGGAAAGTGGAGGAAATAAAGGAGGTAGAGAAACACAAAGAAATATTGAGTGTGATACAAAAAAGGGAAAAGAAAGAGATTCAAATATTGCGAGTGATATAGATAAGGTAAGAGAGAGTTTGCAGTAAACGTTTACGAAAGAGAGGACAAAGTGGGAGCCAAGAGAAGCAGAATGAAAGCGACGGAGATTTTCACGTCATACAGGCACAAAAATAATGCAAAATATAAGACAAAGGCACAAAGACTAAAAATAATAATAATAAATAAGAAAGCGATATAAATAGAGAAAGTAAAAAAGGGGAAAGTAAAAGAGAGAGAGAGAGAGAGAGAGAGAGATAAAAGCGAAGAGGACACGGCGCAATCAATCATATTTTTTAAACAAATTTTTAAATTGATTTCTACAAATCTTTTTAGTTTTCAATCAAAACTTTGAGCTCACTTCAAGTTTTTCGCTAGCACAAAAGAAAATCTCACAAAATGTTTCAATCAAAAAAAAAAGAAAAGAAACTCTGTTATCGATAGTTTTGATCAAAAGAATGATTCGAAAGATTAGGCCTTAAAACCGATTGCCAAGGCTATAGAAACACAAAGAGAGAGAAAGACAGACGACAGAGAGTGAGAGAGAGGAAGGAAGAGAGTTATAGGCGAAGGCAACGGCGGCTTTTCAAGTTGTTTTATGCAGTGTTGTGAAATTTCTGAAGCGACAAAGGCAAAGTTGCTGAGTGCAAAAAAGTGTTGCCTACTTTGTAGCGCTTGCCATAAGAAAAATGTATGCAAATAAAGAAAATACGGAGGCAAGTTTCAGTTTCAGTTTTGAGTTGAAGTTGAAGTTGGAGTTACGGATTCAGTTCTTAGACTCTGGACTTAAAAAGTGCAAAGGGTCTAATAAGTTTTTTAAATTGGAAATGTGCTTAATAGACAGAAGAAGGCGTGGCAGGCTCCAGTAAATATATGTAAACATTTTTGTTGAACATCAACAATTGAGAAAAGATAGCTATATATATGTCTGGGTGTATTTACCTATACATATATACATACACATATACATAAGTACACATATGTAGAGCTCAGAGACTACATCGGGAACATCGGTTTCCGGGGATTGGAAATTACCGACTTTTAAATGAACTTCATATAAATTAAATTTCTTTAATTTTATTCATGTATTTTATATAATATGAAATAATTTAAAAATAAAATGAATATTATAGATATTATATGAAATTTTTAATGAAAACGTTCAAAACAATTTTTAAAGAGACAAAAACCAACCCTCGACTCTAGTTTTAATTATAAAATTGTATTTTAGGACTATACTTAAATTACTCTCAGTTACATTTTAAACTTGTTACTTTATTTTTTTTTACAGAACAAAGTACAGGATCTCACACAGTCGAGTTTGCTCGTTTCAGTTTTCTGCGTAAATCTGGCATTATTATAAAGTTGTTGCTTAGTGTTGCTGTTGTTGTTGTTGTTGTTGTTTGTTGCCGTTGCTTTCAGTTTTCAAATGGGCTATACAATGTTGCCACGGTGTGTGTGTGTGTGTGTGTGTGTGTGTGTGTGTTTGCTGCTTTTACGTGTATAAATTTTGCGCAACTAACTGCGTCACATTTTGCATAAGTGATGAGATCGATTTCCGGTGATGGTGCGTGATGTTAAATAAGTAGAGGAAGATGAAAGAGTAGAGAATAAGAAGAAGCAAAGGGAGAAGAAGCAGCAGAATCAGAAAATGTGGCAGCCAGCACATTGAAGGCAACAACAGCAACAACAGCAACAACAACAACAATGAGAAAGCAACGTGCAAAAATCTTAAAAGGCAACACAAGTTGGCAAAGATTGTCAACAGTTATTGCTGTGTATGTGGTGTATGTGTGTGTGTATGTGAGTGTGTGTGTTTGTTGTGCGTGTGTGTGTTTGTTGTGTATATGTGCAATGAACCGCACAGCAACTTGCAACTCTTGAAGCAGCAGCAGCAGCAGCTGAATAAAATAAACCAAAAGTGCCATAAAATGTTTGCACCGAGTTTTCAGATGTTTTTTGGCGCTTGGCTTTTGCTACGCCAAACTCCCCACCTCCTCCTCCTCCTCCTCCTCCTCCTTCTTTTCCATTTCCCCTGTCCACCTGGCTAAGCACCCCTGCCCTCCCACCCCCCTCTTGGCACACCCATGGCCATTCATCCATTGCCAGAAATTCGCATCGCACCTTTGCTGCATGTTTTGTTGCTTATTTACGTTCATTTTGCCCGTTTTTACACACGCCATTTATTTTCTTTCTTTCTTTTTGACTTTTTTCCGCCGTTTCTTCTTGTTTTCTTTTCTTTATTTATTTCTTGATTTTTTTTCCTTGCTTTTTTATTTATGTTTAGCTACCGGTAGTTGCAGCAGTTTTTCTTTGTTATGCTCTTTAGCGTGTATATTATAATTTTGTTGTATTATAAGTAACATATTCAGATGAAATGTCCTGCTCTGACTTTCCTAATGATAAGGAGAGTAAGTTGTCCTATATGAAATCAGCTTCTATCCAAGATTATGTCATGCAAGTTTTGTGAGACTAATGCTTTTCATAGCTTAATCTTTAAAAATAATGCTAATGCTAATGCTAATGCTAATGCTAATGCTAATGCTAATGCTAATGCTAATGCTAATGCTAATGCTAATGCTAATGCTAATGCTAATGCTAATGCTAATGCTAATGCTAATGCTAATGCTAATGCTAATGCTAATGCTAATGCTAATGCTAATGCTAATGCTAATGCTAATGCTAATGCTAATGCTAATGCTAATGCTAATGCTAATGCTAATGCTAATGCTAATGCTAATGCTAATGCTAATGCTAATGCTAATGCTAATGCTAATGCTAATGCTAATGCTAATGCTAATGCTAATGCTAATGCTAATGCTAATGCTAATGCTAATGCTAATGCTAATGCTAATGACGGGGTATTTCAACAGTCGTAACCGTATCCTCCTTGTCCTGTTGTGTGTTCACAAACTGTTTGGATAGGTGATAGGGGTAGTCGGGACGTTAGGGGTAAATGTGGCTATAGTAAAACTTATGCGTAGTCATATAAATACTGTTTTAATAATTTGTAAGAGTTGACATAAGTTCTTGAGGTATTGCATTGCAACCAGCATAGAGTTAACGTGGCATGCCCCCAACCTTCACACACCTTCCCCCCTCACCTTGCTTACCACCTGCCAATTGAAGCTGCAACTTTTGAGTTGTTTTCTTCTATTTTTATTTTTCTTGCAGTCTTTAAATTAAAGACAAAAAAGTTTGAGTTTTTGGACAAATGTTTAGGCATTTTATGATGAGCATTTTGAATTAAGCATGACAGCAACAACAATGAGACGAGCAATAATTGGTTTTTGCTGTAGTTGTTGTTGTGTTTATTGTTGTTGTTGTTGTTGTGTTTGCTGTTTTTGTTGCAAATGATGTAAAGTAGGAGGCATGAGACGACCGCATGACACATAAAAACTGACATGAAACTGCCCTTAACGAGCGCATAAATCTTTAACTGGCCTGCCCTAGAGAAAGAGAGAGGCAGAGCGAGTGAGAGAGAGAGAGAGAGAGAAAGAGAGAGGGGGCGAGTAAGTAGAGAGCAGAGTGAGTAGAGGGGGCCAGGGGGGCGTGGCAGTTGAGAGGCGGGGATTTGTTGTGTTGCCAGTTGAGGGGCGGCTTTAATTTTGATTGTGCACACATTGCAATTGCTTGTCCTTCTATGTGTGTGTGTGTGTGTGTGTGTGTGTGTGTGTGTGTGTGTGTGTGTGTGTGTGTGTGTTGCCTGTGCTTTTGTGGCAGTCAGCACTTTTTGGGCTGTGCGCTTATTTTGTAGCATACTTTTTGGCATGCCATTAATTTAATATGCAGCCAGAGAGACAGAGAGCGTAAAAGAGAGAGCGAGAGAGAGCACTAACTCTGTGTGTGTGTGTGTGTAATTGCGCGCACAGCACTTAAGTCATTTTCGCAACTGTGTGCGTGTGTGTGTGTGTGTGTGTTCGAGTGTGACTGTGTGTGTGTGTGTGTGTGTGTGTGTGCAGAACTTTAAATGCTTATTTAATTGTGTTAAGTGTCATTTACACTGACTGCATGGAGTACTCATACACCCGTACACTCACACACACACACACACACTCATTTAACACACTCGCTTGTGATTTTCACTTTGCGCCATTTTAGCGGCACAACTTTTAGCTAACATTTTCATTTATGTTGTACTACTCACAGGGAATGCCACAAACCCCAACCCGCTCACACACTCATGCACTCCCACATACTCATATTCACTTTCACACACACACACACATACATGTACAGTAAGCGACGTTCGCTGTTCAGTTTTTGAAATTAGTTTCAGTGCAAAAGTTGCAACGTCTTCATTACGCGCAGATAAACGCCAAGGCATATGTATGTATGTATGTCTATGTATGTCTATGTGTGTGTGTGTGTGTGTGTGTGTGTGTGTATTTGAGTGTGTGAGTATTTGTCGAGCTGTGTCGCCGTGTCCGTCACTCACTCACTCACTCGTTCACTGCACTCACACATTGCATTAGGTTTTATTTTCATTTTAATGGGAGCTTTCAAATACCCTGTAGAATAAATTGACTACACAGATTGCCAAGTATGTGATCGGTGAATATACCCATAATAATATTCTATATTCAAGCTTAGAAATTAAATACAAATAGTTTCAATTTCCTCTGGCTGCTCAATTGAAACTCTGTTGCAAATTACTGAAATTCAATTCATTTTGTTAAAAATTAACAACAAACTATTGGATTGTATCAATGTGTAAATTATTGTATATTATTTATTTATGAGAAATTTTGACTCTTTGGACTTTCAACAAGCACAACTTTATTAAAACTCATCAGATTTCCATGAGGAATGTCATATTTTTCATGGTATTAAATCTACTTTAACATTGCATTTAAATTTTTTGATTCTGAGACAACATTTTTTTTCTCGAAAATTTGTCGATTTTTACATAGTTACCCCTTTATATTTTTCGAAAATTTTCAAAAATTTTAAAATTACAATTTATTGTTTTAATCGACTTCTGACGATAAAATTATGGTAAAAAAATGCTTTTGAGCAAATTTCCACTTAATTTCTTTAAAATCTAAGCCAAAATGTCAAAATTTTGACCTTTAAGGTTCCCGGATTTATAGTACACGATATTATACTTATACTTTGAACTATCATAGCTTTACTGAAAATATAGAAAATAAATTATTGAAAATTTGATTTAACAGTCGTTTAATTCATTTTTTACAGAATAAGTGCGAGGTCTATCAGATTACAAACTTACAAAATAAATGATCTTATATAAGAAATTTTGACTCTTTGGACTTTCAACAAGCACAACTTCATTAAAACTCATCAGATTTCCATGAGGAATGTCATCTTTTTCATAGTATTAAATCTACTTTAACATTGCATTTAAATTTTTTGATTCTGGGACAACATTTTTTTTCCCGAAAATTTGTCGATTTTTACATAGTTACCCCTTTACATTTTTCGAAAATTTTCAAAAATTTTAAAATTACAATTTATTGTTTTAATCGACTTCTGACGATAAAATTATGGTAAAAAAATGCTTTTGAGCAAATTTCCACTTAATTTCTTTAAAATCTAAGCCAAAATGTCAAAATTTTGACCTTTAAGGTTCCCGGATTTATAGTACACGATATTATACTTATAACTTGACCTATCATAGCTTTACTGAAAATATAGAAAATAAATTATTGAAAATTTGATTTAACAGTCGTTTAATTCATTTTTTACAGAATAAGTGCGAGGTCTATCAGATTACAAACTTACAAAATAAATGATCTTATATAAGAAATTTTGACTCTTTGGACTTTCAACAAGCACAACTTCATTAAAACTCATCAGATTTCCATGAGGAATGTCATCTTTTTCATAGTATTAAATCTACTTTAACATTGCATTTAAATTTTTTGATTCTGGGACAACATTTTTTTTTCCGAAAATTTGTCGATTTTTACATAGTTACCCCTTTATATTTTTCGAAAATATTCAAAAATTTTAAATGTTAAATTTATTCTTTTAATCGACTCCAGGTGATAAAATTAGGCTAAAAAATAACTTTTGAACTTATTTCCACTTATTTTCTTACAAATCTTCACGGTTATTTCGGTTGGAATAATTTCGGTTTTTGGGTTTCGGTATAATAAAAAAGTTTTGTAGGATTTGTCATACTCTTAGTAAATTGTCTACTTTATTTGCAGTCGACGGAAAGGTAAATGAAATATTGGCAAAAAAACTAAAGCTGATATTATTAAATAATAATTCAATTGATATACATTTTGAGCTATCGACTACACATTTAATGAGCATTTTCGGAACTTACAACATGTTCAAATTTTCTGTGCCCTTTATAAGAGTAACCTTTCTATATGCAGGGCATTTGAAAGTCGCGCACACTTTTCAACTGCTTACAAGTATTTATTATGTTTTTGGCAGCATTGTTTTGGGCTGGCTTACAGCTACAGCTCTGCCCTCGTCGTTTGCTGTGTCCCTGGTCCAAGTTCTACTACTTTTTCACAACTTTCTACTACTTTTTGTCAGTTACACTTGCGAGTACTTAAACTAATTTGCATATTTTTCGACTAGTTTTGCCTTATAAATTTTCTTTATCATCGCTGACAATGCAAATTAACGTTATTTAGCACTGCAAAAAAGGTTTTTTTAAGGACTCCATCTTTATTCTTTAGCTAATTGCTTGGAGCTCAAGTTGGTGCATAATATTCAAGGAAAATTGTACTTAGTTATTTATTTCGTTGGCGTCAGTTGTTGAAAAGTTCTTAAAATATGTAAAATATCGATTATCATTTTTTAGGGGATATAAAAATATAAATTATATGTAACTTTAATTTTAAATTAAAAGGATACAAAATTATATTAAATATTGCAAGTCAAAGGATAAAAAATAAATTATTTTTTGGTTAAGTCATGCTATTTTTGTATATATATATTAACGAATAAAATAGCAATAAATATATTGTGTAAAAATAGATAAATAATTATTTTACTTCTACTCAAGTCTCAGTTGAGGCTAAGTTGATGGAATTTCCCTAAATAACTCTATGCAGATACTTATAGCATATGCAACCCTTATCATCTCTTATAGTATTTAGGGTATTTAAGCTTTGACTTTTTGAAACAAATTTCATTTGTGTTTATTCATTGCAACAATAAATTTCACAAAATTTCACGATATATGTAGATATTTTAATTCAAATAATTTTGTGCGATAAGAAGTAACTATTTGAATGCTTTTAAGCTGACAGTATTTAAATACCAAACATTGTATTGTATATATATATATATATATATATATATTTCAGTATTATTTGTCTCACTCGCACCTGATGTTTAAATCAGAAAGCAAATATATTTTCATAATAAATTTCACTTAACCACTGAACCAAATACACACACACACACATAGACAGAGTAATAGACACACACACACACACACATACATGGACGCTCCCGCACAAACACACACATATGTATATACATACATACATTGAGACTGTGGCAAATGTTTAATGATTAGCAACAGCAAATTTGTTGCTGTTGTTTTTGTTGTTTGCTTAACACAGAGGCGTATCTAAAAGGACGGAGTGAGAGGTAAGGGGGGGTGGAGGGGTGGGGATTGGGGCTTGGCTAAGTCTGGTAACGGTTTCAATTTAAAATAACAAATAGTTTAAGCGCTTTCAGACTGGGCCGTCTAATTTGTTGCACACATAAATTAAAATGGCAAGCTAATAAATAACGGCTCATTAAGCTCACACACACACACACACACATGCACAGCAGACTAATTCAAAGAAGCGGCTACAAATTCGCTACTGTGTAAAAGAGAGAGAGAGAGAGAGAGAGAGAGAGAGAGATAGAGACAGAGCGAAGCCTTTATGCTGTTCGTATTAAAATTAACTGCCCTTTGTGACCGCTCCCCTGCCCCTTTGACCTCTCCCCCTACTCCCTACTGGTCATTTCGTATTTGCTTATGCAAATTGCATGGGCGTGGCAACGCCTACACAAAGCGCGCTCTGCTTTAAAGCCAGTCCAGTGTTGACAAACGCATAAAAACCGTAAATTTGACCGCTAATTATAAATCCAGCGTGGCCTTTGTGTTTGTTCCAGTGTGTGTGTGTGTGTGTGTGTGTGTGTGTGTGTGTGTGTGTGTGTGTGCGTTGCATTAATTAGCAATTAAAATGCATAAATTAATAAAGCAATCAATTTAAAATGCAATGCTAATAAATTTTAGAGTTGCCTTTCGTGGCTTTTGTGGTCAACTTGGGTAAACAACACTTCTATTCGATTATTCGATCTTTTCTTTCTCTCCACCTTTCCTCCTTATCGGCTAGTTTAATGTGGACTCAACAACAATAACAAATTGACCAACACTTTTACGTTATTTAATCATTTTGTGTGCGCTGAACAAACAAACAAATATAAAAAATTAGCTTTGTTCCAGGTAAACAAATTAATTTAATGTCAATGAATTGCTAATTAAACGTTGCTACCGAATTGTTTCATTAGTTTTTACTTTATGATAAATATGATTACTAATACTCATTCTAATACCAATTGATCGCTGATCAAACTAATACTAATATCTTTACTTTTGCTTATATTTAGTCATGTAATTCCAAATTATAAATCGAGTTTTAAGTCGTCAAAGCAAAATCAAATTTTTTATCTATTAGAAGAAATTATTTATTATTTTTGTTGTGTAATATAAAAATAATGGAGAAAATAAATAAATTGGTATTTGACAAAATTAAGCCAAGTCACGTTACTTAAATTGTGACAAATTTATAATACTCTATGCAAGGGTAAATTAACTAATTTAAATACCAGGCTCGTATGTTTTGTGCCTTTTAAAAGTAAAAACTTACAAAAAAGTGTAAAAACTGTTGAATGTTAATTTGTTGCAATTAATTAGTCTTCAAATTCGTTGAGCACTGACACTAACTTTTTAATCATATTTCAATTAATTTGAATCAACTAATTATTAAGCTTAAGCTCAAGTAATTGAATTTATGTAATTGTTAAATATTTTGTGAATTTACAATAATTGAAAATCTAGCTGAAAGGTAAAGAAACTGTTAAAGTCAATGTACAAAGCAGTTAAATCTAACACAAAATGCAGTTAGTCAAGAGATTTGCCAATGTGTGTGTGTGTGTGTGTGTGTGTGTGTGTGTTGGGTAATTACCGGTTGACATATGCTGATGAGTGTGTGTGTGCGTGTGTGTGTAGATTATAGGCTGACATAGAAACTTCAGCTCGTACATAAATTATAATTAATTGAGTGTATTTTAACGGCACGACTTGAACTAAACATGTGAAATGGTGTGAAATAATTTGGAGTACATGCTGAATGTGGCCAATATTCGTACACTCAGAGAAATGCAGAACGATTCGTTCTACAAAATGAGAATAATTCTTAAATGAATTCCGTTTTATTCTAGAAATATACGGAAATCAAGAAAAATATATATATTGAATTAAGACTGTTTCCTTCTGAGATATAAACAAGCTAAAACCTGATAAGGTAAATTCTTCAAAAAAGTTTGTATCTTTTATTTGACTCAGACTTGGAATTCCAAAATGGTTTTGGATTATCTGCCATGCTCAGAAATTAAGGAAAGACAATTTCTAGAATTTCAAGACCGCTCTTTAATTTCGAATTTTGCACTTGAATCAATGAACTTTTGACCCCGGAAATTCTTGATTAAAGTTCGAAAGTACTTTATCTTTCTAGCAACAATGTGCCACATTTACTTTAGCTTTAGCTTTGGATTTAGGTTTAGCTTTTAGTATTATGCAAAAAGTCGCATCAAATTATTGCGTATACGCCACGTTGGGTCAAGTCAAAGAGCAAGTGAGAAAGTGAAAGAGAGCGCAATCTTTGACGACCCCTCGTGAAGTAGAAAGCAGACGAAGAAAAAGAAAAAAGAGAAAAGGAGGAATATAAAAAAAAAATAAAACGCAGACGACGACGACTTTTTGTCACGTTCATAATTGCATAATGTATTATGCAGATTTTGCATAACAAGTTGCCACACAGCAGGGAGCACAAATCTGGCGATAGTTGTCGTCCTTTTAACTTTAACTTTGGCTTTGGCTTTTTGTCTTTCATTGCATTCCCGTGCCAAGACACAGAGGTGGTGGCAAAGAGGGGCGGGGAAAGGGGGCGTTGGAACTGGCAAAGCAAACAGCTCGCTGCTGAAACAAAGGCCAAAAGTGTAAAAGAACTATGCTAATAGCTTGGCTTTGACTCTCGGACTCAAAATAGACTTTGAACCGAAGTCACAGCGAAACGGGAGACGGAGCAAAGGGGAAGTGACTGCGATTGAGTTTGTTTCTCCACACTCTGTTTTGTTTTTATTCCAGCTTATACAGTTCTCTCTCAGTTCATTTTTTATACTCTACATGTAATTGGATCTTTGCAGTGGTTTGACTTGAGCTTAGTTCTGGTTTAACTTTGGTTTAGAACACTTTCGTCTCGATGGAGTCGCAATTTGTTAGCATTGAGTGCTTAGCCAGGAGCTTCAGTTCATATTTCCATTGATTAAATGTGAGTTTTAGTTACGTCTAAGTTATATTCCAAATATTATAGTTACTATCCAAGAATTAGATATTCTGCTTCATAAGCTATACAAATTCATTGACACATAACCTAATTACGTAATATACGGAGCTTACGTTATTCTGATAAAACTATGAACATTTCATTTCAAACTGTTACAGCTATGTTTTTTTAAGAATTTAATATTCTGCATTGACGTAACTTAATTTTTTTGTTATTTTCTTTTTCTCTCTAATGTCATGTCACAAATCACAGTACTTACGTTACGTAGCTAACTAGAAATCGTAGCTTACGTGATTCCTTTAAAACTACAAATATGTTAAATGTTCCTCTCATGATAGTCACTTAATAAATTATTAAAAAAAACATTTCTGACGCTATTTACTAATATACGTTACGTAAGGAGAGCTAACGTAACTCTATTGCTGACTTTTCTGGTTCCGTAAACAGAGAGGCAACAATATTATTTGTATGTTACTAACTTAACTGAACTGGTTTTTTTTTACTTTCTTTGTCAAATTAAGTAAATTACGTAGCAATATTCTACGTCACGTAACGTGTTACTTTCTGCCAAATTTACAAAAACTGATCGACTAGGAGTAATTATATGTTAATTGTTTAACTGAATTGTCTTACGTAGTTTAATTAAGCGTCACGTAACCAATCAATGAGAAAATCAGGTTACCTTACGATTTTCGACAAGAAACGTAACCTGATTTGCAATTACGTTAATCTGATGCTCAGTAATATTAAACAAACAGATTGTTTAAATGACGTTACAAGGCGTCAGATTTATGTCACGTTGCAGTAATAATCTTTAATCATAGTCTTGCCTTTTTGTAATTAACAGAAGTACGTAACGCAGCGTTAGTGTGACGTAATTTACAGTTGTCGTTATGCCACAAAGTTGTGGCTCATTCAATTGATATCGCGAACAAAACTCGCTGTCAGCCAAACAAAGCACACGGTGAAAGAGCTGGAGAGAGAGAGAGAGAGAGAGAGAGAGAGACAGAGAGAGAAAGAAGTGGGGAGGAAACTCAGGTGGAACAAAACAAAAACGGCGAATGTAAAATGAAAATGCAGCAATAGCAAAAACAGATTCATGCAATTTGCATATTTGCAACGCTGCTGCGGTTCGTCGCTGGCAATGTACGACACTTTGTCGTTAGCCAACACTGAATAGGCAAGAAGAAGCAGCAGCAGCTAAAACAGACGACGACAAACAAAGTCTTTTGCATATGCAAAAGCAAAAGCAAAAACTGAAGCTGAAGCTGAAACGGAAACGGAAACTGAAACTGAAGTCGCCGCCCACGTCGTGTCTTTGTTTTATTAAGTACTTCTGTTATTTTTTTTTTATTATTATTATTATTATGATTTTGCTGCGCTTCTTTCAAGATGCAAACTCTGTGTTTTGTGGAAATATTTTAAAAGACAGTTTTCCTTGCTTTATATATATATTTATTTTTTTTCCACTTTTGCCAAGCAGCAGCCCAAAAGTGAACATACAAAAGACAAAGTAGCACAAATTTCCAGCCAGACTTGCAGCTGCAGTCAAGTCAGAGAGTTGGCGACCGAGGGTGAAGGGTAGAGGGTAGAGGGAAGAGGGTGAAAGAGGGCCAAGATGCCGTGTCTTCGAGACGTGCATGCCACCAGGCAGTAAAGCAAAAGGCGCCAAAATGAAAGCCTTTTGTGCCTTTCCCTACCGCTCACTCTCAGGACGAAGGACGAGGACGGGAAAATGCCAAGAACAAAAGAATCAACGCTTAACACAATTCTTTATACCCTGTAAGTATTAAATTATCAGCACTGGGTATGCACAGGTTGCTGAAAACAAGAGAAGAACAAAATGGACAAAATAAAATAATGACTTTGTTAAAGGAGGGACAAACTTTCCTTGATTTTTGTGCCTTTTATAATTATTTGATTACGAAATAGACCTGTGATTGTATTTTTATTTATTATAAGTAATATGTAAACTCGCATCTGCAATTAAAAATTTGTTTAATAATTAATAAAAGTGAGCTCTGAACTTGTAAATATTGAGCAACTATTTATTCCAATTCAAGCTCACCAAACTTTTGCTTTATCGTACAGGGTATTTTTGAGACCGGCACTCCCTTACATAGAGCATACTTGGTACATTTTTTTTTAGTCCTTTGAAGTAAAACAGAACACGCCCACAAAAACAACGCCCAGTTCTTTTCGGTTCTCTCACCAACAGCAGCTGCTGCAAAGAGTTCTGATTATGGCCAGGAGGTACACTCAGAAAAATGCAGAGCGAATTCCTCTACAAAAACTAGTTCTTAAATTTATCCCGCATCATTCTAAAATTATTTAATAACGATTCGTTCTCTTACTTTCTAACTTTACTTTTATAAACAAAAACGATCCTTAAACACTTAATTTTAAAATTCGTTAATAATGATTCATTCTCTTACTTTATAACTTTAAGAGAGTATCACTTTTAAAATCAAAAACGACCGATAAGCAAGTAAAATAAACTCGAAATTCCGAAATCAAGCAAAATATATGTGTATTAAACTAAGACTGTTCCATCTTAAAATTTAGTAAATAAAAAAAATTAAATTAAATTAAATTACAAATTAAAAAAAATAAAATAGATTCGTTAAGTATGTGAGGTAGCGGAAAACTTGTTTAAATAAAATATACAAATTGTTTGATAATAATAAAAAAAAGAAAAAGTTAAGTATGTTGCGAACGTACTTGATTTTTCTCTCAGTGCTGGCAGTGGGGCGGGGGGGGGGGGGGGGGGGCAGGGGCGTAAGTTTGACTAGGAGGATACGTAACCAGCGTCTGGCCGAAACGAGTCCGACATCGTCTGCTTCACATGTAGGACAACGTTGAAGTCGCCAATGCTGAGGCTTTCCTCACATTTCCTCACTTTTCCTCACTTGCCCCTTTCCTACTTATTCCCTCTCTCGGTTCTCCCTATTTACCAGCTCGTTTCCATCTTTGTTCCCCTCGACAGCTGCTGCTGCTGCTGTTGCTGATAGAATTTATTTAGTTATGCACACCTTCATTTTAAGGCCTTTTACGTGCTACACGAATTCAGTTTCAAGTCTCCATGTGTGTGTGTGTGTGTGTCCATGTGTGTGTGTGTGTGTGTGTGTGTGCCACAAAGTTTTGGTGTCACGGTGTCGCATGAAAATTATTATACAGCCAACTGGCGAATGGGCGTTCGTTGTAAATGTGGGCGTGGCAAGAAGGCCCAAACGGTTTATTGACATCTGTCTGACAAATCGAGGTTATTATTGCTCTTATTATTGACCGACCCGCGGCAATTTGTATTGCATACTTTTTTTTGGAGAAAACTCGTTGCCAGACAAGGTCACAGCTTATGGCAACAACAACAGCAGCAACAACAACAACAACAACAACAACAAAAACAACTACAATCCATACTCAACTGTGTTGAGAGTCTTGAAAAGCTGCAAAGCAGCAATTGGAATACACAATTGTCATAATCGGTAATAATCCCCCGACAAACAGCAAATTAGACGCTTCAGCAAGCTGAGAATTATAATTTTAATATCATGCTGTCTGATACATTGCCATAGCTATTCGAATTCGACCGCATTTTGTTTTTGAACAGATCCAAAGTAAGAGAAATAAAGCTTCAATTATCTTGTGATTGTTCAACTTACAAATATGTTTTAACCTTACCCAGCTTATTGTAATGTAAACTTTCATAATTTTACTTATTATTTAACATTTATTGAAATCAAAATTATTATTAGCAAAACTGTTCATTTCCTGGTCTTTATCGAAGTCAGTTATTTGCCTAACCTGACAAAAAGCCTCAAGATTTATCAACAACTATTTCAACCAAATGAAATTTAAACATAACATAACAAATTTTTCGATAAAATAACATTTAATTATTAAGATACAATTTTACAGATACATATAAAAAATTATTTGAGAAATATATTATATAATATATATAATTTATAATATAAATAATCTTAAAAAAAATAAATATAAAAATGCAATGTAACTGAATTAATTAATACTTAATAGAATCCAAGACTTACCCAAGTAACCTAACGGAAAAGCTCTTCATTTTATTTAAAAAATTGTATCTTAAGCAATCTTAGCATTACCTACCTAACCTAAGAAAGCCAACCTAACTTTGTTGCTCAAAATAATTAAGAAACATATAAACATAAATTAAGTTCCTCAAAAAAAAAAGCTTGCTTAAAGATTAACATTAATACACTGAAACTGCTTCGAATTGCATATTCTCACATAGCCTTCTAGCTCTTACCGTTTGATTGACGTTCCCAGTCAGTATAAAGAGTTGAACATAAATGTTTAGTAGATTACAATTAATTGAAACGGAGTCCCACAACAAAGAGAACCAAGCATAACATTGGCTTATATAAATGTAAATAATAACATCAGCTACCATAACATAATTAAATTTAACATCAACATGTACAAAATGATGTATAACATACAATAACAAAAATGAAAATAAGCTTATCTAAGAAATTATGTTATTCAATTTCATTCCTTTCAATCTGGACCGCAGAGAGAGAGAGAGAGAGAGAGAGAGAGAGAGAGAGAGAGAGAGAAGAGAGAGAGAGAGAGAAAGAGAGAGAGAAAGAAAGAGAAAAGACAAGTGAACATAATGTGCACTCAATTATGGGCTAAGTTAAATGCATTCATCAAGCAAGGCTCTAAGAAAGAGAGAGAAATATATAGGAGGGGAGAGAGAGGAAGAAAGCAGAGAGTTGGATGCAGAGCTGTCTCAAGGTCAGAGCTCATTTCAAGTTTACGTCTAAAGTTGAGGTATGTGTTTTAATTTATTTATATTTATTTAAGTTATTTTCCACACACACTTACTCTAGTTCTCGCTCTCTCTCTCTCTCTCTCTCTCTCTCTCTCTCTCTCACTCAGTCATCAGACAGACAAGAAAAGTGAACTAGAAAACACTTTGCATTTTCGTAATTGCTAAAAATGTATGTGTTGTGTTTTTGCGGTGTCGGTCAAAGCCACTGTAAAAGGTGACTCCACCAGGGGGTAAATAAAGGGTTAAAGCCATGCAGACGGGGGTTAAATAGGGACATGAGGGGTGTACGGCTAGATACACAGAGAGAAAAACACCAGACCAAAATATAGTTCGAGACAGATCGATTAAAGTACTTGAGATACTTAAATTGCGATACTTCATTTAAGTATTAAGAACTACTGCAAATGAGCATAAACATTTTCTTAACAAGAGCAAAGAATTTTGAACTCAATTTTGTTTAAACACATATGAAAATTCTATATACATATGCTTAAGTTTGGAACTCAGGCTCGACTCGTTGATTTACAGTGAATACTCACAGTCAAATCTTGAACCAAGAGCTCTACTTATAAATACCTTTTTTAAGCTCGCTGGCTTCGAATTCCCAAATGGTTCTTGTCCGTCTGCTATGAGAAGCTATTCGAAGGAAACTCAGTAGTTCAGACTCTACTAACCAGGACTCTTTACTTTTACTTTATTTTTTGTACTCAGTTACAGAGTTTAAGGAACTTGAATCAAGTTTAAATTGTTCTTTAAGTATTAAAATACTTTAAATATCATATTTAAAATTAAATTGTCCCACTCGACTTCGGTAATTTCCAACTTAGTGAGTAGTTTTTTTTTTGTTTAAGTACAAAATACTCGACTTTTTCGCTGCGTGTACGGAGCTTTTGTACATATGTATGTATGCTGAGGGTGTTAGTTGGTTAGTCTGTGGCATTTGCGGTTAGCAGCTGTTTGCCTTGCTTTAGCACTTTGTTCACCTGTGATTACACCCATTTCATCTCTCCCTCTCTCTCTCTCTCTCTCTCTCTCTCTCTCAGCATTCCCTCTTTATCGCACTCAAATTCATTGCGACACTTTTAGAGTGGTCGTAAAAGTTGTAAAGCTTAAATTATAGAGTCATTAGTTGCATAATTTTGGGGCATATCTTATAATCCACCAAAGGGGCGGTTGCCACTTTGCCAGTGTTGGAAAATAAGCAAATTGCATTTAAAATGTATGTCCGCAAAAGTTCAACTTTCTTTTAAGTATAAAAGCCAAAAACACAAAAAGAAAGGAAATACAAATCAAACAATTTTCCGCCCAAGTTTCAATCACTCAGGTAAAACAACTACGAAACTTTTAGTGCTGCACGAAACTTTTGCATCAACCCTCTGTTTGGCAAAAGCTCTTCAGTTCCATTCTTTTTTTTTCTTTTCTTCTTTTTGGGGAAATAAATGAATAAATAAACAGTCTGTCAAGGCATCACGGTGACGTCACCGCCAACGACCCAATTTTCCTTGGCTTTTCAGTTTTCAGTTTGCAGTTTTCAATTTCCAACTCGCTCGACGAGGGCCGAGCAAATGTCAATTAGATCACAATGTCAGCGGCATACGAATTATCAAATTCATTGCCGTTTTCCATTACCATTGCCATTTCAATTAACTCGCAGATACATTTAACGATATTAATTTATTCTGGATGTTCCTGGAAACGTTACCAAATGACATTTTGATGGCACACGTGTTTGACTCTAGATGAACTTAATAACATGGAAATTCATTTATTTGCAAATTGATTCAAGACTGCTTAATTAATTTAGTACGTTTATAATAATTTAATACATTTTTTAAGTTGATTCGTATCTCATAAAACCCATCTTAAAAGATGTTTGTCAAAAGGGATTTATTAAAAATTTCTTTGAATAATAAAAAAATAATACTTTCTTTAAATTTATGTAATGCGTTTTTTTTTAGATTAATTCATATCTCATATGTAGTTAAATTTATTATAAAATTTAAGTATCTTATCTAAATTTTATATTTAATTTTAATTTTTTTTGGGTGGATTTGATTGAGTTATGATGTCGTATGGCTTTTCAATTATTATTATATATTTTATACTTCGTCAATTAATTTGAGTAGTAGTAGTATAGAATTTTTAACACTTTCTATCACCGAAACCAGTGTTGAGAAAGCATTGCCAAAACGCGAGTGACACAACGAGGGTGGATCGAGAGTTTGCATTTGAAAGTTGAATGCCAAGGGAAAGTTGCCAATATTAATCCAATTTGAGCAAATGCTGTCAGAAAACGGAGAGCTCAGACGCCTTAAGGCTAAGGTACTTAAATGCCAGAGGCATAAATAGAGAGAGAGAGAGAGATAGTTAAACAGAGTGAGACAGAGACAGTTGAGGGCATCTATCAAAATAAATATGCTTTAGCAGTTGCGATTTATAGCACAAACTTAAGACCACCAAACTAAAATCCTAATGTTTTGAAATGAAACTGCAACTGAAACCAAGTGGGAGGGGGGTATAAATAGGGGATGGAGTGGCAGCTAGGGGTAAGGGGAGTAAGGGAAGTCAGCAGACGAATGCAAAAACTATGCCGGAAATACGTGCTTAGCATGCAAGCGCACAAAACAACAACAAATGAGACAGACGGACGGACGGACGGACGGACGGACGGACGGACGGACGGACGGATAGACAAAACGTAGGCAGAGGCTGTGCATCACAAGCACTCACACACAGAAACACACATAGATACTCTCACACACACACACACATTTGTAAACCGCTTAACAATGCCACTTCCGTTTTTGGCATGCGGTTTACCGGCTCGGTCGCCGGCTTCATGGTTAGACATCAGTCCTTGGTCATTGCCATTGTTTCTGTTTCTGTTCTTGTTGTTGTTGTTGTTGTTGTTACTCTTGTTTACGGTTTTCCCACACACACACACGCACACACACACACACATACTTCCCCGCTTACTCTCTCTAAAATTGTAGGCAACATTTTCACAAGTTGTGCGACGCCTAAATTTTTGTTTAGCTCAAAATTCGCATACCCTGTGTGTTTTGTCAAACAGTTGAAGCGTATCAATGAAGTCAGCTTTGAATTTCCAAAAAAAAGCCATACAAAAACAATTGGTGGTGCTCCTGAAACAGCCAAGCCACCAATGTTTTTGAAAGTAAAATTAAAAGATTTGAATACAATTTTAAGACTAATAAATTAAATGAAACTATTTTCTTAAATTTATTATCTCTTTCATAGCTCGAACGTCTATAGCTCTAATTTTCTTTAGCTCGAACTAAATCAAGTGGCAATACTGTTAACTTTTCTTAAAAAAAAGCCATTCCATAAGTCAAAGTCTCAATAATTCAAATATTTTCTTTGAAAAATGGGGATTTGATTTAGTTCGAATGTATTGAATTTTGGCAGTTTTGTCAATCTCTTGAAGTAATGTCAAACTATCGCCAAACTATCGTTCAACTATCGCCAAACTATCGATATATTTTTCAAGACTTTTAAGTTTTGAACCCTTTAAAGTTTTCATTAACAGGGTATCCTTTAGATGGAGACTCTTAACTGGGTAGCATTTCTCATTTGTTGTTGTTATTGCTGTGTGTGTGTGTGTTAGTTTGAGTGTTGTTGTTGTTGTTGTTCATCATCATCTTGTTCTTCTCCTTGCTGGTTGTTGCTGATTGTTCTTGTCTCGTCTCATAAATAAGTATATATTTATCTCGCATCTCGCATCTCGTTTAGGCGCTTGATGTCAAAATGAAATTATTTCAATTACATTAGTAACTGAGCAAATACAAAACAAGAAGCAGCTGCTGTCCGACTGTCTCTCTGTCTCTCTGTCTCTATGTCTCTATGTCTCTATGTCTCTATGTCTCTATGTCTCTATGTCTCTATGTCTCTCTGTCTCTATGTCTCTATGTCTCTATGTCTCTATGTCTCTATGTCTCTCTGTCTCTATGTCTCTATGTCTCTATGTCTCTATGTCTCTCTGTCTCTATGTCTCTCTGTCTCTATGTCTCTATGTCTCTATGTCTCTATGTCTCTATGTCTCTATGTCTCTATGTCTCTATGTCTCTATGTCTCTATGTCTCTATGTCTCTATGTCTCTATGTCTCTATGTCTCTATGTCTCTATGTCTCTATGTCTCTATGTCTCTGTCTCCCAACTTAACCTACAGTCGCATTAATTCAGCCACATTTTATGTTGTCCATTGTGATACTTAATTTGAGCACTTTACCAGTTCTTTCTCTATTTCTTAGTTTATCTCTTTCCCTCTCTCTCTCTCTCTTTGTACTTATCCTTTTCTTTGTTGATTAGTTGTTGATTAGAATTAGAGTCACTGTCTAAACAAAAGCAGCTCAAGCATCAAACAAATATCAATTCACATTTCAATTACTCATAAACATTTATAATAATAACTCATATCAAGTCGTGTGATTCGCAAAGGATAAACATACACACATTAAATTAAATTGCATATCATTTGCATTGGTTAAATCAATTGTAATTACAATTTTAGTTTAAGTTTATAAGGCTGCAGATTGTAATTTGGATTAACTATTTAGGTAGAATTGTTCAATGAGCGAATCTCACAAAATGAATTCAACAATCAGTTTAGAATTTTTATTAACATTATGATTTAAATAACAATGCGCTTGGAAATCGGAAAGATTGAATTTCGATTCTGATTTTCCACCTAGCAACTTTACATTTGGAATTTGGTTTTCTTTAACAAACTTGATTTATCGTTATTCATTGGATATAAATGATATCGACAGCTCGATTAATTTTTTGTTGTTGTTGATTTTTACATTTTGTTATTGAACTCGATTCTTAGTTTAGAATTACGTCACTAGTCGTAGTTGTCTTTGCATTTGCTGTACGAATATTTTAGGAACTAGCGTAAACATGTTTAGATCTTTCAAATTCATGGGCCACTTTGACTGCAATCTAATCAGTTGCTTAGGCCAAGTTAAGAGGCTGAGTGAGTCATGAGTCAGTGGCACTTGCAGTTGGTCTTAATGACTATCTAGAGTTGAGAGTCTGAGAGCAAAGGAGCCAAAATGGGAAACCTGTCAATAACTGTCTCGTTAATAGCAAATGCCATTAGAGTAAATCGCAGCTGAGCTCGAAAGACACAAATAGAATGAGAGAGAGAAAGAAAGAAATTGACAGACGGAAAGAGAGTGAGAGAGGATGAGGAAAAGAGACAGACAAAAATCTGAAGCTAACTGAATTTCACACACTTAACGCCTGCAGCACTGCAGACTCGGATTGGGAGTGGGAAGGAAGACCATATCGTATAAATGGTATATATGTATATATATATTTATATATATATATATATATCTATATATATATCGTCTATCAGCTGGGATGTGGATGTGGCGCTGAAATGCTTTTGGCAGCTTTTGGCAAGTGGCAAAAGGCCCCCAAAAATCCACTCAATTCTCGCCAGCTGCCAGAGTTGCCCCCATCAACGTGGAATAAAAAACGAAAACCGAAGATCGAAAGAAGAAATTTACAGTCAGCCAAAAAGCCAAAACAAAATGCCAATACAGATAAAAACAAAATTGCAGCGAGAAAATTGTGCGAATGAACGACTAGCACATATCCTGCTTAGAAACTGGAGTAATAAATATTAAAAAAAATATTAATAATAATAATATAATATTGCCTATGCAAGCACATTTTCTAAATTGTTGTCATTTTCAATTTGAACTAAAAATTATTATTATTTATATTTATTTTAAATATAAGTTTAACTTGACTGAGATTTAAACTAAATTTGCTGTATTTTGCCTTTGATTTCTACATTCGACACTAATAAATATATCTATGCAATTCAGGATTCACTCAAAGTATGTAAAAATGGGAAAAACTAGTTTGATTTAAATTATCACTTGAAGTTCTATATATTGAACTTAATTTCTGTTTATCATTTAATACTTCTAAAATTAAGGGTAGATATAGAATTTCCAGTATAATTCACAACTTTTAAAAAAATAATAAACATTTAATTGAATAATATGATAAGGTAACTTTCCTCTTCTAAATTTATTCTGAGTTTATCAATAAATCGTTATAAATTTAATTAAAATTTTTGGTTTATATAGATAAAGAGAGGGTTTATATAGATAATTGGATACATGATATCTATATATACACATCCAATAAATCAACTCAAGTTCGTCTAATTTCTGAGTTTTTCAAGAATATTATCAATTAATTTCGGTTCTTTCTACACTTGACCACATTTACAGGGTATTAAAAGAGTGTTCGCACTGTGGATTAAGTTTCGAGTTTTGGTTTTGCATCGTTTTACTCGCTTGTTTTCAACCTTCCAAATGTTGAGCATTCGAATTTCGGTTCCAGTTTCGCTTCCATTTTTTTTCCCACCCTTTTTTTTATTTTCAACTCTCTGCTGCTTCTTCGACATCTTCTACTGGTTTCTTTTCAGTGTGTGTGTGTATGTGTGCGTATGTGTGTGTATGTGTGTGTCTGTGGACTCTTTAAATGTGTCAGGGCAAGACAATTCCGTTGACTGGGCCATTGTGGAACGAGGCCGAAAGTATTTTCACGTGCTTTTCAGGCCCTGTCACTCGGCCAGTCAATTAGCCAACGCTTTTCAATTACAAACAAATCAAAGCATTGCATACTCAATGTGGGACTTATGGAGGAAGCGAGATACGAGTACAGCAAAGTTGGAAAAGGGCCATAACACTGAGGTTAAAACACTCGGCCCACAGGACTAGCGCACTCTTTTTCTCTGTCTCTGTCTCTGTCTCTCTCTGTTGAAAACCCAAAAATTTACATTTGTCACCTCCCACCAAACTGGGTCATAAATGGACAATCGAACGGAAATTTTCAGCCATTTTCCCTGTTTTTCCCTTTCTCTTTTCCTAGCTCTTTCCCTACCCCTTTCCCTACCTCTTCCTACCTCTTTCCCTAACTCTTTCCCTAACTCCTTCCCTAACTCTTTCCCTACCAGTAGAGAACTGATGGGAATTGCAATGATCTGGCTGGCAGATTGATTGTGTTGTTTCAACTAATGCAAGTGTGCATTATGAATTACAAACCCGAATGTCCTTGATCCCAGTGCCGCCTTTTCAATTGAGAAGACACTACTTTGTGTGCAGTTCAATCAATATCTTGTTTTCATGCCAACAATAGTCTTTTGTATAATCTTTTTTGTATATAATAAAAAGTTTTTAAAAATGATGTAGATAATTTTTTTTTAACCGTATTTTGTTTTTAAGACAATGAATTTTCAAAGAACAAATGTTTCACATGTTTTTTTAGGAATATTCTGTAAAATACCCAGAACAGGAATTATTTTAATTAGAAGTTTTCTTGAAGCCTAACCTAAACTACTGAATACCGAGATTGGTTCTCTACTATACTAACTTTATTTTGGATTGAAATCCATTTTGCTCCTTTCCCATCTATCTATAATTGTTTTTCTCTAAAATTATTCTCAATCAAACTATTTAAAGTATCTCAATTTATGAAGTTAAGTCGAAGATAATTTTCATCTTTGTCAATCTATAGCTCATTTCTGATTCCCTTTTGCGTTTCACACAGATTCAATTCAGATAAAAAGTTGTCACATTATGAAGGACCAACATCCATATATGTATAGCTGTAATACGATCCACATAATTGAATTTGCTGTACTTTCAAAGGTGTGCGGAGTAAGGTGCAGGGCTGAGGGGAGAGAGGGGAGAGAGGGATAGAAGGTAGAGGTAGAGGCAAGGGAGCGTATTTAAATAATTCAATTACAATGTAAATCCCTTAATCATATGAATATTCATTATAGTTGGGCCAGCACACATCGACACGCATACACAGAGAAGGTTGAGTGCAGGGTGGAACGGGGACTGGGAAGAGGGGTAAGGGGTATGGGTGGGTGGTGAGGGGTAAGGGCTGGAGTTGGATAGAGGAAAGGGACATGTAAATGCATTTACCACAGCATTTCCGCCACAATGCGCGGTGCACTGACAAAAGCGGAAGTGCAGATTTCTGACAGTCAAAATGGGTGTAATCTGCCTCTGTCTGTGTGTTGTGTGAGTGTGTGTGCGCGTGTGTGTGCGCGTGTGTGTGTGCGTGTGTGTGTTAGCGCCCGGATGTCAGGCGACAACGACGTTGCATCTTTTGCCTGGTTGCATCGTCTGTTTGTGTCATTTCGAGATAATTTTCTTTTATTTTTGTCTTTTTTTCTATATATATATAAATTTTTTTTTTTTTTTTTAATTGCAAATTGTTTAACGAGTGTGCGTGCTCATTTAAAATGCCAGCACACACATTGGCCACATTAATGCCTGTTTGAACATTCGAGCACGCCACAGAATTGCGACATTTTCCCCCAAATTTCTCATTTTCCAAGGCCTTCCTTAATTTTCCAAGCCTTCCGCCGGTCGCTTGCCTCCTCAGGAGTTGCATGTGGTAACTGTACTTAATGCCACATGGCTTAATGCATTTAAAGCACACGTAATTTCATGGCAATCAATGCGAAAGGATGAAGGATGCCCAGAAATGTGGCCATTACTATCAATAGCGAGGGTTGCTCAAGCAGTTTGTGAATCAGTTGTGGAGGAAAGCAACTAAACGGATTAAATCTCCATAAAGACATAGTAATAATGTATATCAATATGTACATAGTTTGAATTAAATTTTACATTGATCGTTGCTTCAAGGGTCGCTTAAAAATAATATTTGTTTTTCTAACATCAATTTATTTATAACATCAATTATATATTACAATTTAAAAAAGTCATATATTTTTTATTTTATTTACAGAGTTATATTTAAAAATTACCAAAAGAAAAATAAAACAGTTTTTCTTTTACAACCTCTTCAAAATATTGATGGTTAAACTGAACGGCTCAAACAGCCCTCGTTTTGCTGCAGACAGAGCACAATTTGCATTGGCAGCTGCAACATACCGAAAACGTAGTAGAAGTGGAAGTGGGAATTGAAGAAGCAGCAGTGGCGATAAAGAGGAAGAGGATAAAGCGAAAGCGAAAGCGAAAGCAGACCCAGAATCTCGAATTCGGAAACGCGAAACTCGAAACTCAAAACTCGAACTCGAACTCGAGTCGTTTTGGCAGTTGGACAAAGTTTTGTGGCACACTTCGAGCATTGCATTTAATGTGTCATTTAAATATCTACGCGAATTCCTTACATTATTTGTATTTTTTTATAAAATTCTTATTGTTATTGTTGTTTGCATAGGCAATGAAAAAGTTTGCATTGTGACAGCGTCGACCATTAAAAAGTTGGCCAAATAATGTTCGGTGTAATATGCTTATGATGTGCCATAAAAACTCAAGTACTTTCCACTTTCCACTTTCCACTTTCCACTTTCCAACCTGACCGTTAGCACGTGCCAATGCGTGAGCGAGTGCGAGTGGGAGGGCAAGTGTGGCAGAGGGAAGGAGAGAGAGAGATGCTACATAGCATAGCATTGGTGGAATTGAATTTAAATGAGAAAATCATTTAATTGCTTTAATTAATGGCCCTGACGTGGCTTGGTCTGTGGCACTCAGTGTTCGACTCGACTCAATGCGAATGCGTGAGCTTAAATCTCCAAATACCCTGTAGTTGCAGCGCACATCAGCTAAGGTATGCCAGACCTACACACATAACTGCCTACAAATGGTTTTTGTTTGTTTTATATACATATTTTATAACTGTTAGTTTTCAATCTTTTTATATTCAATTATTATTGTAATAAATAAATAAACATACGTCTTTTATGATTTATGTGCTTTATTTTCTATTTGTTTTCCCCGGAGCACAGGCTGTATTTTAATGAAAATCACATTTTAAATGATTGATGATTCGGTTATTAATTAGTCAGTATTCTTATTAATCATATTGAACAGAGATAACTGAATTTTATTTATTGATTTATTTAAATAGTTTAAGGCTTAAAGGGTATAGCTTAGTCTGGTTTACCTGCCATTTTTTAAACAATTTTTTAAAGCATCGTCCAAAAATAGCGAGCGTAAACTGCAGCTGAGTTCTACATAAAAGAAACCACTGAATTTCAATTGAAAATCGATCAGTCAGCGGGCCATGTGTGTGTGTGTGTAAGTTGGTGTGTGTGTGTGTGTGTGTGTGTGTGTGTGTTGCGGCTGCTTGGCTGCAACTTCCGCCTGACGCTCAAATGTGTGCTATGAACTATGCATTGCCTTCTCTTTCCCTCTCTCTCTCCCTCTCTCTCTCTCCCTCTCTTTCCCTCCCTCTCTCTCTCTCTCTCACTCCCTTTCTCTCTCTTCGTATACAAGGCTTTCCGGTAGGTATTAAATCTCCTCTTTCCATTTTCATTTTCAATTTCAATTTCATTTTTTATTTTTTTTTTTCGCTTACTTTATTTGTTTTTGTTTTCGTCATATAAACAATGCATATGCAAGTGTGTGTGTGTGTTAGTGTCTGTCTGTGTGTGTGTGTGTGTGTGTGTGTGTGTGTGACTGTGTGTGTGCCAAATCTGTCAATGCTAGAAATTGTCACGTTTATTGGTTCGATTCGTTCGGTTCTTGCGTTTTAGGGCAATGAATTCCTCTGCATATTTGGAAGCTGAGTGCAAAACAATGTCACATGCAGATATGTATCAATTGCCCTCAAAACTGAAGACTGTTGCTTTCAGCTCAGCCTTCTGAGAGAGGGGGGGGGGGTAACTAGAGGGGGAAGGCGATTGGCAATCCAAGAGACAGTTTTAGCCTGAAACCTAAAACTAGGCCTGCAGCGGAATACGAGTAAGAGACAGTTGACATGGCTAGAAATTGTTTGAATTTCCCAAGAACGAACAGTTAATGGCAATTTGTGTCGACTTCAAGGCAGTTTACAATTGAAGTTATGCATTTCATAAATGCGGAGAAGTTTACACGATGAAGGCAGTTCATGAAGTTGATGGAAAGCTCTGAGGTGAGCTTTAAATTGTATTACATTTTTAATAATGAATGAATAATCAGATAAAAAATAAATAAATAAATAAATAAATAAATAAATAAATAAATAAATAAATAAATAAATAAATAAATAAATAAATAAATAAATAAATAAATAAATTAAATAAATAAATAAATAAATAAATAAATAAATAAATAAATAAATAAATAAATAAATAAATAAATAAATAAATAAATAAATAAATAAATAAATAAATAAATAAATAAATAAATAAATAAATAAATAAATAAATAAATAAATAAATAAATAAATAAATAAATAAATAAATAAATAAATAAATAAATAAATAAATAAATAAATAAATAAATAAATAAATAAATAAATAAATAAATAAATAAATAAATAAATAAATAAATAAATAAATAAATAAATAAATAAATAAATAAATAAATAAATAAATAAATAAATAAATAAATAAATAAATAAATAAATAAATAAATAAATAAATAAATAAATAAATAAATAAATAAATAAATAAATAAATAAATAAATAAATAAATAAATAAATAAATAAATAAATAAATAAATAAATAAATAAATAAATAAATAAATAAATAAATAAATAAATAAATAAATAAATAAATAAATAAATAAATAAATAAATAAATAAATAAATAAATAAATAAACAAATATAATTTATGTTTGAAGCATTCAACCAAATAAACATCTTTATTTTATTTAATCAAATTTCGTAAACTCGTGTATTAAAAGAACCTAAATACATGAAAATAATAGATGATTTTGAAATTGACTTGTTTTATTGACCCAAATATTTGCGTTAACAGCCAATCCAAAATGTTGGCTAACGCAACTTTTATTGAATATTCTAATTTGTCAATTAAATTGACAGTTTTAATTAGGACAATAATTATTTGGGACAACAATGTTAGAAAATGTTGTTAAAATGAAGTGTTGCATTTTCCATGTGACATTAAACAACACTAAATTAAACTATTTGGCTGATGTCGAGTGCATAAACGAACACGGCAGGGAATATTGATAGTTTTACGGTCATATTTATTACTTACAGTTTGCTGTAGTTTATTGATGGCACACATGCGAAAGGGGAATTTCGAGCGCACACTCTCCCCCAAAAGTATCAGCACAACAGACACCGTCAAGTGGTGGAGTTAATCCTTATTCTCATACTCGTCCTGGCTGTCGTTGTCACTCAATAATTCAGCTGTTCCTTCAGGTGGCACTTGACTATGAGACGAGACGAGTCGAGACTCAACCTCAAATAGTCGAGCACTCGAAACTTTGCTGCTGCTGCTGTATAAATCTTTGCTTAACCTCGTCTGAACTTTGCAGCAAGCACACACACACATACAGTCACAGCCAGATATATGTGGACACTTTCCAAGCCAACACCTTGCAGGTGAAATCAACTGTCATGCAGTTTTAAACAGTTCACGAGGCGTATGAGCGATATTTGCACAGACATTGCTTTATTTTTGCAAGTGTGTGCGTAACTGAGTGTATGTGTGTGTGTCTGTGTGTGTATGTGTGGCGTTGGAGCTTGCTTTGCTTTCTATCATTTTTTGTATTTTTTTTTATTTTCTCTTGTGAGTTTTATTTTTTTTTGCACCCGCAACTTGAAGCACTTAATTCAGCGTAACGTTTCAACGATTGATTCAATACAGCTAAGTGAGTGTGTGTGTGTGTGTGTGTGCTGTGAGTGTGTGTGCGTGAGTAAGTGCTTAAGGGTGCGTGTGTGAATCACTGTTCAAACTACTTATATGAGTGTGTGTGTGTGTTTTTCTTTCTCTTGTTGTTGCAAATTTAATTACAAGACAAAATGTCGACATATCACGTTATAAATACAAATGCAAACACTTGTGAGTGTCGGTGTGAGAATGTGTGTGTGTGTGTGTATTGAAGCGACCTGTTAAATATATATACACATTAACAGAGTGCTCAACAATATTATCATTCATTACATGAAACACAAAACATAAGCAAGCGATAGGTGCTCAACTTATAGATACCCTGTAAATTAATTTTCAAATTTTTTAGCTCATTATATAATGTCTAAGCAAACTACCACTGTGTCTTATTTCTCTGTCACTCTTGTTACGATTAACTGATCGACTGGTAGATACCCTGTACCTAGTTTTAAGCTACCCCAAGTGTCGTTTATAATTATTAAATTATGTTACAAGTACTCAGTCGAACAGATAGTGTTTTACTAGCATTTCTCGTATACATATTGAGCGAATATTGAGCTCAATATTATGTTATCGATAAGTGATATATTGAATAATAATTGAATTTAACACTTATCGCTAAATTCACTTTGAAAAGATAGTTTTTAGTAAAGCAAAAAATATTTTAAATTTTTGATATTTATGTACAATGCGTTATCGATAACTGGTATATCGATAGTACATTATGTTAACAATATTGATTCAAATATTATTGAAACTCTTACTATGAAGCTCATTTTATTGAGCTTTACAAATTATTGCCCTTTATCAGCTAAAATAGTAACAAATTATCGTTAAAGTATAATCAACACACCATTTATCGATAATACTTTAGGTTTTAAATTTGAAATAAAATGTTACATACATTTAAAAGATTGCTGCATTAAATTGATTTGATATAATACACTTTTAACAGGCCTGAAAGTGTTACTGGTTGAGTCGATAGTTCGATAAATGATTCGATAGGCGGTTCGATAGGCAGTTGGGATGGCTTTTGGTTCCCAATTTGCGTTTTATATTTGTTAATTTTTGCATTTAATCAAGCGAGTAATAGCATTCTGGCAAACATACACACATATACACATATACACATATACACATATACACACACACACACACACACATACACACACACATTGGATTCCATGGGACATGCCACAAACAATAACAACAGCAGCAACAAAAACAAAACCAAATGTTAAGGCAACATTTAAAACATTTATCTGAGCTCTCAACTCGCCAAGTGCCCGACTAAATATCGCATATTCCCTCATTTACCCCCAGTTCCCTAGTCCTTTCCTCTTCACTCCCCTTCTTCTCAGGCACCCCTCGCTGTCCCACGATCTCTGCCAAAAGTGCGTGCACCACAAAATGCCAAACACAAATTGGTAAATGGGCATTTATTAGTCACCCGCTGGGAGTATCAAATGCAAATTCCGCTTTTATATCACTAATTATTTAAATAGGCCATTGTGATACCCTGTAAATTGCCAAGCACTTTGGGGTTGAATTGAATTCAAAAATATGAATTACAAATTGCAATGTTTTAAATAATTGAATTTCCATTATTAGAGAATAATTTTTATTCGTAAGCAATTAAATATTTTATTTTATTTATATTTTATAGGGTATCTGCGGTCGTTCTATTTAATATTCAACATTATTGTCCTGTATTATTGCAATTTTGACTCAATTGTGAACTTTTTAATAGTCCAACTTCACAGTTCACAAATTATACACTGCCAATGGGTATATGCGACTATAAAGACGATGTGAACAGTTCTTGAAAAGTAAAAGAAACTTAAGTGAATCAGAAACTCGAAAAAGAAAAAGATTCTAGGAATGAAAAAAAAAGGTAATAATAATAAAATATCTATAGCATTTTCCTAAAGTGTATTCATCAATGCCATAAATAATAAAAGTATTGTTATTTTTGCTATTTTCGACCATTTCGAATTTAATCAATTTTTGGCGCTTATGTATATTGGTGGTGTGTGTGTGTGTGTGTGTGTGTGTGTGAGTGTGTTTGTGGATGGGCTCAAATTTATTTAGTCAAATATTTGCATTTGCACTTTAATTAGTTGTCATTATTTTGGTGTTTTTAATTTTTTTGTTTCTTTGTCTGTTAAACAAATATTTTATTTTCCAGCCCAAAAATGGTTGATAACATTTGGCACACGTGAACATGTGTGTGTGTGTATATATGTATGTATGTATTGATTTGTATGAGTGTGAGTGTGAGTGTGAGTGTGAGTGTGTGGGTGTATGTTACACATTTCGTGCTAATGAAGCTGTTCCTCAATGGCATATTTACCCAGGCCGTATGAAAGGGAGAGTGTGACGGGTTTGAATTTGGGCTTTTGGTTGCCCCTAGGCAATGAAGGGGTGAAGGGGTTGAAAGGGGTTAGACAATTGCGGATGCTGTGATACGAGTAAGCTGAGTGGTTGTGTGTGTGTGTGTTGCGCATTTACCACAATTGTAAATTGCGCAAATTGTGGGAATATATCTACAAAATATACCATCAAATAAAATATGATTTAATACAAATACAAAGCGAAGCTCTGCGTCAAAATCTTTAGAGATTTTTTGGGCTCTTGTTTGGTTTTTAGTCGGAGAATTTTCATTTACGGTTATTGAAATAGAATTTATTGCAAATATTTCTAGCATAGTCTCAAGTTAATGACAAGGATGGCCACAATAAAAATATCATATGAAAGGAAAAGCAGAAAAATTGCAAATGTGTGCAATTTGTCTTTATGAATTCTATTTTAAATAATTGCGCAGCAAAATCGAAATATGGAAATATTGCGTGTGTGGGAAAAGAAAAGTAAAATTTAATAAATAATATAAAACAAAATAAATGAAATATAATTAAATAGAATAAAAATAGGTAAGATATAATTCAAATATGAATAAAGTTTTCAAAATTAGAATAACTTAAAACTGCATTAGTTTAAAAAATTCCTATGGTTATTCTTGGAAGAAATTGGAAATGACTCTGATTTATTTCTTTCAAATTTCTTTTAAGCATAACAAAAAGAATTCTTTTTATTGAAAGGAGTTCTACAGTAAATGAAGCACACATCTTAGACATTTGATTTCCATGTTCTTGCAGTTTGCCTTTCATGTTATGCAATTGAATTGAAATTTCCCTTAACTAAACTCTGCATTCAAGTGTTGTAATTAGATTGTTGCATTCTATTTGCATTCTGTTTTGTTGCCAGCAAAGATAGTTGATGATTCCTTTTCATTCATTTGCATTCGTGTGAATTCAAATATGCATAATATGAAATCTTAATACTCTTGTCGAGCTCCTTAAACGATTGGTTACATTGCCGTCTCTTTCTTGCACTTGTCTTGTGTCTCTTTCTATGTTTTTACAATTGTGCACACTTAAGTTTAAGTGTTGCTTTATCATAAATATATATTTTACATGCAACTCAAGCTGGACTAGGTTACTTTAAAGTGTTTTTGAGAGCAAGAGCTAGACTTATACATTCTCACACACATGCAGTGCTTAAAGTGCTTTTGAGAGCAAGAGCTAGACTCATACATTCTCACACACATGCAAAAACTTTAGTTTGTTTTTTCCCTTTTATTTTTTTTTTTGGCAATTGCAACAACATTTTGCCATGTCGATGTCGCAGAATTGCGCTTGCAATGGCCAAAAACGCTTCAAAAATGGCAAAAAAAAAGGGATGAGTAGGGGATGAGAGAGAGAGAATGTCGAAAAATGGCAAACAAAGCCATCCAATCGTCTCGTTATGGGCAACCCAAAAGCACAATAAAAGCTGCTCAATTGCTGCCCCGGCTCATGGCTTTGTCCCAATATCAACGTCAACATCAACGATGGCGTCAACTTGAAAGCCACTTGCAATGGACTCCCTCGGGCATTGGCTTAAAATAGGGGACAAGGGATAAGGGACAGGGACTCGCCCCCTGGTTGACAACTTGGATTGTTTACTGTAACGGACGCCCGCCTGCAATGGAAAGCGCGCTAATTATGCGGCGCACATTACAAACGCAAATTTCTCGTAGCTATGAAATTGCTTGATAAAAAAGAAAATATAAATACACAGTGCGTTAAGCACGCCCTGAGCGACGCACTCATACCCTGTAAAGTTGGAAATTCAGTGGGAAATCAATTGTTGGAGCTCGTTAAATAACTAAAGTATTGATTTGTCTCCAACCATGAGACTACTGAAATTACAGGGTATATGCCTAGTCAGTACTGTCACTCGCAAGCCGATCAAAATTGCTTACTGCGATGTCTGAACTTGTTTTGCTCAGAACACTTATGCTTGCAAGGTATCTTTTAGATGCATATACCCCACTATAACTGTTAGGCTTACAGGGTATGTAGGCAATCAATTTAAATTGTCACTTCTAGAACTATAACAAACTAATATACCCCATTAGCTATTACAGGGTATTTTTACAAACAAGTTTATAACATTTAAAACTTGTACGTATCTATATACCCGTTAGGTACATCCAAATTTACGGGGAATCCTAAATTATATACTCCAATTACTATTACAGGGTATCTAAACAGTCCATTTCTGAATACACAATATGAAAAATCTAGTTTATAACATTCATATCTGGTTGGTATGCATATACCCGCAAAGCACATTCAGATTTACAGGATATTTCCGTAGTCAAATTCTTATTATGTTGTGCAACGGCGACATTTCTTTTAAAAAGCCGTCAAGTACGAGGCTTGAATAGTTTGGCTTGTAACCGGTGGTGGGGGGAGGAGTATGGGGGTGTGAGGGGAAAACCTCCCCCCTTTAGGGGTGCGGTGGGATTTGGTGGTTGAAGTTAATGCGCATTGTTCAGTTATTGTTGTTGCTCAACGGCCGTGATATTGTGCGATGCAAAGAAATAGGTAAATAAATGAGAAAAAAGTAGACTAAATTAAATAAATAGGAGTAAACTAGTTGGGAATACTCGACTGTGAGAGACTCTGTATTAAAAGTAAATAATAAATTTATTTTCATTATGTATAAATTTCATCTTTTATTGCGTCATAAACCAGAAAGAGCAGCCGCTGCTCTCAGAGCTACTGCGTGCCCACCGCTGTTATAGACAGAATATGTTCTGGATGCTGACAAAGAGTATACCTAAATATATTTTACTGGATCGGAGAGTAATTCTTCTAGCTGTTACATATTTAATGTTAACCAAGTTTGACGTAAAAGAAATAGAGAGTGAAGTATAAGCCGAGTGGAAGAAAGCTAGCTAAAGGAAGTTAAAGGGAGAATAACGTAGGAAGGTTAAAGGAGAGAAGATAGGAAATGACAATATAAGCGGAGGACAGAAAAGGAAATGCGAAGAAGAGAGAGAAAGAGAAGGGGAACGAGAAGGAGAAAAAGAAAAGGTGAGTCTCGCCTCCCCTTCTCAACCCTTTCCGCTGCCAAACAACACTTTTCTACTATCGTGCCGCATTCTACACTACGAGAAAAATCAAGTCAGTTCAGACTTAAGTCAAGAATTTCCGGTATCGAAAGTTCAATGATCCTAAACGCTTCATTTGAGGGCGCTCTTAAAATTCTTTTCAAGATTGTTTGAAGAATTTTATCTGCTCGATTTAATTTGATATTAGGCTTTATGACCTTAGCTTAAGATTAAATAGTTCTGTATTAAGAACATATATGTTTAAAATAGGATTGGAGAAAAGGTATAAGAATTAAAGATCTTGATTTTAGATTTTACGAACTTGTTTATTGAGGTGAGCATGAATTCCGAGCTGATATAAAGAATTTTTTAGTCAAGATTAAGCTTGATTTTATTTATGAACGAACCAGTCCAAAATAAATATTTATTTTTATTGATTTGGACTTTGTCTCTGAAAGTCTATCGATTATTTATGCTCTTAAGTACGATTCGCTCTTATAGTAAGTAAATATGAGACCAAATTGTTCATTTAGAAAGCAATGAATTAATTTACCAATTATTTTTTTTTGTTCAACGAATCATTGTGCATTTTTTTGAGTGTATGCTCTCTTCCCTTCCCCCGCCCCCCACTCTTCTCACGCTATTTCTGTCACTTAATCCGCTGCCTTTGTTGTTGCTGTTCATGTTGTTATTGTTGTAATGCCGTAAGCTTGAAGAGCTTTTCTGGCGCTTATCATTCAGCGCCAGCATTTGACGTCGCAGTCGCAGTCGCGGTCGCTGTCGCTGTCGCAGTCGACGTCGCTTGTTTTCATATGCGAAAAATGTAATAGTTTTTGTTTCTGTATTTTTTGTTAGTTTTATTTTTTTTTATTTTTGGGAAAAACCGCACAAAAAATTGGCTGAGCCGCGAGAATGACCGACCCTTCCTCTCCATCCCCCTTCCCCCTTCCCCCTCCCCATTTCAAGCACCCACAGCCTCTTCAGCCCTCCGCTGTGTCAACAACAACAACAACTACCCAACGGCAGTTTTCGTACAATTTTTGCAACTATTTTGTGGCAAGTTTTATAACGAAATGCTGCAAATTGGTTTGGTTACGTTTGGTTTAGGTTTTTGGTTTGGTTTGGTTCTCGGTTCGGCTTCGCTTGGTTTTCGACTCTGGATTGACTTTTTGTTCTGCGCCTTCAAAAGTCCTTGCGAAAAATTTTTCGAATAAATTGGGGAAACAAAAAAAAAATTGGTCGGCGAGCGAGGAGAGGGGAATTAAAAACATATACACCATTTGGGTGTTTGCCAAAGCCAACAGCAAATGTAGATTGAAGTCCTTGCTGTGTGTTTGGCATCCTTTTTAAGGATGACTGAGCGGCTTGCACAGTCAATATGTTCAAAGTTCATTTGATGGAAATACCAACAGTCGCTTCATGTCAAACTCGCAACTGTTGAGGCTTATCTCGAAATTTTCGAGGATTGAGTTGCCCTCAAAAAAAGATCCTTTGTTAAAAAAAAGGGACTTGCTTTTCAGTTTAAGCTGTGAAGGTGCGTTAATTTTATTATTTATAAGACTTTTTTAGGAGTCTCTGAACCAAAGGTTTTACTTGCGTGTTTTGTCTCTGATTGATACCAAAATATTGTTCATTTTCTGTATTACCTTTCATTTATACTTGAATTCGAAAGTCTCTAAATTTATTTGATTCAAATACTGCAGATATATATGTTTAAAATTATTTTAAAGTGTACATAATTTTAGATGTAGTCTGGTATAAATAAAAATGGAATAATTGGACTATTCTTATCAATGCTGCAGTCAACTTAACAATATTGCGTTGCCATTAAGCCAAATGGTCCTTAAAATAAGCATACAGCAAGGCAATTAGGTACGCCAATTAATTATGGAGTTATAAAGTAAAAATATAATTCTAAATTCAAACTAAAAGTCGCCATATGGTGGTCTAACAATTAATTCCTATGAAATTCTAGTACATTTTTTTTGGCAATTTCAAAGCAATTTAGCATGATTCCGTCTGCAAGTTTTAACCGAAAATGCGGCACTTAAAAAACAGGAAAAACTCAAAAAGCAAACGGGAAAGGGAAATGCAAAAGGAACAAAAAAAAATAAATAAAGTTTTACCCGCACGCATGCAAATTGCAATAGTTGGGATAACTTGGTCCAGAGAAGAGCAGTGAGCAAGTGGAGAGGGGTAAAGAGAGAGAGAGAGAGACAGAGAGAGAGAGAGAGGGAGGGAAATGGGTTTTGCGAATTTGAAAGTCGAAATTCTTTTTTTTTGGCGATTATGAGCAGCAATAGGAAATTCAGCGCCAAGTTTAACTAACATCAACCCCCTTCCATAAACGCTACACCCCACCCCCTCCAGCTTCTGGCCATGTTATGTAGTTCATTAATATATCAGGCTTTAATCTCCGTCTGGCAGCCGCCATCATCCGATGCTAAACAAGCGTAAAACGCTTTTTACCGGAAACTTATAAACGCAACGCGCTAATTATTTTTCGACTTGGCCCTGCAGAATTTCAGCCTCAGCCTCAGCCTCTGCCTCTGCTTCAGTCGCTGCCGCTGCCGCTGCTTAAGTCAGCGTCGCGACGCAGTCAACGTCGGCTTTGGCTTTTAGCTTCCTTTTAGCAGTTTTCAGTTACCAAATGCCAGCTTCCAGTTGCGTTCCGTTAGCTTTGGCTTCAACCGCGTGCCTGCACAGTGGTGCCAAATTCCAAAAGAGCTTATAAGCTTCAACATAAATTAATGAATTTACTAACTAAGACGACTTAAGATACCCCAGCAAACGTGCATAGTCATCAGTTTTCCATTTGTATATTTTTTTACAAATAATATATTTATATTTTCTGAGTATTGATGGGGGGCATATTTTTTTAAAACTTTAAACTATTTTAATACATGATTTCATTTAAAACTTGAAAAATAGAAGACATGTATATTTTATATTATCTTAAATCTGATATGGGAATATTCCTTATAACTTAAACCTATTTTAGGACTCATTTAAATGATGTGTAGAAACTTTTCGGTTTTAGTTTAGAAAAATAAAGTACTTTTCTCAGTGTACATTTATTGTATATTTAGAACAAAATGTTGAATTTGAAATTCAGGGAGAAAAACTCACTAAAATTAAAAATTGATAATTTTTTTTTTAAAACTGAAAGTGCATAATTCAGGTCTTGTGATCAACAGATTGGCATTCATATTAATTTTGCTTAGACAAAAACAGAAAATATCAAATGCAGTATTATTAGTAATAAAATATAATTATATTTTTTTTATTATATTTAAAGATTTTTAGTCAATTTAAATCAAAGTAATTAATTGTGCAAATAAGTGAATTATGCTGTATTTTATCTTCGGTTTTTAAATCCGCCTCAAAGTATGCAATATTTTTTTAAATAAATGTTACAAAAAGTTTGATATCTGATACGGATTGTTTTTTTTTTACACAAGATTTGCACTTGAAAATAGATTGACAACCCAAAAAATAGTAAAAAAAATTATATTAATCAAAAAAGAGAAAATTGAGAATTAAGCGAATAATTGCAATGAAAAATTGAATAAATTCGATAATTACAAGTTCGATTAAAAGGCGATAAATGGCAACCACAGTGCCGAAAACTGCGGCGGCTTAGTGAATAAAATATTGTGCGGCTTGCAAGCTGTGAACCAAATGAAAACTTCTTTGTGGGTCTGTCGACGGGGGGGTGGGGGTGGGGGTTAGGCTGCCAGAGTGGTGATTAAAGAGGGAGGGGGTGGGGGGGACTCTATTGGTTGCCGAGTGTTGCGTATTAGCAGGACATACATTTCATTTTGGGCTTAGCGTTGAGAGCGTTGCCTTCTAATTTCTCTGGGCAAACACAAGCTGCAACTTCAAGACGTCGACGTCGACGTCGACAGCGACGTCGGCATCGGCATCGGCGTTGCTGCTGCCATTTCCGCTTCCGTTTCCGCCTGCACGTCGTACGTGAAGCACTTTGGCCTAACTACTTGCTAAATGTTGTTGTAGCATGGAACAGACATACATATAGACAAGATTTTAGCCATGTTGTTGTTGTTGTTGTTGTTGTTGTTGCTGGTGCTGTTTTCTAGTTGTTAGCAGCTCGTTTTTGGCTCGGCTTGCCGCTTATTGTAGTTAAGTTTTATGCCGCCATTTTCTTCCGCTTTGCGTGCTGCACGTATTTTTCTTACACCGCCCCTGCCTCCTCCCCCATCTTAGCGGCATTTCTCAGCCCTCTCAGCGCCTTTGCACCTAATTCCATTTTCACTTTCTTTGATGATGCTCAATTTTTTGCATCATTAATCTTAAACGATTTTCAGCTTTGACGCTGACAGACACACTGGCAACTCAACTAACTCTCTCTTTCTTTCTCTCTCACTCTTGTTCTCTATCTCTCTCGCTCCCTTTCTCCGTTTTGCAGTTTACACTATGCAGCATATTAAAATTGGATGGAAATATGAGTTGGCTAGCATGAAATATGATCAAATTATGCATAAAAATCATTTCATCAACTCGTCGCATCTTAATGAATTCTCTTGAGTAATCATAAAAAAGCAACACGAACGTTATATCTTTCTTAACATCAGTTTTCTTTTACTACACTTTAGTTTAACATTCCATAAGGAAATTAGTTAAGTTTTGAAAAGTGTCCATTTTATTAGAGATAGTTAACATTATTTAATGTTTTCGTATTAAACTCTGTTTGATTCGTTAATTGATAGCAAGATAATTAAATGTAAAATAAATATAAATGTTACCCACAAATTAACATTTCATACAAATATTATTTAAATTCTTCGGCACTGTTAAGTTAAGTTAACATATGTACACAGCAATCAAGTTATGTTAATGCGAGTGTTAAATGTAAATACTCAGATCACATCGCCTTGTCCCTACACTTACTTTGCATATACAACTTGTTTAGCATATTCCTTTTGAATTGGTGACAACCCTAAAAAATTTCACACTCGATTTGCTGCTCGATTTTTGTCAGATTAACAGTGCACGCTGCATGTTTTGTCCTTTGTTCTGTCTTCTGTCGCTGAATTTTCATAGTTTAGCACAAACAAAAAACAATTTCTATTTTACATTCTTCTCAGGGTTGCCGCATTTGTACATTTGGTTTGGCTTAGCTTGTGTGTTATGGCTCGACCCAGCCAGTGTTGGGTAACGCTTTGTAGATTTTAAGTCCCATAAATTTCAAGTGTCAATATAGAAAAACCGCATATGTGCGGCCAGCGGCGGCAACGAGTCGAAATTCATAAATTTTGTCATGAAACCAAATGGTAAAATAAAATGCAGCAGCTTTCGCTGTGGCCAAAACGCACACACACACACACGCACAATCCATATATGTACATATGTGTATGAATATATATACAAATGGAGTTTTGCTTTATAGTTTCATTCGTTTCCCTGTCCATGGCCAGAGGGCCAAGCAATCCTGCCTGCCACATGACGCCCCGAGTCCTGTGTGGATTTTATTTTATTACCAACGTAAAGTAAAAACAGCAAGTTCAAATTGAACACAACATGACGAGCAGATACCGTGTAAACAGCTGCTAGAGCACAAAATCTCTCATCTATATACTATCAAATGTCGATTCAAAAAAGAACGACGAAAAAAATATAATAAAGTAAATTTAAATATTTAGAAAAAAAAAGTGAAAATTTATGATAAGTAAGTAATATTCAATTAATTACAAACACTCAGTGTTGTCTAACTTAGAGCCGTGACGTACTAAGAGTCACCCTGTAAAACTGTGAGTCGCGACGAACTCAGAGATACCCTGTAAAATGTTTGCTTTAAGTTGTAATTTCTTGTTCCTTATTTAAAACAGTAATAGCAACAGTCAGGTCTGGTTTAGTCGACAATGTCTGACTAAGAGATGCCCTGTAAGTCGCTTAAAGTGTATAGATTTTATTTGTCAGCTTTAAACATGGCTATGGAAACGATTTAAGCAGTCAGAAGTGCTCTAGTTTTGACTATATCTAACTGAGATATACCCTGTAAACAGTCGTAAGACCAGAATTTTTTGTTTCAACTTAACATATTGCAATTTTATCTGAATCACGTTTGCGTTAATCGGAAAGACTAACCAAGATATACCCTGTAATTAAAGGTATGGACTTTAACTTCGCTTCAATTTAACTATCTGTATAGTCTTGACTTAGCAAAACCCTTTAACGTTTCCAGGGTATTAAAACAGCAGTCAAGTTGTTCAAAAAACAAGTGGAAAAAATATTACATGAAATAAAACTGGAGCCACAAGGACAAAGGACCAAAGAAAACGGCGATTGCACTTAACTTCACGGGCAATGCAATGCGAAGGTACCAAAAAAAAAAGAGAAATAAATTTAAAAAAAAATATATAAAAAGGGAAGCCACTTGAAGCTGGTCAGCTGGGTCAGTGGTTCGGTGGTTTGGGTGGTTTGGGTGGCTTGGGTGGTTTGGGTGTTTTACTGTCCAGACAGAAGGCAATCAAAGCGAAAGCGTTGAGTCTGCAGTCTGGCTGTCAAGTAAGTATTTTCCCAATACCAGTTGCTTCCACAATTGGTGAGCAGCAATAAAGTTTTTGTTAGCGAGGCCTGGACAATCGGCTATCGAGAATCGACAATCGGCTATAGAGAATCGGTTATCGAAAATCGGCTATCGAGAATCGGTTTTTGACAATCGGCTATCGACAATCAGCTATTGTCAATCAGATATTGACAATCGGCCATCGACAATCGGCTATCGACGATCGGCTATCGAAAATCGGCTCTCAACAATCGATAATCGGTTATCGACAATCGACTATCGACAATCGACAATCTGCTACTGACAATCGACTATCGGCAATCGGATATCGACAATCGGCTATCGAAAATCGGCTAACGAGAATCGACAATCGGCTATCGAGAATCGGCTATTGACAATCGGCTATCGACAATCGACTATCGACAATCGGATATCGACAATCGACAATCGTCTATCGACAAGCGGCTAACGACAATCGGCTATCGAAAATCGGCTATCGACAATCAGCTATCGACAATCGGCTATCGGCAATCGGCTATCAACAATCGACAATTAAAAATCGGCTTTCGACAATAAACAGTCGAGAATCGATCTGTCTTCTTCTCTCGCTCGAAATCCAACAAGTAATTTTGTGGCTTAAAGTGGTTTATGAGCCACAATATCACGTGAAAGTGGTTGGGTGGTTTGGGTGGTTTGGGTGGTTGGTTGTGCAGCTGAAAGAGCTAAAATTGTGCTAGCCAACAATTTATCACACATTTGCAATATATATTTCTTTAATTATTGCAGCTGCAATAACTTTCATTTACGCACAAATTTTTCAATTGTAGCATCAAAATGAAAGCATATAAATTTTATATATTTTATTTAATATTATTTCAATGTGTTTGAGACAATGTATTTTCAATGATAATTCAAGCAAACTAACGTCTTTAATATTCAAAGACAGTTGAAAGTCTTTTGCCAGCGCCTCCCTCGGCGCTTCTCATAAATGCCAGGCAGGTCATTAAGCAAATTCTAGAGTAATTTTATTGAATTAAAACGAGAAATAACCCAAAAAAAAATGACATATTACTTTTGTGGGTTTTCTTTTTGCTCATGTTTTTGTTTAAATGTTTGGCTCTAATTAAATATAACTTAAAGTCTATCAAAAACAAATTAATCACTAACAGCCGCAAATTAGGATGTCGACGGAAAAGGAAAGGAAATAAACAAAAGCGATGAGGAAACCTAAAAAGAGCCATAAAAAAACAAAGTCAAAGTTTGCTTTTTTTTACATTTTTTTTTTACCTTTTTCTTAGATTATTTCGCCAGCTGATTTCATTTAGCTAATCAGCTTATTGAACTTAAGGTCGAGGTGAGCTTTTCCCACGGAAGTTTCGGGACTTCGGGGAAGCCGGAAAAAAGAAAAATGAATTTGAAGTCAAGTGAAGTTGGCAATGGGGATTTGGACTCCTCAAGCAGTTGCAGCTGCAAAATCGCAATCTCGAATTCAATTTGTCGGGCACAAAGAAAGACAAGTTAAAAAAAGCCGAATGAAAGCTTGTAGAAAGGCAATGAAAGAGAATGGAAAGGGGTTCGCAGGTTGCAGCTGTGTCACCAAATTAATTAATGGCACAATGAGTTTATTAAACCCCAAAGCAAACTTTGCTCAATAGTCGCCACCTAAAAAACTCGAAAATTAATCAACACTTCCATCAGCTTCTCGCAGTTTGAAAACGTGTTTAAATAGCTCAATTATTGGGTGAATAAATAAGAGGTTAAGAAACTCAAGGCACATCAATCAGCACATCAATCAGCACATCAATCAGCACATCAATCAGCACATCAATCAGCCAGCAAGCTTGTTTTATTAGTCAATTGGGTAGTTAAATTTAATATATTTTAAAAGAAAATTATTCAGAAATATTTCTTTGAAAGTAGTAGCACAGCACATGTGTGCTTCAATCTTTACATCAATCAGCTCATTCTTAGCACTTCAATTAAATTGCAACTACCTCGTTGGTTGCATGTATAATTGGCGTAATGTTGACCCAAAATACATTTGTTTTAAAATCTACACGCACATCAATAGGACCTTCAATCAATACATCAATCAATTTGCAATCTTATAAATCAGTCAGCTATAATCAATTTGCAGGATTCTTCAATCAGATTATTAAATGCATTCTTAAGTGAATTTGTATGCATGTTTTTCGAAAGCTGCTTTTTAAATCACACTTAAGTCAATCAGTACTTCAATCAGCATCAATCAATTCACAAGAGTGTCCAATTAGATTATAAAAGTGAATATATGTAATTTGTATGTATATTTTTAAGTACGAATGTAGCTATTCAAATATTTTTCAGTCAATCACCTCTTCAATCAGTACAAAATTTCGCTCAATCAGATGAATAAGTGCATAAATATACCAAGAAAGTTGCATTCAAATCACATCTAGCACTTCAATCAATACTTTAAGCATCTTCAATCAAGTTCAATCAACTTCAATCAACTCAATTATAATTGTTAAATGCACCTACCTGAGTTGGTTGCGTGGACAATAAATCATTGGGCTGCTCCTGTGCTGCTGTTGGCAGTGCTAGTTGCTGTTGTTGATGTTGTTGTTGTTGCTGTTGTTGCTGTTGCTGGAACTGCTGTTGGTAGTGTTGTTGCTGTTGATATTCATATTGCTGTTGCATTTGATATTGCAATTGTTGATATTTCAATTGCTGCTGCTGACCGCCAGAGGTCGCCTGCTGTTGCTGCTGTTGTTGCCCCTCGACCAGCAACAGCTCAAATTGACAGCAGCAATAGAAGGCAATTGCCAGCAATTGAAATGTGTTGGCAATTCGGCTAGTCGTTCCTGTTATTCCTGTTGTTCTTGTTGCCGACAACAACGACATGTTGTCGCCTTGAAATCTGACTTTGTCTCTGTGTCTCTTGTTTCTTTTTTTTTTTGTTTTTGATTGTTGCAAAAGTCTGCAACAAACAAAATTTGTCTCGCTGCCACTTGCAAGTCTGCTGTGTTTGTTATTCCTGCAACTTTACTCTCCGACTGTCAGACACTGTAAGAAAAAAGAACAAGACGAAAACATGAAGAAGAAGCTGAAGAATAGTTCAAACAGTGTCAGAAGTCAGTTCAAGTTTCAGCTGCAACTTAAGTCGGATTGTCACAAAGCAAACACAGAACTTTCTCAAATTAATGCACTTTTGTAATAACTTGTCAATAATCCTACATACGAATATGTATTGTACGTTATGTTAATGCTACGTCGAACAATGTTAACTTAGCATAAGCTGCAAACATATAAAATACCGCGGCGTCATTTCAGAATTAAGAACATTAATAAAGGCATCATTTTATTTAATTAATTAAATGTAAACGCTTATGTTAGTTTAACTTTTGAATCTCTTACTTTTTTTTCCTATCTCTCTCCCTCTTTTTCTAACCTTCTGTTATGTTATGCTTGTAACATTATGTTGAGTAACATTTTATTGTCTTATTTTTGATATTTTCTAGAATAATAATTGAAACTAAAAATACTTTTAAAAGAAATGCGCTTTAGTTTTTCCCTCTTCACTGCAGGACAAATTCCCTTCCTCAGTCCACATGATATATGTATGTTATAATTAAAGTTTTGAGAGTACGGAAAGTCCTAAAGAATTTGTGAATTTCAATGTTTTATTTGTGCAATTAAAGCGACAATTGAAAAGATGCACACAAATGCCAACAATTAAGTGAATGGGAATAGAAAAAGGGGGAAAAGAAGCGAAAAGTGGAAAACTTAAGAAATGGTAAATGGTAAATGGAAAATGAAAACGGAAAAATGAAAAAAACTGAAAAGCTGCACAAAATAATGAGCAGAAGTCGTAAAGATTTACAGGGGCAAAACAGGGGAGAGAGATGAGACGAACAAAATATATAATTTTAATAATTAATGCAAAAGAGAAAAGAAGAAGAAACAGCTGAAGATGAAGATGAAGGTGAAGCTGCAGATGAGGGAAAACAACAAAAGGCGAAAAACAACAATTCAACAATTTTCACTTGCAATCAAAAGCAGTTGGAAAAAATCAATTTCACTTTTCAATTAAACGTCGCAGAGAAAAAAAATACCAAAAACAAAACTAAAGCTGACCAAAAAAAAGAAAATATATTTTATAATGATGTTAATGATGATAATGTGCATGTTAATGATAATGATGTTTGATGATGACGCGACGATGTTTGTTGTTGCTAAACGTGTGTTCCGGGGGGGGCAAAAGGGGGCTGGGCGGGGAGGCGTGGCACAGCAACGAAATGAAAATAATATGCAATAAAAATCGTCTGGAAAGTTGCGCTTTGATGTTGCAGCAGCGAGCAACAGACTCAAATAGCGAATCACTGGAACGTGCAACACGAGGCACAACAACTGGAGGCCTGCAATTATAATAGCACGCTGCAACAACAACAACAACAACAACAACAACATCGAAATATTGCCGGCAATTACAGCGCATCCAATGCGCCAACAACAAAAACAACAACGACAAAAAACTGCAAGAAAATCACAACATTTTCCAAGCGATCTTTTCAATGCTTTCCGACTCCCCTTTCCTTCTCCATTCCCCCTCCTTCCGACTCAATTCTCACCCGACAATATGCGTTGAAAATTTGTCGAGGTATACGAAATAGATTGCACTTGCTAGACTATTAAATATCCTGTATACAATAGACTGAAAGGTAGTTGCAAGACTAACAATCATTAATAAAAAATTCGAAATTTCTAATGCGTTTCTGCGGAAACTTTTTGGAGCACTTGAATAAAATGTTAATTCTAAAAACTTTATTTTATTTTTTATGTGACAAAAGTGAACAATTGATCTCAGATCTTAAAATTAAATTAGCAACAAGAAATAAAGATACAATTAAAAAAATTTAAATCACACGCTCGAGCTTTTAGTATTTTGAATATGAATATAGATTGAGAAGTTTGGAAATATTTTGTAATATTTTTGTATGTTTCAAAAATTGATTATAAGCCTAAAAAACATTTGTATTTGTATAACACAATTACCAATATTCGATAAATATTATCTTTTATTTTTCTGCTTTTTTTATCTTAACTCTGCAAAGCTGTAAGCCACCCTATTGGGCATTTGTTGTAAGACACAGGGTATAAATATACATATATAGAGCAAATTTAAATATATTAATGTCCTGGTAATAAAGAAACACTTATGCGAATTTTATGCAGATATTTTTGAAAATTGTTTGCAGGTTGCAATGAAACAATAATTAAAATTGATAACTTTGATAGTTGAAGGACTAAATACCCTGCAATACTCCACACTAAAACAATGAACGGTGTAGTACATAAGAAATCTTCAATATACGATCATAAATCACTTGAATATTTTAGAGAATATTGATTGAAACTTTGAGCTCTCATCAAAAATTATAATGCTTTTATTTTAAAATCTATTTTAATCTTTAAAAGTTGAATATTTTGAATTAAATAATTTTGTAGACATAAAAAAGTCATGGGAAATAAGAATATAATTGAGAAAACAAAATAATTTGTATTGTAGTTAAACATTTGTGATTTTGTGAAGTGTATTCAGATGATATGGAAATCTGAGGAAACAATTTGAGTAACTTTCGAGCTCAGTTAACAACATTTTCAACTGCTGATAAGGATGTTCGCCGTGCACAGTCGCTCTTGTTTGGTGTCAATGATAGCGTGAATGATACTTTGTATATACACAAATATACACAAATATACACACACACACACACACCCACACACACACATCGAACACTCAACAAACACAGAGTGAACGCTTTTGGCTTCGTTTGCATAAGTGGGACGCCAGCTTCCGGCATACGCTGCGTATACACAATATGCAATATACAAATACTCGGCATAAAAACATATACACAAGTAAACACACATAAGTAGCAAATATGTATTTATATTTATATATACATATATACATATATAGCAGTTTTAAAGTTTATGGGCACTGAATGGCCTTTCAGCGGTCAACAGAGATGAAAACGGAAAACATAGAGGGAGAGGAAAAAAACAAGGTAGTGAGAAAAAGAAGGGACAAGAGAACCAAGTGAGTCTGGCAAGTGTGAAGCGTGTACAAAGTGTGAGAATCTGTATCATGAATCGAGCATCAGGCAGTCGGGAAATCGGAAAATCTACGGCAATGCGGAGAGTAAAGATGTTGCACAGAGAGAGAGAGAAGGGAGAGAGGTGGAGAAATGGGTAATTCATGGTCTGGCAATCGCCGCATTTCACTGCATCCTTAAGGGACCCATAATGCAATCATATACGAATAAACTCATCAATTGCCTGACAGATCTACCAACTACACAAACTACCCACGAGACAGTCCATTAAAGCGCTTTAAATTTTAAAATTTTTATTATTTTTGTTTAATTTTAAATTGTCATAATTAAACTTGAGATGTCAGTTTTGTTGGGAAAGTATCGAAATAAGGCGCATAAAGTCTTTATTCGAATTAAAGTAAAGAGCTTAATTGCATTTGAATATTTAAATATCTATAGAACATGAAATTGAATTCATCAAAAAATGTGATCATAACAAGAGTTAAGTAAGTAATAATCACCTGCTAGGGAATATACAATAAAAATTAACATTATTCTACAGAATAGATTTTAAATAAATACAACTTTGTTTAATTTATATTGTGATGTTTAAATATCACAAGATTAATCCTCAACAAAATCAAATGTTATGTAAAATTGTCGTATTCTTTTATGCTTAAAAACAAAAAATTAAACAAAATACTAAGGTTTTTAAAAAACCCTAGACAGGTTAAAAAAAAGTGGTTTTACCTATTATACACTTTTTATTGTCAAATTATTTTAGTGAATTCAATTCCAAATATTTTCAAGAGCACAATTCCCAATTAAAAGTAGCTTTAAGACATTTATTTGACAAATCTTGAAGTTTACATTGACTCTAAAAGTGCTTAAGTCGGCTTTTCTTCTGGTTTTTTGTCTGTATTAGTAAAATATGTGTACGTCTTTTATAAATATAACAATATTGATTTCATTTGATTATCAACTTGGTCCCGTTCAGTCTTTTCTTCATTTCGCGTGACAATATTTGTCTGGAGCCTCCGAAATTTTTGATTCTTCCCACATTTTTTTATGTTCTCCCTTTGACTTCGACCATAAGTTTGGCATCAGATTTTATAACCGAACTCATAAAATTGATAAACAATATGAAAACAAGGAGCATTGGGGCTCAGTGAACAAATTACGTATACGTAATATTTTGGATTTTTAATGCAATTTAATAGCCCGTTGAAGTATGCCGAAGAAAACAACTTCACGTTTTATGTCCCAAGTTTCAGTAAGTGATGCATATATAAATATTCCTTGGCCACAAAAAAAAAAAAGAGCGAAAAATTGCAAGCGGAGTGTAAAATTTATGATAGAAACGTGCGACACTGATAAGGAAAACCGGATGCGGGGCATAAAAAAACTGCAGGAAATGGACGGTGAGTAGGGCGGATTGAGGCTGACAGGAAGTGCATGGCATGGCCTGGTCAGAGAACTTGCCCCCACCTCACATTGGGCGTGGCATCTTGTTGCTCGTTAGGCTAATAACGATGAAGATTCGTGGCGCCACAAGCCATGCCACATGCAGATTTACGACGACGATACAGAACCCAAAAATTGCACTGCACGGCTAAAGTGTTGATAGTCCCTGAGAGCAGCAGTTAAAGTGCACTAAACTGACTAGCAAATACCCTGTAAGACTATAGGACAAAAGGATGTGAGAGTCGTGCCTTTGAGTTTAAGATATTTCCAGTACAATATTCAAATTCAATATTGAAAATAATTTCTCATATTTTATAATAAAAAATTAAAAATGAGATACACTTTCCATATCTTCTATAACAAATTTCCAGACTTAGACGAATAAAGGTGAGGGTCGAAATAATGATAAGTCGACTCCAAAGCAAAGATTCTATAGATCACAGATTCTTTCCACACAAATTGTCATTGTATTTCTTGACTCGCGAACGTTTTATTAATCTGGAACCTTCTTTTACTTAAGATTACAATACGTTGACTTGGAATTTCAAGAGCTGAGTAAAAGACTGCTTTTGAGTTTTACATGTTTAATAATAAGAATTTCCTAAGTTGCCCTGAGCTAAAATGATAAAATCCATCTACACTCAATCTTATTTATATTCGTACACTCGCACTTTTATAAATACTACAGCAGCTATTGTCAGTCAGGTTTTCATAGGGAGAGCAATAATTTTGGAATAACAACCGCAAAACATAAAGAATTTTTTATAGGTCAACTTTATATAAACTATAAACAACTTTCGAAAAAATGTTGGCCTAAGTGTATACACCTTGTAGTTGAATTTTTTTACAGGGTATATAAGGATAGAGTGTAAGAGCGTTTGTAGCGGCGGCAGGTTTAAAAGAGCAGGTGGCAATTGGCCTCATCACTTCAGCGCCGTGGGCGATGCAATCACAATCATGACCATGGCCGATACTTTGAGGCAATGCCAGCCCTGATGACTGTACAGGTGTGTGTGTGTGTGTGTGCGAATCTATTGCCAATGTCCAAAGTGGGTATAATACATGTTTGTAACAAGTCAGAAGGAGACGTCATTAGCCTTATAAAATATATTTATATGCTCATTTTTGTACAGCCTCAACAACCAAATAAACACGGAACTCTCGGCTTTTATCTTAGACTGTAAAATGTAAATAATATCAGTTGGTGTATGTAAACCTTAAGACCAAGAGGATACAACACCGCAAATCCTAAAATAAAATAACTAATGGAATTTTAAATATATAGCCTTTAATTCGGATAAGCATCATTTTAAACATGTTTCCTATCAACTCTAAAAAAAATCAACAGAATTGCATAATAAACACTGAAGTCATATTTAAGACACATATTTTACAAAGTGTGCAGCGCCATCTAGTGCTCATTACTTGCAAGTTGCGCTTCGATTTTTGGCATTTTAATTTTAAAAATATTATTAATTTCTTATTTTAGCTAGACTTGAAAAGGTTGGAAACATAATTAATTCCTTATCTTCTGATGTTTGCTTTAAAAAGTTGGAAGTTTTTTTAAATACATTTTTTAAGTGCTTTTTAAAAAGAAGGAAATCTAACAAAAAATTAAATGGAAGAATTTGTTTACGTTTAAACTTACAGGAATTGAAGCTAAAACCAAAGCCTAAAACTGAAGCTGAATCTTTGATTAGAATATGTTTAAACTATTCACAGGGTATCTCGCTGTCGAGCTGTCATCCTCAGTAGAGTACTTGTGTTTTTTTTTTTTCTTTTCTCCTAGGCTGATATGCAGGTCCTGTTGGCAGGTCCTGTTTGTGTGTGTGCACTGCTGTTTTGATTAAAAGCGTCGGCCACTTTGAGTTTGGCAACGGCAACTGCATCTAATTTGATTTGCATTCCGAGCCCAAAATTCGATCATTCGCCAATTGCTGTTGACCAATTGAGCTTCACGTTTTCAACCAGGTACAAAACAACATTGAAGTTGAGCTACGATTAAGCAGCCAACAAACACTTTGTTCATGCCAAGGACACGGAGAAGTCGAGTATACAAAGATCTGTGGTCATTTGTCGGCAATTAACCTCTTTGGCCAGTGGGCGCAGAGGGGGCGTGACAGGGCTAAGGAAAAAGTTAAGAACCAAAAATACGAATTCGGGTTTCTATATCAATGTCTGACAATCGAGGTCAAGTTGAGGAGTCAAGAGCTGAAATTCCCAAAACTAATCAGCACAAGAAAACGTGGCGCACCCAACGACATGTGCTAAATGAATCAAACAGACAGAGACAGAGACAGACAGAGACAGACAGAGACAGACAGAGACAGACAGAGAGCGTGTGTGTGTGTGAGAGAGAGGGACACACATGGAGATAGATATATCAAATGATATGGCATACAACTTGAGGCCGCATGTCAGTTGGTTATAGTAACAGTTACAGTTAAGAGTCCAGACGCTTTTCTCGCGCTTCCCTGCGACAGTGCTGTCAGCTTAGCTTTTTTATAGCTAAATCTAGCTTATTTTTCTTGGTTTCAAGATACTTGGCATGTTTCAGCTGAAAATGCATGTCGATTGATTTGTAATACAAATGAACCGTCTTCCTTGGTCGTTTCTTGAGTTCAATGAGGTCATTAAAGTCCAAATCATACAACAAATTGCATTCTAATTAGCCAAATATAATTAAAATGGGAAAATCTTAGTTATAATATTTTTGGAAAAGGTTAACACATAAGAATTAATTGTATCTCTTATTTTTTGGTTAATTATAAATTAAAAGTGATTTGAAAATTATATTTTTTTTTTGAAATTTTTGATATTAATGCTTGAAATTTTTATTTGAAAAATTAAAAAATCACTTTTATTAATTTTTTTTTTATTATATTTGGTATCTTTGATTGCGTTCCTAATTTTAAATATATTAATGAATAGCATTTTTTTTAAATTGAAATAAAATTTTATATTTTTTAAGCATAAATTGATATGCTTTATTGCAAATTAAACCAACCTTTTTGTTATATAATCTAGCTTAGTTTGGCTATCAAAACTGTCATCACTGCCGTAGCCTATCCTAGTCTATACTACCCTAAGCCCCGCACTACCCTGCTCTGCCCCTATGAAAAAACACGCATTTTCAATGGATCGTTGCTGTTGTAAACTTGTCTCATAAACGAACTGAAATGAAAAGGCAGTCAGAAAGAGACAGAGAGAGATAGAGAGAGAGAGAGAGAGAGAGAGAGAGGGTAGAGTCAACTAAAGGCGCTGCACAAAAAACCATTAATCAAATGTCCGACTGTCTCAATGTCTGTTCCTAAGCCTCATGATGCTCTCAATGCTACGATATGACTGTAACATTGCGACAGGCAGGAAACGGAAGTGTTACACACTAAGCCATTTTGTCTGTACCGTTTGTCATGTCAGAGTAGCATCAAAATAACCACTGAGCATGCTTGAGTCAAGTGTGCTCAACTAAGCGATACCCTGTAAACGGACAAAAGAAGTCCCAAGATAAAGTCGCATACTCATACAGTATGTCTAGTAATTGTTTTGACAACATTGGATATGCAAATATATTTTCTTTTTTTCAAAATTAAGTTGAAAAAAGAGTTTTTTTAGTTCCCTTTGGAACAACTTAATAAAAAAAATATTTATGCTTAATAAAAAATATATATTGAAATTCATTGGGCTTAAATATTTATAAAATTAAATTTATTAATTTTGTCATTTTAGTGTTTAAGTATACTTGGGCACTTTCGCGACAGCTTGCAAGCAACGAGCACTAGATGGCGCCAGTGCATTTTTTTCCAGTTTGACACGGTGAAAATGTTTTTTTTTTTTTTAAAATAACTTTAGTGTCTATCTCGATGCTGTCAGATGTTTTCCTCTGACTGTAACATACACATTCACAAAATGAATATGCCCATTTGGTTTATTTTGAGTCGGTTGAGGGTATATAAAAAAGTGTATGACAAACATTCTTGCAAACACTTCGAATGCGGCAACTTGTCGCCTTTAAATATTTATTTCGATCAAGTGTTTGAAAAGTGCATTTAAATGTCGGTTAGCCGGCGTTGCCACCTTGTTCTGTTACTTAAGTTGTGCTTTTCAAATATTTTTGCATCGCATTTCAGTTAAATGGGAGAACATTTTTTCTTCTTCTTCTTTCTGCCTTTTTGTTGTTGGGCAAATAGAAAAATTTGCACACGCACATTTATAAATATTTATTTGCTAGGCGTGTGGCACACACACAAACATATGTGACTCTGCCTGTGTCTGTGTGTGTGTGTGTGTAAGTGCAGCTGTTGGCCAGCCTTAGATCCTTGCTTGTTGCCTTAGGCCAAAAGCGAAGCTAAAACTTTTTGTATAGTTTTAACCAGGCGTGTTTGACACGCACACTAATAGATGCAAATACATACATTAGACACATGCACACACACACACACGACTTTATTGAGAACATGTGTTTGCGCATTTAGTTGGCAATAGGGCAAATGTGGCCATGAGTTGTTCTGGCCCAGAACTTAGCCCCAGTCAATTTGATGAAGTGCGAAAAAAAAGAAGAGAATCAACCGAGGCAAAGTGCATGAAGTTGAGCCAGAGTTGAGCCTGGAGCTCAACATACTCGATACGATGCGATATACTCGATACTTGTACACTCAGAAAAATGCCGAGCGAGTCGTTCTCCAATACAAAAGTTCTTAAACTAAGCCTGGTTCATTTTAAAGAACGATTCATTCTGTTATTGTCTTACTTTATGATTATTAAATCATTAAAAATAAAAACAAATTCTGATATTCAAATCAAGAAAATTATATATTAGGTTAAGACAACAACAACAAGATTAATTCTAAACAAACAAATTCCTGAAATAGGTTCGGAACTCAGTTTCGACTCACCAAACAATTTCTTAGCAACTTAAATCAAGATCTTTAAATCTTACATCTTTTGAGCATAAATATTATTAATATAAGAACTATTCGTTCTGAAACTAAGATCATAATGCATTAAAATTTAAACAATACAGAGATATATTAAACACACATAGTTCTAAAAACAATTCGGATTCTCCAAATTCTCTTGAAATCAAGAATTTCATGACAGCTCTTAAATTTAGAATTTCATACTTGCATCAAGAACGTTCAGAATCAGACACCGAAAATTCTCGATTCAAGTCTGAACTTACTTGATTTTTCGCCCAGTGTACTCATACTCATAGTCGTCAGCTCTGCGGCAAATCAAAAGGGGCTGAAAGGCGTGGCAATCTGTTTTGTTCTGTTCTGTTTTGTTTTGCTTTGTTTTTTGGCTTTAAGTGCTCACGGCCAGGTGGCTTTGGCTTTGGCTTTGGCTTTGCCTCTGCCAGTCAACTTATGTTAGCTGAAACTGAGAGACAGCGTCCAAGAGTTCAAGTCTTCAAGTGTTCAAGTGTTCAAGTGTTCAAGTCAATCGCCCTGAGGCTTAACTCGTGTGCCTCAGTCAGTCAAAATATAAGTGGGCAACAAAAAGTGTTGAGCTCAGCTCAAATCTATGCTTTAACTAATTGCGAATTACAAGCAAACAACCTGTCATCCTGTAGGGATTTGATTTTGTTCAGCTAGCTTGTAGAGGGTATTAAGTATGGTAAAGAATAATAAAGTATAAGTAATTATAATTTAAGGAAAAGGTTGATTAGTCTAATTTCCTAAAAAAAAGACATTAAAGATAACATTTGAATAATTTTAATATAATAATTTTTACATAAAATGATAAAAATTATTGAAAATCTGTTAAATTTTGGCTAGTTTGAAGTTGGTCACACCGTTGACCTAGCAACTTTACAAGTCAACATTTTTGTTCATTTTAACATGATTTTTTACTTTTGGAATACAACACTGATCTTCACACCCAAGAAGATGAATCATTTAACTTTTTATGCAAAGTTGGAAAAGTACAAATTATGAGATTGATTAGACACTAAACTTTCATTCAATAATAAAAATACTCGTATCTATTATTATCATGAATATTTTCATAATTTATTGAAAATAATTGTGAATAAGTTTTATGCATATCAAAGTCTAAAGCTTCATACAATTGAATAAGATAAATGTCATAAAAATGTCTCACATAGTTAAACCAACTATTGATCCTGCTTTATTTTATTTAAACTAAATTGTAGTTATCGATTTAATTAATAAAAATATATTTCCTGTCTGTTTTATTTACCTAACTAACACTGAATCAGGCTAAGAGATAATTGAATCAAAAACAGATATTAATAACATTTTCAAACGATTTCAAAAACCAAATGTGACAGATAAATTAAGGTATTTGAAAAATGCGATTTATGATTTAAAACGATTACTTGGCATTCGAAAATGTGAATACGAATATGAATATGAATGTGCAGTTTGTAGTTTGTTGTCAGTGCGAATCGAGTTTCATTTTAATTATGAGCAATGCACATGAGTTTAAACTTTTCACGCCCAGCTGATTTATGTGTTTTATTTATTTATTTATGCATTTATATTATTTGATTTTTTCCAACTTCTTTTTTTCCAGCTGACGCGTGATAATTGGAAGGCATTTCGAATGCTTCGCTGATTTTGTTGCCATGTTTTATGGCTGTTTGGGGTTGTAGAAAGGGGCGGCGAGTGGGCGTGGCCACTTAGAGAGTGAACAAAAGCAAATACTTTCGATATAAGTAAATTACATTTCGTTTAATTCATTTTGTTATATATTTTAGTTTTCAGTTTTTAATATCGTAAAACTATTTGTTTATCAATCAATACCCAAGTTCTAAAATTCTCTTCTCTTTCTTCCTTTCGATACTAATTTCTAAATTCATGTTTTATCTGCAGCTAGGTACTGTGTATTTACTCAATCGAGCAGACTTTAGTATTTTTTTTAAATTAATTTAATTTAAATTTTCATTGGATTTTCTTCAAAATCGCTGGTAATTTGCTGATTTACAAATAAGTAACTGCATTTGTTGTTAGTTAAATTGAAATTCTACACAAAGTTTTGGCCAAATGTTATTCAATTAAACAAATTATTTAGCTTGGCATTTTAATTAGCATTTGCTTTTGACTGTTGAAGGTTTTGCAATTGGATTTCGTTATGGTTTTGTCTCTTTGCCAATAACCAAAAACATTTCGCCCCATTTAATTCAATTTTCATTACGAACGACACAAATACATATATATATACACAAACACACACACACACATATATCACGCTAAAGTGTGTGTGTGTGTGTGTGTGTGTGTAATTGATAGCAGGAAGAAGTGGCAATTTCCTGAGATTGATGCAAACATAATACCCTAAGAGGTAATGCCTTTGGCAGCTACACATAATTAAGATAAAGAAAAACCAAAGTGTATTCCGCATTTCGATTTCGCTTGCAATTCACTAAATCGGATTGATATAAAAACTACGCCAGAAATTATTAAAATTACAGTAAAAGTTACAAATTAAAGAAATAATAGTTTTTCAGAACATGTTTTTTAAATAACAAATTTGCAAAAAACAGAATTTAAATTTTAAAAAATTTTCAAAATATTCGTTTAAAATGCGCGAAATAAAATTTGTATAAATCTCAACGCAACTCAGTTTTTTTTGGGATGCTTGCATAACAAAAGTGTTTATCATACAAATTTCCAATTTTATTAGAATATTTCTAGATTTATTTACTATCAAAATGGGAAAGGAATAATCAAAAAAGAAAATTTTTAAGGAATCGAAATTGAAACGATTTTGCTGAAGTATTTCAAATCTGTGTAAAATATTTGTTTAAAAGTATCATTTACAAATGTTTATTATTTTCCTAAGCCATACTTCATTGAAAGCTAAGTTCTTTTAACGCCATTTGAAAAGATTACAAATTTAGTAATAAAATTGTAAATTGGATTACCCCACTGAAAATAGAAATAGAAAATCATCATCATCAGCGAATCAATTGAGGCTTATGATTGGTTTAATAGAACGAATAGACGATGAATTTGTTCGTGTGTTTGTCTGTCTGTCTGTCTGTCTGTCTGTCTGTCTGATTGTCTGAATTGGTGAATGTCGACCTCATGTCAAGTGTCAGTATTGGTATCCGTTTGACAATTTATGTTATATTTGATTATTATTATTTTAATGGCTGTTGTTATTCAATTGAATTGTTTTCACAACATTTTGTTATTTATGCATTTTAATTTAGCTCTTGAATCTGTGCAGGCTTTAATTATGAAATTAATAGCAATCAAAGCGATTCGAGTGTTTACATAACATAATTACAGTGGCTCAATTACAGCACTTTTTCTGTTTCTGCTCACAAAAAAACAAAAGCAATAAATCACAAAAAGTACTTTGGAAAATGCTTCAAATTAAATCATCAACTACAACAAGTAATTAGCTGAGATCTTTATTGAAAGCGTGGATTCTTCTTGTTGATTCTTATCATAAAAAATTAAGTATTATAGCATTAAAAAATCGTTATTCAAGAAATGTTCGAAAAAATTTAGAATTTTCCATTTGAGCAAATTTTAGATGTTAATGGATGGTCTATTTACAATATCAGAATATTTTAAAAACTCCAATTAACTTTAAATTGTACACAAAAAATGTGCGTTGCAGAATTTTCAACTCAGTAGTCGAGTCAAAATGTGTCGTGTTAAAAGAAAAGAAAAGTTAAAAAAAAAAATAAAAAAAATGTAGATACACAAGTCAAGTGTGAAATAAATGAAGAAAGGAAAATTTCACATACCCAAGCGATGTGACCAATTAACATGAATTTTGGCTGCTGTTGTTGCAGTTTTCGTTGCTGTTGTTGTTCAGTTGTTGTCGAGTTTGCAGCGAATGTTGACGCGGCGTACGCTGCGTATGCGTGATATCTGCTTTGCTTGTTGTCGTTCGATTTCAATTTCAATGGCAATGTTGTCGTTGGTTGTTGTTATTGTTGTATTGTTGTCATTATTGATGTTACTGTTTGTTGTTGTTGTTTTTGTTGCTGCTCTCGCTGTTTTTGTTGTTGTTGTTGATAGTTAAATAAAGCGCTTGACGTTGATTTGAAGTTTGGAAGTTCGACGATGACACAAATAAAGTCATTGCACATGCAACTCGATATTTGCGCAAATTTTTCACATTTCATTCTCTCTCTCACTCACACTCACTCTAACACAGACACACTCTCCCTCTCTCTCTCTCTCTCTCTCTCAATATATTTGTTCCTTTTGCTCCGCTCTGTTTAATTGTTAAACTGTTGGGCTTTGGAAAATTTGAGCAAAATTTCATTTAAACGCAGTTCAATTTATTGCTTATAATTGTTGTTTTTGTGTCATAATTATTGTTGCTGCTGCTGTTGTTATTGTTGGAGGGCAAATGGAAATGGAAATTAAAAATTTGCCAGCTAAATAAGACAGTACAAAAATAAATACAAATGAGCACAGAAAAAAAAGTATTGCAGAGGGACAGAAAGGTAAACAGAAGCAGCACAAATTATATTAAAGGACAATAGAAGGCGCTAAGGCAGCAACAACAAAAATAAGAAGAAGAACAAGGAGCAGAGGAAGAGGAAAAAGAGCAACAAGCAGAGATGTGACAACAACAACAACAACAACAACAACAACAAGGCAAGCAAATGAGCAAACGCGACAAAGCGGTAAACAAAAATAAAGGACAAGTAAGAAAATGGCGCACACTCACACACACACACACACACACACACACACAAAACAGTTGACTGCGGAGCACCTAATATATGTATATGTATACACATACATATATAATTTTTGTCGAATTTTGTTGTTATTGTTTTGTACTTAGTTGACAAATGCTCGCAGGATGCGCATTATGAAATTTTTAATCAAATGAAATGACAATAAGATTTTCAATGAAAACGAAATGTGTGAATCGGAGAGGAAGGCACATTCATTCCCTTATTAAGGCGAAATTAAATTTCTAAAAATTTCGGATGAACCCAAGCTTAAAAAACAAGTTCCAAGCGTAAAAACAGTTCGAAAATCTTAAGTTTAAATCAAAAACTGAAAGATCTGTGGAAAGCAAAAGATTTTGATGTGGAAAACGAAACTTAAACTCAAGAGACTTATAAAGAAATTAATTGTCAATAGATATTATTTATGTAAACAGTTTGGAAAAATTCTTGGAGAAATTAAAGACAGGCTTAATTGTAGAGCAAATCAAGGTAATTACTTGAGTACCCTAATATCATATATTTGAAAAACAGCTACTTTATAGAACAGATTAAATAAATTAGTTTTAGCCTTAAACAAAAACTAACACCGGCTATAGTTATCCAAGGTATTCGGGAAGTTACATTCCAAAATTTAATAACGTTTAGTATAATAGTCGCTGAGTTATTTGAGTACATAAATAGATAGAGCTTTCAAAATTGGTTGGCTACATTGACACGAATTAAACTACCCCTTTGTGTAGTTTAAATAAATACAGAGTATATAATTGATAAGCCTGACACAGGAATTGCCCCTGGCGGTGAAAGCCGAAACACATTCGAAACAGCTAATCACACAACGAGTTACCCGAATCGAAAAAGTGGTACAACAAATACTTGAACAATGCCACAAATCATCACACAGCGAGTGTTTATAATTCGCAAACGGTTTTAGCGCTGACAAGAGGAGTAAGCTCCAAAGTTCGGCTAGAGCATCCGGAGAAAAAGCTGTAAAATGATTAAAAATTTGGGTAATTTTTTAAATAAAAATTTTCAATTTACCTAAAATTTCTCGCCCTTAAGTCAGACATGAGTAAGAAATGCACTTCTATGATTCATTATCCTCTGACAGTTCTTTATACATAAATTAACATTTTTTGAATATTTAAAATTTCGTCATACCCTGGATTTTTAATTTCATAATTTGCTCTTGATATTTTCCAGGTACAGTGATATAATGGTATTATGTTGATCAGAATATTTTAATGTTGCCTTTTCAACATAGTGTTTCCACTATCACATAGAATTTATAAATAGAATACCTACAATCAATTAATTTAAAATATTTTGAAAAAATTACAAAAAATATTAAAATTTATTGAATAATAAAATTTTCAATATTTGAAAAAAATGTATAAGTTTCCGAGCTTAAGTTACCCATATCAATGTGTTCTATTATCACGAGAGACTACTGTACAAAGCACATGAAGAACATAAAAGTTCTAGACAACTAAAATAGTATCAACACACACACAATCACACACACCAACACACACTCACACATAATACTTTTGAATTTCTGTTTTCAATTTAAATGTAAACTTTTTAATTTTTGCTTTGCACTTTCATCTAAAAACTTTAAAATATTTATTAAAATTTCCAAATTGTTTTTCTTTTTGACGTTGTATTAATTTAAATGGAAAATGTTTAAAGTATTGTATTTAGAAGAGTTTCCAAACTTGTTTATAGTTTCAAGTTGCATTAATTTAAATTGCAAAATTTCCAAAGTCAGATTTAGTTTCATTGGTTGTTTATTATAGGCACGAATTAAGCGTTAAGCAAATTAGGGAACAACAAACAACAAGATGACACAAACAACAGGGAGACAAACAAACAAACAAACAAACAAATTGACAGCACGTGGCGCACAGGGAAAAACGCGCGCGAAAAGCACTTGAAAAAAAAGCTGGCAAGGAAAATAGGAACAACAACAAGAAACAAGAGAGAAAAAACACGCGAAGTGAATTGTGACGTGTTCACTGCGACTGCGACTGCGACTGCGATTGTTACTTGTGACTGTTGTTCACTACTTGTTCACGGTGACTGTGAATGCGATTTGATGCCTACACTCAACGTTCACCCGCTGAGCGCTCGATTGCGACTGAAGTCGCCGCCTCTGCCAGCCACCTGATAATGCCGCCAACGGCCGTCGACTGCGACGCCGACAGCGACGTCGATGCGTCGGCGAGGAAGCCGAAGCTTAAAGCCGATTGTGCGTCGTTTGCTGTCTGCATCGTCGACGGAGCCGAATAACTTGAGTGTGTGTGTGTGCGTGTGCGTGTGTGTGTGTGTGCAGACTCGTTTAACCGCTTTTCTCCACACACTCTCGTCCGTCTGCATTTTCCACATTCTACCTCCTCCCCCCGCACCATCTGCCCTCCTTCTACGCTGTGGTGAAAACTCTTTGCTTGCACTTGGCCAATTTCAAGCAGTTGAACATTTTTTTTTTTTTTTGCACTATTAAAACAGACAGTTGCTTCTCTTTTCCTCCCTTTTCCTCCCTTTTCATCACTTTTCCTCCCTTTTCTTGCCTTTTCTGCTGCCCTTTTGTGTAGTGGCCATGTCTGATGTTGCAACTGATGAGCCTAAAGGTTGACGGAGACACGGCTTCAATCATCAGTTGTTACCACATTCAATGGGCATTTGTTTTGCAGTTGGTAAAATTGCTCAACGAGTCGAATTCCCAAATGTGCCCAAATCATATTTTATTCAGATTCTTTAAGCGCTTTAAGATTATCTGGCTGCTCCAATTGGCTAATTAGGATTTAAAGATATGCAATTTTAATTTGAAAGAACTTGGATCATACAAATAATCCAAGCACCTTTAATTGGCCTGTTTAACTGGCCAAGTCTTGAAGAGCTTAACCCTAGAATGTGCCATTTACAAGACATGTTGATAGTTTCTATTAACAATAATATTTGTATTATCTACACTGTGTTCTTGATAGATTTTTATTTTCTTAGGATAGCAGAACTCAATTGGTATATTTTTCTGAATGTTTCATTTTCTTAGGGGCACGAGTTTCTTTTATTTAACTTCCAAACTAAACCGATTTAAATATAAAAAGCAGATTGCATATCCTTCCGACGGATTTGTAAACCCCGCAACAGACTATAGATATAGTCATAGTTATAGTAATAGTCATGGTTATATTCATAGCTATAGTCGAAGTTATAGTTATAGTTACAGGCGAATTTGTAATCATTGTCATAATCGCTATCAAAACACATTATATAAATATAAATATACGAAGAGTCAGCAGACAGACAGAAAAAAGTCCCTCGTTCCTTTTACCTCCATTCCGCTGACCATCCGAGTGCAATTCCGACATCAACGTCAACTCCGAAACTGACTCCAAACCCAACTCCGAACCCAACTCCGAACCCGACTCCAACTCTGACTCCAACTCTGACTCTGAGCGACCTTTGGCCAGTGGTGTCATTGCCTGGCGAGGCCATGTTACGTGATTCCCGACTGACAGACATTTTGATACCCTAAGTAATGTTAAAGAAACCGAGTTACATTTGCTAATTATATATATAGAGAAAGTTTGAGCATATTACAAAACTATTAATATTTTAGAACAATGAACAACTTTAATGACTAATTAATATTAATTCATATATTTAATTTGCATAATCAGTCGAGTCACTTTTGTTATGGCCATCTGCATACATATCTGGATCTCAGGAATTATAAGAGCTGGAGCCACGATATTTGGCTCACAGAATTTTATGAACCCAATTCAGATCAAGATTACTTGAAGATTTTTCTAGCCTTCATCTCACCATTGCAATTTTATAAATTTAATTATTATTTAATTTAATTATAACTAAGTATTTAATAATTGAATAAGAGCTAGAGACTCAACAATTGGTAAACAGACCAAACACTCTAGTTATTTGAAAATTCAGGAAAAAAAATTAATATAAATAAAAAGTGCTAGAATTATTTCGATTTTTGGCAAAATATATTTAAGCGTAGATCTTTTTTTTTTAATTTTCCCTTCTATCTTTGGCATAGAGTATACAAAGTTCGTTCTACGACTATAGAGGTCAAATGCATTTGATTCATTCTCCATTTTTTACACACACTTTCCTTTAGCATTTACCCGCAAATCTTTGACAAATGTAAACAGTTGATTTTTTATTTTGCCTCTCTCTCTCTCACTCTCTCTGTCTTTTCATTTTCTTCTACTATTTTCTATTTCTTTTCTGTTGGACGGCAATGCGGGCTGCGCTTTTCTTTGTCTAATTTTTTCACTGTCTCTCTCTATCAATTCGCCATCTTCTTTTGCTGTTCTAAGCGATTTTTTTTTTTTTTTTTTTTTTTTTTGGGTGTGTGGAAGGTTTCTACTTTAGATTAGAGTTAATCAGCTTAGCGTGTCACTTTGACTATTAAAAACGACGTGTCGCCAAAGGGTTTTCGGTTCGTTATTGGTTGCTTAGCCACAACACTAGCACACACACACACACACACACACAGAGGGGGCGTGGCAGTGAAGAAGGCTAAAGTGGACACATGCGAAACGTGGCTGTTAATTACAGTCCAGCATTAGGGTTGACATTCTGTCAGAGCTGCGACGGTCTGTGAGTATTATTACGCTTTTGTGCATACACGAGAATACACACAGTAAATCAACAGGATCTGAGAACCATTAAGATTTTAATTGTGCATAGTTCATCACCGTCCACGCTAGTGACGAATATATACATATACAGGGGAAATAAGAAACCTGCTACGATAAAGCTATCGATAAGTAATTTAATTTTATATAATCAAAAAGAATTAAAAATACAATTTTACAACTTGTTCTTAATTATCTAAATTAAGATGATTTTCAGTCTGATTTCTGAAGTAACTACAAATTTAAAGCTTAATTACTCAAATAAATTTGTTGTTAGCAGCAATTTCCAGGTCAGAATTACAAAACTTTCTGTTTTCACAAATAATTAATTACAAAAGTAATTGCATTTTTTTATAATTGTTTTCAAAGTATAAAGTATTTAATGTAAAAGTTTAAATAAATTGTTTTTGTTCACAGTCAAAACTCGTAGAATAGTTTCAATCATTTTAAAGTAATTTTTTTTTTTTGGCAGCAATAATTCAAATGTAATTAGATTGAAGAAATATTAAACATAATTTCGCTAAATTACCTAAAATAAATAACATGTTCATGCCTAAAAGACTTGCAATACATTTCTTATTTTATTATATTCCAAATCAAAACTCGACCGGCTTAATTATAGAGCAATTAACTGGATTTGCAATAAGCTAATTTGACACACTCTTCCGTTAGGATTAACCAGTTAATCAGAATCCAGTTTAATGATTAGTTCACCTAATTGCCAGATGAAAATCGAGATGAGGATGGCGATGGAGATGGAAATAAAGATGAGACTCGGGCTGATGATGCGAGCCAGGTAGCCAGGTAGCCAGGTAACCAGATGGGACCCGATGTCACTGAGAAAGTGCTCCAGATGGGCAACCAAACTGGCCAAGCTGCAAGTTGGTTCCGTTGCTCCACAAAATGTGGCAATGCCATGGCATTTTCACTTAAAAACAACAAAACACAAACAAACACTTGACTTTCCATTGACGCCTTCGCCTTCGCCTTCGCCTCCGAGTCGAAGTCTGACTTTGACTTTGGCAAATGAATGCCAAAGCAAACAGGATTTTCAAGTTGTTTGGGAAAGTAACAGTGACGCTGTCGACGTCAACAGCTGTTGCAACAACAACAACAAGAACAACAAACAAACAACAACAACAACAACAACAAGAGCAACAAAAGCATTCATTGATTGCCTTTTGGTATTAGTTTCAATTTATTTCACTTTGAGTGTGATGGATGGCAACAGCGACAGCTCCAAACGTGGCATGCTCCAAACACACACACACACACACACACACACACACACACACCACCACGCACACACACACACACAACAATAGGGTCATCAATTTACAGGCTACCCTTATGTATACATTTTTTTTCTCATCTTTTCATTCTCATTCTCCATTTTTTTTAAGTCGCCTCTTGCACTGTTGGTAGCATTTTTATTGCACACTTGTAATGCCAAAACAATTGTTGGGCCAAATAAATTTTTTTTCCCGGCAATGAAATGAAAACTAAATTCAATTGCCACCAAAAACTTGAGCTAAATTTGCCAAGCAATCAGTTCGATCTCTTTCTCTCACTTTCTCTCTTTGCCTCCTTCCTTCTTTCTCCGTGTGGGAGAAGTAAGGAACTACATATGGTTCTCTGATTTTCCTAACATTTAATTGATGGGCGAAGCAAAACCCGTTTGGGCCACAATTTATAAATGGCCGATCGAACTGCTGTTGCAGCAACGTTTTCTAATTGACTTATTGCCACGCCAGTTGGTCAACCATTTGTGGCATCAACTGGCCATCAACTGAGCATGCGGATCAACTGATTCCCCTCCCGAAAGGGGGAGACAAGAAGTCCACACACACACACACACACACACACACACACACGCACACACATACAAGCACACTTCAAATATGCAATTAGTGCAATATTGAAGCTTCTTCAACAATTATACAGTCGAACACTTCCATAACTCGAACTTCTTTAAACCAAAATCAAACACATTTTCAGGATTCTCCTCACGTTGAAATACATAATTTTAAAATTTGGACTATTATAATAAAAGAGTTTGTATTTTAAATTTAAAAAAATTCGTCCTAAGTATTTTTTTTTTATAATATGAAAAACATTGAATGAAAATAAATAAATAAAAATTACCATCCAAGTTATTTTCTTTATTAGTTTTTGGTTTCCAACACAGTTTTTAAACAATAATATTGAAATTTTGAGACAAAATTCTAAATTTACTTAACTTTTTCAGCAGTGTATCGATGGATTTATCAGGTCGAGTTTTTAAAATAAGTGCATAATTTTATAATTAAGAAAATTCATCCTAAGTATTTTTTTTTATAATAGAAAAATATTAAATAAAAACAAACAAACTAAAATTAGCATCCGAGTTATTTTCTGCATTAGTTTTTGGTTTCCAACTTAATTTTTAAGCAACAATTTTGAAATTTAGAGACAAAATTCTAAATTAACTTTTTTAGCAGTGTATCGATTGATTTATCAGATCGAGTTTTTAAAATAAGTGCATAGTTAATTATTACAATCTTTAACCGATTTGGAAGTTTTCTGACAGGGACAATTTTATTCTAATTATATTGAAAAATATTTAGAAAATAAAATCATATTACTGAGAGAGCTTTCTAAGAATTTTGAGCCACATCCAATCGAATGCACTGAAAAGTTGTACACAAAATACTTAATCAAAGTTTGATAGTTTGATTGAAAGGTAGAAACGATAGATTAACTAACTGTCAAATCAATCTACTCAAAGCATCTGCTTTACTCCATTCAAAAGACTCATTTTATATCCAGCTTAAGTTATTTTTCAGCATCTATCTCTCTTTTTCTTTAGACTCTATTTTTTCTTCAGTTCTTGCCACACACCTGAGGTACACAAGTTTAACAAATTCCCAATTGTTTCTTCACTTATGAACTGAAATCGAACTCTGGTTACAGCTCAAATCTCACAGCTGTCAGAGGTCAGAGGTCAGAGGTCAGTCGCACTATTGGACAGCTCAGTCAGGGCAATCAAATAAAATTGAGCGACAAAGCAAAAGTTGGACACTTACTAAGTGCTGCCATTAAATACCCTGCAAAGCCGATGAAGGGAGTATAGTCTTATATAATTATAAGAATTTCTGAAATTCTCCATTTTTGTAGAAATAATGACCCCGAGTTTAACAGAATTACAGGTCGAATTTCGCAAAGCGCCGTCTTCTTGCACAATAAAATTGTCTCAGCTTTGTTGTGTGAATTTCAGCCTTCTAGGTTTTACCGTTTGGGCTACACGCTGATGGTAACTTTAATTATCACACTTCTCAAATATTTTATTATATCACATGTAATAACAACTTTCAAATTACTCAATTAATTGCAATTGTCGTTGCATAAAATGACCTAAATGATTTTACTGTCCTCCATGGTCACATGATTACCGTTAACAATTACAAGCTTTGTTAAAATCGCACGACAAATGAAGTCAGCAACTATTATTAAAATCAGTTTGATTCATACGAGAAAATTGTACAATTTTATTTTATCGTTTCGGGCAATTTTTGATTGAAATGGAAATATTCTGTAATCCTGTCAGATCCTGGCATTGACCCAGCTAACATTTCGCTTTGAATGTTGATATTTGTATATTGTGTATTTTAGTCTAAAGGCCAAATCAATGAATTGGCTATAAGCCTGTTTTGCCCTTGATCGTTGCTCTGTCCACATTTGTGCTGGAAATCAATGCTGAAAAATACTTTTCATGTCAAATCAACAGCTAATTAGATGCATATCATGTATACAAATATATCAATAGTGCTATGAATAGATTAAATTCGACTTTAAGTTACCCTGTAAATTGTTAAAGTAAGCAAATGGTTGAGATTTTTAAACTTCACTGCCAATATTATTTGATTTCTTAAAGTTTCTACTTTAATACAAAATACCCCAATCATACAGGGTATCATTATGATACTTTTTTAAGCATCACAGATATTTAAGAAATTGATCATAAATTTCTTTTAATTTCATAAGCCATTGCCAACATATAGACTACAGGGTATAAGCAAATGAATACTTTCCTAAAAGTGCAAACTAAATTTAACTTAGGGAATTTAACAATTGTTTTTATCAATATTTTATTTATTTATTTATTAACTACTTTCTAGCGCTACACGATTTTATACCTAGTCACAGAATAATATAAAAATGTGCATACCCCAATCCCATTCTCTGGCTGCAGGGTATTAAAGCTGTACGCAAAAAGGGTCGTCACTGCATGAAATTGAATAAATAAAGTGGAACGAGGTATATTTATTAAATTTGCACAACATCCGATGCTGTTGTTAACCATTTCCGTGTCCGCGCCAACAGCGAACAAAAATGGCCCAGAACCACTAGCATATGGGTGCGACAAGGGACCCTGAGGGGGCAAGGGAGGGGTGGCCAATACACGTTTTTTTCGATATATTGTAAAAACCGAAATATGCGAGCAATAAATTCATGTGGAAAAAGCAACCGATGCAATAACAACAAATCGCAACGCACGCAACATTGAGTGTGCTCAACCGGCAGATACCCAGTAAATAGAAATATTAAATATTCATTATTAACTGACTACAATTTATTGCCATTTATTTATTTATTGTTTTAGAATATTTAGTAAAAGTACTAATAAAATTTAAAAGTGAAAATCCGATTTTTCTTTTGAAATTTAAAGTTTATACAAAAAGAAATTTTTTAAGAGACAAACAAATTGAAAAAATTGATTGATGACTTTAAGCTGTAAGCTTAAAAGAGTAATAGACAATTTTCTGTTTAAGAAATAATTATTATTTAGTTAATGCTGAACAAAACAAAACAAAAATTAAAATGGAAACTATAACTTGAAATTTATAGGACATTTATGAAGCCAAAGAAGAACATTTGTAGAGATACAGACAGAAAGAAAAACTCAAAGACCAACTTTTTATTCATTTTTCACCTTAATTCTATCTCTTAATTCATAAACATTATAATTGTTAAGCAACTTAAAGTTCCTTTACTTCTGTCTGTTACAAATCTTACCACAACTTAAAACTACCCTTAGACAACATTTTAGTGATTACAGTGTATAAAACAAACCCGAAAATAAAATATGGAAAAAAGTGCTGAAAAATTGTAGGCGTGGCAAAATAAAATCAAATAAAGTGCTGGCAAAATATGAATGTTCAATGGTAGTCCGGAGGATTTCGACAGGTAGACAGGTGGAGCGGGGGAAGGGTGGGTGATCTGAAAGGGGGTTGGTAGGGGTTGGAGGACCGAAAAGTGCATACAACTGCAAAAAACATATCAATAATGACGCTGATGATGGTGATGATGATGATGTACTACAATGCTAAAGGTTGAGAGGGTGGTAAACTCAAGGGGAGTAGATGGAAGGGCGGTTAGGGTTGGGGATGGGGAGGGGGAGGGGGACGGGGAGGGTGAGGAACTGTAAAACACGCTCGCCATATATGTGGCAACAAAAACATCTAGTATGAATATTTTCGAAGTGCTACGGTTTCAGTTGTTGTCGTTGTTGTTGTTGCGGAAAACTGAATTATTGCCGGTTAAACAACTTTGGTATCAACATTTTTCAATTAAGTGGCCAAAGTTAAGACATGGGAATTGGCCAAATACATCGAGCACTTAATTAAAACATTGGCCCATTCGAAAATAAATGCGAGCAATCCAACAAACAAACCGCAGTGCAAATTATTCAAAAAATTGTGTCAATAATATGCATAAAAATAACAATTTTTTTAAGAATACATATTAACTTGTAATTCAATTAACTTTTCCCTTTCCCTTTATTTAGTTCAAGATAATTGAGAATCAGCACACATATCTCTTTCTTTTTCTTTTTGTTTGAGGTGATTGACTGATTGACTGACTGATTGACACACACACCTATCTCTATCTATCTTCATGCTGATTTGTGCCCAGTAATTGATATTCAACACACAACCCAAAACTCTTATCTCCTTTGCCCTAATTCTCTCCTTGTGCTTTGTAACTGATTGACTTAATGATTGACAATCAATGCAAAGCACAGAGTTTTTAGTCTACACTAGTTGAGAATCAACACATATCATAAAATGGATCTGTTTTTTATTCATCCACTCTTAGAGTTGGGTGATTGACTGATTTACTGATTGACAATCAAGACACACTGCAAACTATTCCTGTCTCTATATCTTTTTTTCTCTTTCTGTTTCTCTTTCTCTCTTTCTCTCTCTCTCTTTTTTTCTCTCCTCGCTCTAATTAACTTACTGATTGACTCTCCATTTTTGTGCTTCGTGAATGACAATCAACACACATCCCAAAATATTTATCTCTATCACCGTAATTCTATATTTGTGCATTGATTGACCGACTCAAACTCAAACTCTCCTTTCTCCTCTTCTAGGCATTAAAGTACGATTTTAAATAACTTCACAATATATATCTTAATATTATTATTATTATTACTATTACTTACTATTACTTACTATTACTTATAAATACAATAAATAGCTAAAATATCATTAAAAGTATTGCTTACATCAACTGACTTTTCTAGTCAGGTGGATGTGGCAAAGACATGGCCAAACAGTTGGCGATGAGTTTGGCAAAGGCAAAGTCAAACCGTTATTTAAACACTAGGCCGCAAACGAGATACTGGCCATACAGAAAAAAAAAAAAAAAAAAAAATGATGCGAAGCGAAATGGCGAACAGAACAAGAACTGGGCAATGTCAAGTGTGGACAGCCAGCAGCAGGAGTAGAAAGAGCAGAACCAAAGAGGTGATGAAGGGAGAATAGGAGATGAAAGAGGAAAGAGGAAAGAGAGGCAGGTGAAGAGAAGCTGCAGCAGGAGCTGACATTTCCCAGCAGGCCGCAAGCGGCGTTCGAGTGTCGAGTGTCGAATGCAGAACTCGAGGGTATCCAAGATAAAAAGTGTGTCAAGTAAAAATAGAAAAAATGCACAAAACAAGTCAAGTAGACAACTAAAAAATACTCTGTAAAAGGCTGAAAAAGCGCAGCTTTCCTTTGTGCAAAAGTTTATTACTTGAATGAAATCAAAATATAAAGCTGAAATCTCAATTGAAATAGTTTTAAAATATTAAAATATATTATTGACAGTATATTATTATTTTTTTAAAAAACCAAAGCGCATGTTGATAACTAACAATTCAATTAGGGATACCCTGTAAACAGCTAGAAAGTGTGGAAATGTAACTGAATTTCTGTTTTCGTCTGCTTCAAGATTAATGTAATTTTTGTTGACAATAAAAAATCATATATTTGTGTTTAAATTTTAAGTCTTAATATACCCAAAATATATCATAATTATTATTATTTTTGTATCTGTTGTAAGAGCCATAAAAACAAATGGAAATCCTTAGAATGCATTTCGGCAATGAAAATAACAAATAGTCGACTTATAAACACCCTATAAATAGCTGGTAGCTCTGACAGAGCTTGTATAATTATTTTTTTAATTTTCCAGAAATTATCTTTGATTGGAATATACCTTAAAAAAATCTGTGAAGTTTATAAGATACTATTATGTTATTTCTCACCTGAAAACTATCGTGAACAGCTTTGCGAATTCCCCTTCATTAATTTATCCAATTGAACAAGCTTACCTATGCTTTAAAATATGTAAGAATAAAAAGAAAATATTTCGAATATGTATATCAAAAATCAAAGATACCTCTTGAAAAGTAAACTTAAATAGAAACAAGATTTCTCAACTCTAGCTTCTGTATTCACTGAGTTAAACTCAATCTAATGGATAGTCAAAATGGTTTGAAGCTCATAAGACTAGTACTGTTTTTTTTAAGATTTAAAAGACTAATAGTGCAGCCTTTACAGGGTATCAACTCTAGAGCAACCTGGTATTAATCTTCGGATATTTGTTTTTCTGCCTAGGAATAAAAAAAAGCAGAAAACAAATTTATGGACACGGCGATGTGACCCCAAGGTTAATGTGAGTGCAGCGGTTAGTTATGGGTCAAAGATAGAGAGAGGGCGAGAGAGAGGTAAAGAGAGAGAGAGAGAGAGAGAGAGAGAGGGTTCGCCGCAGTCAACCGCAACTTATGGCCCGCGGCAATTTAACGCTTGCGATTTTCGTTAAGGGATTTGCCAGCGTCGAGGGAATGCGATTGAATGCCAAAATGCACACAAATTGTGCAAATGCCGTTGCATACTTCCAGGCGCCGAAAAAGCGCAGCCAGCAAGGGTTGGAAAAGAGGAGAAATTCTTTAAAATATTTGATTTCAGAATGTATTTTTTTCAAGTATATTTTCAAAAAATTATTGTTAAATTAACACTCAAAAAGTCAATTAAGTCCCGAAAGTCAAAATATTTCCGCATAGAGAAGCTTCCCTAGCTCGAATCATCATTATCCAGAGATAAAGTTCGAATTATGGTGACTTCGACTTATGAAACTATTTTTTGGGTGTATTTATTGTCACTCGATTTAGTTTAATTTTGAAAAAATTCGAGTTATAGAAGTTCGAGTTATGGAAGTTCGATTGTAATTCGGAATTACCGAAACTTTGACACTCATACCGGAATCCAGCAATTTGTTTTTTTCAGTGCAGATCGTCACGCTCTACAGCTTCTATTTCCAATGTGCGAAGGCTCTGCGAGCTTATAAAATTCACACGCTGCGCTTTCTTTTTGCTTTCTCTCTCTCTCTCTCAGCTGTCTCACAACGACTTTGTCGAGCGTCTCGCCACGCCCCCCTCTAACCCTAGCTCTTGGCTTATGCTCTTCAAAAACCTTTTGCCAAATGCAATTTACTTTTGTGTGTTTTATTGCAGCTCCACTAAACGTGCCACGCCTCCCGCCCCTCACGCAGCTAGCTGCACAAGCAAAATTCACCATTTTTATTTTTTTTATTATTTTTGTGGTTTTGGCTAATTAAATTTTATGCTTGGTAATTTTAGAAAAAGGCCTTGCACAACTTTTTTTCCTTTTTCGGGAAATGCGAAAGGGGAGTAAGGAGTGGGGTAGGTAAAGAGTGGGGTAGGCGGAGAGTGGGGTAGGTGACTGTTAAGTACGTCTCTCAGTGTTTTGGCTTGGTCTTGCTGTAATTTACAAAAAAATCGCACAGTTGCGCATAAAAGAGGCGACCGGCAAATTGCAGGCAATAAATAAAACATCCACGAAAAATCGCTGCATACTTTCAGGCGCGGCGTGCAACGTGCAACGTGCAACCGTGGCGCGTAGTACTTCACAACAAAATGGCCGGCCATTTCTTTGCCCCAAAGTTTACAGAAAGCCAAGCAACAACAACAACTAGAACAAGAACAAGAACAAGAGCAACAAACTACACTAAGCTCAACTAAGTAGTTGTTTTTCCCCATAAAAGAAAATCTCAAGCTGCTTTCTTTACCACTTGACTTGAGGATAAGAATTTAGTTCTTATAAAGAAAAAAAAATGTTTAATAGAAATTTCGGCTTTTTACGACTACAGCTGTCAATGGTTACACTGAACATATTACGGGTTCTTTAATTAAAATACTTAACTTTTCTTATTAAAATCAATAAATCAAAAAAAAAATTAATAAAGAAATAAAATAACTTTTATCGTAAAAATGATTTTTTTTTCTATTTTAACGAGTTTTTTGGTTCTCGACATGAAAGGTAAAATGTTAATATTTTTATGTTCGAAAACAAAATGCTTAGAGATCAAACATTTGTTTTTGCTATAGTTAATTAACAATTCTACATTAAAAAATCGCATTAACTATAGTACAAAATATAAAACGAAATAGCATATATTATATTAAATATTATCATGGAATTATTAACAAGAATAATCATAAAAAAATATACTGATTAAAGTTTTTATTTTACTATCTTGCTAAGATAAAAAGTCACTTATTATTTTCTCAGTGTAGCAAAAGCAGTTGCAGTTAGCGGAGCGAAATAAGTTTAATTGAAATAGAAAATGAAATAGAATTTGTAGTAAAGAAATGAAAATGTTTTCGAAATAGAATTCAATTGAGAACTACATATAGTAGAGTAAGCTTTATGGCGTCTCTAAATGCATGCAACATTAGTCAATGAATGGTCCAGGTTATTGATGTCATGTTCCCGATTCTGGAAACTGGAAACCACCGAAACTCAGGCCCAGGACATCATAACAATACATTATAAATAGCAGTTGATGGGACAAGGCAACAATGAAATCGATTTTCAAGCGACAGCAAAATGCAACAAAAGCCTGAACACAACATAAAGAATTGCCTGTGAACTGCAAAGGAAATGTCAGATATTCATTGTCAACGAATTGCGAATACACAACAAAGTTCTCAGAATTACTTAAAGTATTTATTATTTATTTTTCTAAAAACAAATAAGAGTTTCAACTGCTTAAATAAAATTATAAAATAGTAAAATAATAAAATAATATAATAATAAAGTAATAAAATAATGAAATACTAAAATAATAAAATAATAAAATAATGAAATACTAAAATAATAAAATAATAAAATATTAAAATAATAAAGTAATAAATACTTTAAAATGTAGTGTGACTCACTGTACATTGCGCAATGTTATTTCATTAACATCTGTTGTTCATATGCTGTAGACTCAAAGTGACGACTGTTAAAAGTCCAGCCTTAGCTCTTTTTAGTATGTTTTTTTTTAAGAACTGCATTTAACTGAACCAATTTCTTTAAAACAACATCACTTAAAAGGCATTGAAAAATAGCACGACCTTCGTTCCACAGCAGGGTATCAATATATTGGTAGAGACCCCACGAGAGCCATGTTGTGCCATGGCGCGCATAAAGATTTTTCGATTATGAAGAAAAATGCACAATTGACGGGCGGACATTTATCACTTGCCACAGCGTGTGGCAGCAACGGAAGCAGCCAAGTCAGTGACTGAACGCAACGTTGCGATGACTCTGCTGCATGCTGCATGCTACAGTGAACAGGGTTGCCATCACACAATTAATATAGGGATTAAAGACGTTACCTTAACCGTAACCGTAACCGTTGACCGGTATTAGCCGATTGAAATTGGTAACCCCAGCTGAAATCGTAACCGAAACAAATCTTTCTTATTATACCGAAACCCAAAAACCCAAAATAATTTCAACCGAAATAACCGTCAAGTTTTTAAAGAAAACAGGCGGAAATAAGTTCACAAGTACCTTTTAACCCTAATTGTATCACCTAAAGTCGATTAAAAGAATAAATTTAAGATTTAAAATTTTTGAAAATTTTCGAAAAATGTAAAGGGGTAACTATGCAAAATTCTACAAATTTTGGAAAAAAAATTTTTGTCTCAGAATTAAAAAATTGAAATGCAAAGTTCAAGGAGGGTTAATATTAAGAAAAAAAAGACATGTCTCATGGAAATCGGATGAGCTTTAATAAAGTTGTGCTTCCTGAAATTCCATAGAGTCAACATTTCTCATATATAGATAATATAAAATAATTGACACATTGTGGCACACAAACTCATTTATTGTTTGAGCTATCTGAACCAATTTTACAGAGCAGTCATCTGAGATACTCATCTTTGTATTGACTAAATTTAGTTCAAATCGGTCTATATCATAAAGCTGCCATAGGAACGATCAGTCGAAAATTAAGTTTTGGGACATTTAGTTTATTTGTATATTGATCTCAGTAAAAAGATCTTAATTTTTGAAATTTCTTAATATTTGATTTTAAGTTAATTTGTAAATCGAAATCATACCAGTATTTCGAAACTGAATCATACGAAAAACCGGTAACCGTTACGTAACCGATATACAAAAATTTAGCGTAACCGATAACCGAGAACCTAAATACGAACATAATCGAAACCGTAACTTAAACAGATATTCGTTTCGGCTTGATACCCTGATATAAATACTTTAGTTTAATTAAAATAGTTGATCAGGTGATTTGCATTCTGATCACATTTTGTTGAGCTCGTTTCAAGACTTGGCTGCTAATTCAATTTGCACCCATAAAATTCATATTATATATTCTATAAATATATATATATATATATTCAATTTTGTGGTGTCTGCGAGTGTGTGAATGTGTGTATATGTGTGTGTGTGTGTTTTTGAATTTTTCGTTAAATTTTGATGCTATTAAATTTAATTGTGCATAAATTTCCAATCAAAATTGCCACAAGAAGGAAGAGAGAGAAATAAAAGGAAATTTTTGGAAATTGCGCAGTTTTCAAGCTCACGGCAGGCAACGACAGTTGGAGGGAAAGAGAGGGCAAGTAAGAGTGAGTGAGAAAGAGTGTGATAGATAAGGCAGCTGGCTAAGATGCAGCAAGTGACCAAATGTTGCTACATGCTGAACTAGTTAATACCCTGTAACAAAGGGATTCAATGGAAAACCAACGAAACTTAAGATTGTAGACAGAAAAAAGTTTTCTTTGAGCGCAATGTTAATGTTCAAGTGGCAGAAAAGTCACACACGCCAGCCAAGCATACCCAATTAGCCACTTTTTATATGTACAGGGTAAATAGAACAGTGTGCAGCTTGAGTTTTTAAGTAAAATAATTTCGAGTCGAGGTGTTAAGAGTCAAGTTAAAATATTTGCCATCTACAACAATAACAGCAAAAAATATAGTTTATCCCATAGCTTGCTCTGTATATATATATATAAGTATGTGTGTGTGTGTGTGTGTGTGTGTGTGAGTGTGCGTGCCTGACAATATATCTATGTATGTGTACAGGAAGCGGATATTAAAGCACAAAGAAAAGCCAAAAATGAATTTAAAATGAAATGCTGACAGCAGCAGCTACAAAAAGTCGGGGGAACTTTGCAGTCTTCTGTTTTTTTTTTTTTTTTTTTGATTTATATGCACGAATAACTCATAAGCGCACAATTTCTGGTTTGTTTTGTTTTTTCAGCTCGTTCTTATTGCTTATGATATAATTTGGCGCATTGTTACCTGGCGTGTGTAGATTGCGATAAAGCATTTAAGCACCTGCATGTGGGACTAACTATGAAAATGCCAGCCTGCTTGGACTTTTGCTGTTCTCTATTTCTTTCTCTCCCTCTCTGAAACTTTCAGCTCAGCAAACTAATAACTGAACTATCCAATTCCGCAAAAGCAGCTGCTCAGCTAACCAACCCCTCTATCAACCCCTGTACCCAAAGTTCTCCGCAATTCATTTCATATGGCAAATATGTAAAGTTCCTTGCATCAAGTCCAACTCTTTCTATCTCTCTCTCTCTCTCTCTCTCTCTCTCTCTCCTCTCGCTTTAGAGATGAGCACGTGATATTAAAAGCATTTACTACACTAAATACGACTCATATGTGTAATTGAAATGAGCTCAAGCTTTTCAATACCCTGTAAGCATAGTCAATGAAAAGTGTATATCAACACTGTGGGACTTTATAAAAGAGAATAACTCTATACAATTATTACAATTCAAATCAAGTATAACAACAAGGTTTAAAACAAAATTTCTTCCTTTTAAAAGCTTTTCAAAGAAACATTAAAGTTTTATTAGAAGTTTATAAATTTGTATCTTATTTCTCATAACATTTTTTTGCAGTTTCGCTTTTAATTCGCATCTTCATAAATCTACATCTAGATAAATACAAATGAACTCACAATAAGAGTTAAAAACAAGCTAAGAGAAATGACGAGAATCTTACTGCAATTTTATATACATATATATATTTTTATGACTATTAAAATTGACTTTTTGTCACGCACGATAATTTAATGACTCGTCGCAAGTTTGAAATTCTCATGGAATCCCTTCGGCAAATGTGTCTGTGTGGAGTTCAAGTGTGTTCAGTGAAAGAAGTCCATAAAAGCCTCAAATGACAAACACACACACACAATCGCACACACAATCGCACACACAATCGCACACACACACACACACACACACACAGTAAGCCAACTCATTTGGCTGAGATGAAATTGAGTATGCGGCACTTCAAATGCATCTGCTATAAACTTGACTTGATACCAAACTGGGATTTAAGCTATTTATGAGCTCATCGGCATATGAATGCCAACAATCAGTTGTCGGGAAGCGCAACTAACAAATACCCTTTGGTCAAGAATTAAAAGCGCCAGCAAAAAGTATATGACAATATTCATCAATAAGAACTTATTTATCCACCAAATTGAAAATATACTATAGACCAAACAAATTTAATAAAAAAAAAAAACAAGAAATTTATGTATACACAGGTTCATATGAAACTCGAAAATAGCAATGCTAATAGCAGTAATGATAATAATAAGAGTTATAAATAAGACTCACAGTGTTCTTGTTCTATCTTTTCCAATGTTTAGCTTAAGTTATCTTTCCTATTTTTGCACGTCATCCTAAAAAGAATGTTGACAAGTCAATTAAGTTATAAGCTTTTTATTAAATATATGAATAATTAAAAAATATTTATGTTTTTTTTTTGTGGAGTAATATACCCAACTGATCTAGGCGTATTTAGATAAGGTATAATAGTTCATCAAGTTCTCATCCCAAAATTCATTCCCAACACACATCAAATTCTATTCGATCATTTCGCACAATTTTTTGTCGCCCTTGTTCTATATTTTCATTTCCATTTCCATTTCCAGGGTATAACAATGCGCACATACAGTTTGCATTGTTGTATATTTCACATGGCATTTTTAGGGGCTTTTGCATAATTGATTTGGCTGATGTTAACCCTGCACTTTCCATTTAATTGGCTGCCAGTCAAATGTCGGCGTTGGTCCGATTGCTATTTCTGGAATTGCTATTATCGCGTTGCAGTTCGGCAAAAGTAAAATAAATGCAAATTAAAACACACAATTTGATGCAATGCAAATGCACAAAAACACACACACACACACACATTGGAATTGCCATAACAAATGACCAGAAAAAAGTTATCCCAAGTGAATTGTAAATCAAAAAAAAACACGATTCATAGAAAAATAAACCTGTATCCTGTTGGGTGTGCTATACTTTGAGATGTCCTGTAAATCAGTTAGTTTACAAATATTCAGCACAACTTGTGTGGTTTTCAAATAATAACAATATCAATATGAAATTTGGAAACTTTCTTAACGACATTTCTGTCCAAGACTCGATTTGAAAGATTTGTAATTTTCTTGTTTATGTTCAGTTATTCGTAATGCATATTTAAATCTGTCAATAATTTGTATTAAAATAGTATACAATTAAAATTCTATAAAAAAAATAATAATATAAATATACAAAATAACTAAATGTCAACCGCGTATCCTTTTATACGTTTTATGCAATTAAATATCATATTAAAAAAAATGGTGAGCATAAAAAATAAACAAATTTTGATAGCGTGTCCTTTTATTAGTTTTATAAATTCGCCAAATTTTGTTGCGGCCTTTTTGGAAGCAAAAATATTTAATTATAAATTGATCAACTTAAATGTATGCAAAATAGTCGACAATTTCATTGATTTGATTATCTATTTTAGATACATACTTCTTGAATTGAATAATTCGTTAACATTTGCATAACATATGCTGTTATTGCATGGCTAACATCTGCTAAACATTTGCTGTAAATAATGCAAGCTAATATGTCATGGTTAAGATCGCTGTAAATAAAGCGAGCTGTTATTTCTTGGTTAACATCTGCTTAACATTTTTTGCAAATAAGGCGAGCTGTTATTGTGTGGTTAACATCTGCTTAACATTTAAAGCAAGCAAATAAAGCGAGCTGTTATTTCTTGGTTGACATCTGCATAACATTTTCTGTAAATAATGCAAGCTGCTATTGCATGCAATTTCAAAGATACTTTCTGTAGGAGGATTGCGGATTGAGTACTATACTCGTATTTTAGTCACCGTTGCGAACTGCGCCAAAGAAAAAGTTGATCTGCTTTGGCAGTTGAGTGTGTGTGCATTATGCATTATGCATTTCGCATTTCGCATATATGTATGCCTGTCAAATACGCAAACTGGGCGAAAATCGGCGCTAGTGTCAGGAACTTTCGAACACACACACCACACACACCACACACACACACACCACACACACACACACACATCTGATGTTTCAATCTGGTCTGGGTGGGTAGACGATAGCCGGCTGTCAGTTTATTTAATTGAAATGTTCCTGGAAACCTATAAATTACAAACACACACGCACACACACTCAAATTCTCTTACACACACACACACATACACACACACGCTCATGCACATTAGCAGCTGAAATTTTATGCATGCCAACACGCAAAACAAACAAACAAACAAACAAAAAAGCAAACCAAAGCACACAAGTAAAAATGCTTAAGTAGCAAAGTGCAGAACTAAAAGATACCCTGCAAAAACCTAACAAAATACACGGAATCATACAAAAAAAAAGATCAATTTTTGATTATTTTTAAGAAATAATAATTTATTGATCTAAAACCTTTTTTGAATTCAACAAAAATAGATACGGAATTAAAATAATTTATGGACCGATTAATGCAAAAAAAAAACATATTTACTAATTATTAATCTATCTTAGACACTTCTATTTAAAAAGAAAAAATATTTAATTCATAGTCTAGGAATTTTTAAAACCTTTTTAAAATAATTAAAATTAGTAGATTGCCCATTTACCTATCTTATATTCTTTTAAATAATTTTTTATACATAGTTCAGAAATGTGGCAAAGTCTTTTTATAATATTCAAAATTTGCTTAATATTTAAGAAAAGAAAAAATTGAATTGAAATATTATTGACAAATTGAATATTTTGAAAAATAATAAAAGTATACATTTATTTATTTATTGATTATTTGTACTTGACATACTGCGTATATTCTTCTCATTCTCCAAGTTAACGTTACATCTCAGTACTTTGCGGGGTATCAAAACAAACACAAGTGTACGTACGGGAGCAGCAAATGTGCATTCACTTAGTTGGATACATTTGTATGTGTATATATTTTTCAGCGCCAGGCAGTCAGACAGTTGGACAACCAAGTGAAAGTCTGGCAAGTGACAAGTGGAACAGCAACAACAGCAACAACAGCAACAACAACAACAACAGCAACAGCAACAGGACTTGCATCCTTTCTTCCGCTGCAGCACGCTTCGCATTAAGTTGAGTGACAAAAAAAAAAAATACTATCTGCCAAAGTGCCAAATATTTGTAGCCTAAATGTGACAGGCCAAAGAGTGAAATGGAGGCAGCGAGGAAATTGGGCAACGCGGCCAACTTTTAACATTTTGACAGTCGCTTCCGTTAACCCCGCTCGACAATAGGCCTAAGTTTGAATTATGCCAAACTTTGCCATCAACTTGATTTTAAGTGCAACGTGCTTTTTTACTCCACTTGCCGGACAGCCAGTGGAAAATGTTGTGAACTGAAGAGAAATCACGAAATGTTGTATGGCATATATATTTTAAAATCTCAATATTACATCGTAAATTATTTGATAAAACAATCAGCAGTCAGAGATTTTAGCCAATGATCAACTAATTTTAAATTTTGCTCTAGGTAAGCTTCTTGTCTTCTCAAAATAAAAAAGATTAATTTACTTTCGAGCCACATTACTTTGGTGTATAGAATACTTTTTACCTTTCTTAAATTGTCTTATGCTTTTATTTCGAAAAAAAAGCCGAAATTTCTAAATTTTAAAAGTTTTTACAGCTCTCTCAATTTTGGAATAGGTTAATTGGACTCATTAGCTAACTTACACATTACGAAACTTGCTCAACTCTCCCCAGGTCCAAGTTAAAGAAACTTTAGCATTTAAATGGATTCAATCATTGCAATACAATGGAAAGTGATCCTTTCATAACTGTAGGTCTCTGGTGTAACAATTGTTTTTCAGTTCAGTTTGCTCACCTGGTGAATCGATAATAGAAATTTATCGTTTATCGTTTAGTGTGTATGTGTGTGTGTGTGTGTGTCTGGCAAGAGGTGTAATGGCTCCTTAAACACTGAGAAATACACACACTTTACGCACACTTAACAAATGGAGGCACAATTTGCATTCAGCACAGGCATAGTTACAGTTATTTAATGCTCACACACACACACACACACAAACACAAACACACACACACCTGTTTAAGTATAAGTGGTTGTGCTCGGCCAAGCAAATGAAGCATTGAAGGACGAGCCAAACGAGTCCTGGCCAGTGCACTAATGTGCATCCGTGCGAGTTCCACTGGATGGGGAACTGGATATATGTACATATGTATATGTTACATACCTACCTACCTACCTACCTACCTACCTACCTACCTATCTACCTACCTACCTACCTACCTAACTACCTATCTACCTACTTCGCATATGGAGCAGCAAGTTGAAATTGGGCGAGAGAGGAATAAATGGAGTCTCGGTGAGGTTGGGTAGCTGCTGACTGTGTACTCTCCCCAAATGGTTGTCGTAAAGTGTAAAGTCAACATTTTGTGCTGCAATTAAAGCCAAATTGCAAAGACAAATAAATTTGCCAAGTAAATCGCTTGAAAGTCACACAAATGCCAACTGGGAACTGCTGACCACTTCAAGTAACTCTCTCTCTCTCTCTCTCTCTCTCTCTCTTCAGTCCGCCCACCTTTTGGGCGCCAGGCGTGCATCAAGCTTAAGGATTTATATTTTGCTCGTTACCAGGTAGATCACTTTTAGAGTAGATTTAAGCACATGGCCAAGACAATATAATAAACACAGTATTATTTAAGAAGAGATATTTTTAGGCGTTTGGCGCCCAACGTGTGCAATGGAACAGTTTAAATAGTTGACAGTAAATTGCAGCATATTTATTTCCTGAATTATGCATAAGATCTGTTGAAGGGTATTGAACAATTTTAAACTCCAATAAATCAGCTATTTTAGAATTTGGCGCCCAATGTGCGTATTGAAAGCTGACAGTAAATTTATTCAGTTCATCATGGGAGAGCTCAGCTTTTCGGTGGGTTGAACAATTTAAAACAACACTAAATCAAATAATTTTAAAATTGGCGCCCAACGTGTGTTGGGATTGAACAGTAAAAGTTACTCCCACCTGTCCGCTGGGCAATTGGAATTGTCGAAGATAAGGTTTTGTTTTATATAATCTGATTTACAATGTAAGTGCACGACATTTTCAAATTGTGTAAGAGTAAATTTACTCAAAAACGAAAATGCTGTATAGTCTTTAAAGTATGTCGAACATTTTCTTTTTTTCCGTTTCGTACACCTTTAAATATTGTCACCCTGATAGAAACAAAGTCGTTGAAAGCCCGGCGCCCAACGTGGGCAAAAGTAAGCTCAACAAAATATTGTCAACATCAAATAAAGTATTCATAGAGTATGCTGAGTTTCGGTTTGTGTGCCAACTAAGCACGTGTAAAAGCTAACACGCCGAGGCATTCGTCTTCGGCACGTGTAAGCGCTGAGATGGTGCACATGGAAATTTACGATTGCCAAAGTAAAACAGTAACCAGGACAGTAGTCAGGACAGTCGTCGGGACAGTAGCCAGGACAGTAGCTGTAACTGAAGCAAAAACAGGCACACTAATTCAAGCTGACAACCGTGGCCAGGGTAAAAGCCCTTAAGCCATGTTATGAGAGAGTGAGTGACTGTGCGACTGACTGTAGGCACAAAGGTCCAGGGATTGCGGAGGCAAAGGCACACACAAGTTAGCCCTGTCAGTTGACGCCATTTGAAGGGGGGACTGGGCATTGCAAATTCTTGTTTACCGCAAGTTTTGTCTGAATCTTGGGTTTTGATTGCGGTTGCCATTGCGGCCGTATTTCCCAATTGCCAAACGATTCTGAGTGAGACACACAGATTTAGATTATGATTCAGATACAGATACAGATACAGTTTCCGGTCGAAATTCAGTTTGGAAATTGCGTTTGGCAGTTATTAAATAACATTTGCGGTTAGCCTACGACTCACTTTTTCATTTTTATGCCACTCGTTTTGGTCACTTTAAAGATTTATGTGTGTTGTATGCGTTCGGCCGTTTGGCATCAATTCAAATTGTTTATGGCATCACATGGCGTATACGCAATTTGTTATAATAAACATGTTGCTCGGCTTTTCAGCCTCCACTTGCATTTTATAACCTCCCGTCTCTCCACTCGCACATCCTGTCAACTTGTCAAACAATTTATAGCGCCATCCCCTTCCCTCCCCCCGTTCAGGCGATCTCGTGCCAACCCATCACATCATGATTTATAGCTGCTCGCCTGGTTTAAGTTGTCGCCTCCATTTTGTTTTTCTCTTCTTTGTTCATTTTCATTTTGTTTTTTACATTTTCGAACATTTAATTTTCTCGCATTGCTCGCACACACAAATTTTCAGCTGGGTTTTTCTTCGAGGTTCTCAATGCTGCACAACATAATTGATGACGGAGGAGAGTTTACGAATTGGAGTTCACACATGATATAGGAAGTTGTATGTGGACGCTATGAATGCTCAGAGGAATGCTCATTGGCGCCCAACGTGGGGCTTAAGCTAATTCAAATGTGCGTCATTTTTTCAGACAGCAAAGACTTCCGGTTAAATTTCGAACATGTTTAGAGAATTATGATGTTTATTTATTAAATACAGAATAAGAACAGAGAAGGGATTTGATATTTGCTTAGTGGCAGAATCAAATGTCTTGCCTTGGGACTTGAGCTAAGCATTCGATTCGTTAGATAGGCCAAGTTAACTGCTGGCTTAGCCAGACAGTTGACAATCAAATTGGCAATGGTCACTGGTCGGTTGAGCTACCCGAGATTCTAGTTAAGAGTTAAGAGTTAGCTGTTCCCTGTTGACAGTTGCCTGAGTTACCCGAGCTATCCAACTTGGAGCTCATCTATCTGGCAAGGCAAAACCTTTTTGCACCCGCATTTTGATATCTATTACAATCAAATTGCAAATTAAATCAGAAAACGGAATTAAGCGACTTGCAAAGGGAAACGCAGAAAACCAACAGAAGCAACAGCAGCAAAATGCAGAGCGAAAAAAAAAAAAGAAGAACAGAAGGGAGCTCAAAAGAAATCAAAGAGAATGAAAAGAAGCAGGCGATGAGGGAGATGGAGAGGGAGAGGGAGACAGATACAGAGCTTTGGTCACGACGCTGTTGAAATAAGATGAAAATCGTTTAAATGCGTTAGTTAAACAAGTCAAGTTATAAGTTCATTTTCCGGCAACCGCACATATCCGTTGAAGGTAAACGCAAATCCCTTCGAAACTTTCCCTACCCCGCACTTCCATCCATGCCAACATCTTTGCCAACCAAACGGTCCAGCGAAGCGTGTGATTCCATAAAATTGGTAGCAGGTGACAGGTGGGTGGTGGACAGAGCGGGAAGTATCCAGTCCAGGGAATCATTGTCGCTGCAGGCGTCAGTCCGGGCCTGGCCAGAAACCAACTAACCATGCAGCAAAGCCAAACTCAAAACTGTCCACCCCGCACACCTCTAAAGCTGCACAAGAAAAATCAGGCAAAAAAAAAAGAAAGATGTGGGAGAAAGAGTTAACGCTCCCAGTTGTACGTTTTGTAAGGGGTCTCATGGCTACAGCTTCATCTCCGCTCGACTGCTCCGCTACTCAACTGGACTAAACTGACGACAGCACAGCTGGGATCGAGGAACTGGGAACTGGGAACTGGGACCGCTTCGACTAGGTACAGGCAATTGGAAGTGAGAGAGAGTGAGATGAAAACTGTGGACTGTCAACTGGCTAGCCAGCAATGCAATTCGAAAAATTCATTCAAAAAAAAAAAAGGACATGGGCAAAACTTTTAGTCCGGAGGGTTCAGAGGATATTCCCAGGCAAATTAAATGCAGCGCTAGGTGAGAGATGCAACTGGAATTGCAGCTGCAGCTTTATTGGAGTAGGCAACCCGCCCTTATCTAATGCCGCATATTTGTGTCAAAGTTGTCAAAGTGCCAAAACGACCACAACCGAGGGAAGGTTGAAGCATCGCCCCTCAAACAGAGCTGGAGACAGTGAGAGGGTGAATGGGCAAGTGGAGAGAGGTGACTGAAGAGAGGAGACGGAAGAGGGGAGACGGAAGAGAGGCGACTGTAGACTGGAGGAGAGGGGAAAGCGTAGCGAAACGTTTAATTAGCGTAAGTAAGTGACACAGAACTGTCAACCACTCATGGGGTGACAACAACCACCAAACTCTCAATCACACCCTCTGCCCATCTCTTCTCCAAGTACACAGCATCCATATTTCTCATATATGTGTGTGTGTATTCGTGTGTGTGTGAGCATTGTGAAACCAACCGCGATAACAAACACTTTGGTTACGGCTCTGAGGGCGTAAACCGTTTAAGTGGCATTGTGGAGTGGACACAGATGTGTCAGCTTCCATATCGACACCAGCAAACGCAGATAAACTCAAAGTCTAGAGAAGTAAATGGAATGCAGCAGTAAAGTTGGAGTTATTGCCCCAATCTGATGAGATCTTAAAATATGTACGATTTAATATCATCTGAAGTCGCTGAAAGGATTTATTTTAGCTTTAAAAAAATGTATTAAAATTATAAGTTGTTTTATTGCAATTAAATGATATTTTGAGTTACCAATTTAGTTCATTTTGAATGTGACCAAGAATACATCAACTAGTAAGTACTTACCACCGACAAATGATTCCACCAGTCCATAAACTACAATCAACAGTGAATTTTTGTGCACTTGGATTTTCTTCTTATTAGCCCAACTGCGGAAAATTTGTTTTATTAAAATTTCCATTGAGTCAGAAATGGGAACACAGTTTGCTGCAAAAATAGCAGAAAACGTGATCGGAAGAAGATTGCGGTCAATATTTGAATAAAATTATCCTGAAAAACTAAATGTTATATATTCCTTTTTCGGGTCAAAAAGAAAATTGAATTTGTCATTTACTTCTAAGCCGATAGGTAACTTAAAGCCAAAAAGATGTATATTTCAATTTAGTTATTTTTCGAAATTTAGCTATTTCAAGCTACCCTCATCATCTAGTTGAAACAGCAAATGAAGTATTAAAGGACCAAGACACAGGGACACAGATGTCCGAGAGTCTCAATTAAGGAATGTGAACAAATGTCACGCTGAATTACAGTCCAAGCTAATGCCAGAAAACTGAATCTCAAATTGAAGTTGAGAAGTTGCAGTTGACGGTAAAGTGGAAGCTGAAGCTGAAGCTGAGCTGAGCTGAAGCTGAAACTGAAACTGATGCCAGCTGACTGAACTGTAGTCAAAAAGGGGCAAAAAAAAAAGAAAAAGAAACTTGCTGAAAGTTGAGCATGTTTTGATATATACATATGTATAGCTATAGTATATATGTAGGCACTTCATGTATATACATATGCGTATGTGTAATATATATTACGTATACGTAAACGTTATTTAAAGTGTAATAAATTTTGGCATAGCCAGTTCTCTGACAATCGCTGCTGTGACTGTGTGTATGTATGTGTGTGTCTGTGCGTGTGTGTGTGTGTTTGGGCCATGTTAACACCCGTGTGTCCATGCATATATACTCGGATGCAGGCAGCGCACACCATTTGCCATTAACATGACGCACAGTTGGACTTTTTACTCCCCTCCCCTCTCCCTCACTCTCTCCACTCTTTAGCCATATCTCTCTTGATTCCATCGTTTTCCCCTTGGCCAATTTCGAAATGCAACTGGTAAAAATACAAGTACGAATTTCATTTAGTCCAAAGGCCCCAACTGTGACAACGTCAGTGTCGATTAAGAGATTTAACGGCCACAAAACTGAATGACCAGATTCTAGGGGTCCAACATTTTCATTCTAATTTACTGATGTTCCATTCCAGTCGTGTGCCAACGTCCTGTGTGGCTTCCTTAACGAGCGTTGGCTGCATTAAAATGAAACTTTAATTTCCTCTTCACAAAATGCCCAACAACCGCTCAGATCAAATCAAAACAAACATCCAACTGGCTGATCTTTGCCCCTTGACCCTCCTGATACGTGATATGCGTATGCTCGTAGTCTGTGAGTGTTGACATGACGCCAAAGCGACTACACTTTATAGTTTTTGAGTAAGTATGCAACAATATGAGCGAGCAAGTGCATAAATGAATGACTCGACACTCCAGACCATGACGAGCGCTTGCAGGGGAGTCACTCAAAAAACAAATACAACGTACAGAGTGTTGGAGTGGCAGAGACAGACTGAGGATACTGAGGATACTGAGCCACTCCACTAACAGCTCACATATATGAACATGGCACGTGCCCGGTGTCTCCACCAGCCACAGTAGAGACAAAGAGCAATGAGACGATGACTTCAAGAGCTCATTCACTTATTCACTACACTAAGCAGAGCATTACCAATCTTCATTGCACTTTGTATCAATCATTCAAATTGTTATTAAGCGCTGCTTTCTAAATTTTGTATTGAATCACTAAACTAGGCTGTTCTATTCCATCGTTCCGTTAGGTAAATATGTATTGAGTATACGTAAACATTCCGTTAGGTAAATATATATTGAGTATACGTAAACATTATTTATCTTCATTGCACTTTGTATCAATCATTCAAAATGTTAATTAAACGCTGCTTTCTAAATTTCGTACTGAATCACTAATCTAGGGTGTTCCATTCCATCGTTCCGTTAGGCAAATGCGTATTTATTTGAATGTTAACTTCATCCTACATCCCAAAAAGTACTCTACCATGTTCCATTCCATCGTTCCGTTGGGCAAATGCATTTTTATTTGTCTGTTAACTTCATCCTACATCTAAAAAAGTACTCTAACATGTTTCATTCCATCGTTGCGTTTGCCGAAAATCATTAAAACAATAATTGTTTAATTGTTAACAGTCTATTATATATAATATATTGATAAATTAAATTAAATAAAAGAGTTGTTTCATTCCGCCGTTCCGCTGGATAAATTCACTGTTAACTCCTTTTAAACAAAAAGTCTTTAATTGAACATTTTAAAGTTTTCGCACCCACCAAATGTTTCATTCCACCGTTCCATTTGATAAACAGGAACAGTTGCGATTTGCACTGCTTGGTCCACTCACAACGACTCAAATCGGATGCCTCGAGTGAAACTTGGCTAACTGAAACGCACTTAAGAGCATTTCCGCTTCGTCTGACCCAGCAGAATTCTGTTTCTATTTTTGGGGTCTTTTTATTTACACAGTTTTGCTTCTTTTTTTTTTGTTTCCTTTCGTGTAGCACCGTTACTTGGCTTTAGCAGTGTTTTAGTGCACGCTTGATGCCCATATGCTTTATTATACTTGTACTTAACTACATATGCGATGCTTTTTACGGTTTCGACGTGTGTTTTTAACGGTAGCTACAGCAACGTTACAAAGGCGTCACCCTAGCAGGGGATCCCAAAAAATATACATACATATATAAATATGCCGCTATTTTACCCTCAATGATTGCTAAAGTTACATGTTTATTTGATAGGATTTGGCAATGGGGTTAAGTTGGGTCAGGTCAGGTCGGGTCAGGTTAGGAAACGTAAGCAGCATTTTATTTGCCTTTGCTTGGAAGGCGTTGCGATAAATGAGGTTAAGTTGCAATAAGTTAGGTTATGTTACGGTTAATAAGTGTAAGTTTGAGTTTAGGTTAAGTGCAAAAGTATTACCACATAAAAAGCTTCGAATTTTACCATTTAAGTGATAAAAATGCCCCTTGCAAAAGCTGTGCCACTGTAAAACCACACACACACGCACACACACATAGCCACACACACGCACACAATTATACATGCAAACTACCATATGAGTACATTATAACAACATTACATTAAGAAATGAGAAGAAAATAAATATTATTCTTGACGTGATTTCAACTACGTAGATGTCTTGGACAAGAGCGAGAGAGAATGTGAGTGTGAGTGAGAGTGAGACAGCTGCAGTGACAGTTACACGCATACTTCAATTAGCACATAATTTACTTTGAGGCTCATCAGAGTTCATTAGAGCTTCAATTGAAGCGCTTTTAGTTGAAGCCATAAAACCAAGGTGTGTCGACTGTGTGTGTGTGTGTGTGTGTGTGTGTGTGTGTGTGTGCGTCTATGTGTGTAGAATAAAAGTGCTTAGTTGCTAGTCAAAAGTCTTGAGCTCTTCTCTTGGCACCTTTAGGGTTCTTACTTCTTTAGTTCGATAGATAGTTATATTCCGTTTTCTCTTTAGCAACCTCTCTCTCTCTCTCTCTCTCTCTCTCTCTCTATCTCTCCTTCTCTTTCTCTTCCTTCTCTTTGTCGCTTCTGCCTCTGCCAACTCACTCAATTATTTTGCAGTTTTTGCGGTTTTCGTTGGCTAATTAAAACCAAAACAAATGCAATTGTCACCGCTGGCAAAAATGCACAAACTGTCAACGGCACACAGAATATAAATATGTATATACATATGTATGTCTGTATGTCTGTCTCTGTCTCTGCCTGTTTGTGGGTGCTTGTCATTGCTTAGCCATTGCAGCAACCGCAAAACAATAAGCAAGGACAATGCAAATGAGGTGGGCAACAGCTGCGAGGTGCAAGGGAAAATAAAATGCAAAAAATAAAAACAAAGCAAGAATTTTACAAGCAAGTGTGCACGACTGTTAAATACTCGCTACTGATTTTTCTTGCAGCACTTAAAAAAAATATAGAAATAATAATAATAAAATATTTCAATACATTCCTATTTACGACGAATGTTTCTATGAGAACTACATGAAAACTACATTAAAAATTTCTAATATGATATCATAGCTACACTCTGTGGAAACGGTTAAGATTTCTCAAGAAACCAATTCGATTTCTTAACTAAAATCTGATTTTTGACCTATCGTTTCTATGGTAGCTATACGGTATAGTGCTTCGATCTGAACCAAATTTGTTCAGGAAGTAAAAGACTTTACCAAAACAATATTCTATTAAATTGATTGAAATCTCTTAGGAAATAACAAAGTGTTTCCTAATTGGGGTTGTTTTCTAATCGATCGTTAGTATAACAGCTATATGATATAATGATCTGATCTGACCAATTTCGACAAATGACGCAAAATGACGGAACTGTATCAAGTTTAATAAAGAAAGCTTCAAAAGTGGAGGACTGAGAGACATAGAAATAGATGGACATGGCTACATCGACTAAGATAATAAAATGGGAAATCTTTTTGGAATTTGTTGATTCTAATCAAGAATTTACATATATACTTCATAGGGTCAAAGGTGGCTACTTCTGTATTTGACATGCATTGACACGAAGTTATTACACTCTTATTAATCATTGGGTACCGAGTACAAAAAGAGATACAACAACTGCACACAGACAATGAATGTCAGTAGCAAAAGGAACGAGAGAGAGAGAGAGAGTGAGAGAGAGTGAGTGAGAACGAAGACTTCCCTTTGACCCAGCAGCTAGTCTAATTCTTCCCCTGAATTCTCCTGGTCCAACTGACAATTGCACACCCTTCACCTTCCGCCTCATCCATTTATTATGGCTTTGTTTGTTCGTCTGCTTTGTTGTTTTGTTTATTTTGTAACATATTCCCCGCTGCGTGATGTGGTTTTTACTTTTAACCCATTGTTGTTGTTGTTGTTGCTGTTGTTGCTGTTGTTGCTGTTGTTGCTGATGTTCTTAGTGTTGTTGCACTTATATCACAGCCAGACAAAGAGCCCTGCTACGACCAGAGCACAGATAGATACTTCTAATTGTTTGCGGGTTGTCCAATAAGTTTCAATAACATTTCAAATCGAAGAAATGTCGAATTTCCTTTTAAGTTAGAGCAAAAAATAAATAAAAGCCAACAAATTTATAGGGTATAGGTATATTGATATTAGCTGACAACTGTATTTAACAAATTACTGATAATAAATATCCATCTACTTGAGGCGTAAGTATCAATAATTTCAATAAATATTAAAAAAATAGAATGAGTTTTGAAAACTATAAGAAAAGTGTTCTTAAATAAATGTCTTTTAAAAACTGCAGCCAAAGTTTTTTAAAAAACATGAATGCCCTTTCATTTTGTTTTAAAGTTGCAAAATTTTAATAATATTAAGTTAATTTTTCGCAGACCGCACAAAATTAACAAGGCATCGAGAAAAACTTGGGAGATTACTGTAATCACATTTAATATAATCTAGTTTTATTTAAAAGTCCCAAATTTAAACTAAAAAAAATTAACAATTACATATTAAATATATTACATTTTTAAATTGAAAACTGCATAGGCAAACCAATTCATAGTAATTTATATAATCGGAAATGGTTTCAATATGTCAGTCGTACATTCAAAATCGACAACTATTTCTAATTAATTAATTGATCAAATTCGAGTAGATTTTCAGCTAATCAGTTTTACAATTTTATCTAAATTTTGTCACAATCATGTGCTCAATTTAAATGGCATATCTTACAACTTCAATATAATTTGACATTTATTTGGGTCTCGATTCTTATTACTTTTAGCCTTAAGCTCTAAACTGACTGAGCTGCCCAGTTAAGGCAAACAACGAGTTGGCATATGAAACCAACACTTGGCAATGGCTATTGTGCAACTATTGTTTGTACACAAGTGTTGTCTGTCGCACCCGCATAGCTCCCGCTGACCTCACGACCCCACCCTCGGAGACCTCTCTGCAACCCTCTCCCCTCCCTCCCAAAAGCCTCTCCTCATCGGGCATCTCACCGTGTGCGGGTGCATGGAAAACTAATGTCATAGTCACGCCGCATGACGTTGACAACAATAATGTTGATGATGTTTCGCAGGTAGTGGAGAATGTGGAGGTGCCCGACAGATGGCGCTACTGAGGGGTAAGCTGTGTAGGTGGTGACACCAAAAGCACAGTGGTGCTAGTTCTAATTCCTAGAGTCGATTAGTTACATTTTCATATTTATATAAATCAATTAAAAAAAGAAAGAGAAATACAAAATCATCTTGCATTGTGCTGCAAAGCAACTGGTAATATAAAGTTATATTGTTTGTAACCAATAATAGGTAACATTTTAATTTAATATATATCTAAAACTATAGTTAGAAGCGGAAACAAATAAGCACAGTAGGCCGAATTTCAAAAATTTTGATGATAAGAAAAAATTTGCTTTTTTTTTGTGTTTAACGCTATGAACTTCATTAGCACCACTGTGCGGAAAATAGGGCAGATGGGCTGTGGAAGAATGCAGGGCGTGGCAGGGTTTAAGGGTGCCAAGGGTTGAGTTGAGGTCTCGAGGCTTTCGCAGGGCTGTACCGCAGACTGGTTGCTGAGTGGTTGACGGTCACACGCGACGTATGCGCAATATTTGCCTTTTGTTGCAATTTCCGTGACATTTGCATTTCTTTGTGGCGTCACAAGTTTTATTGGGCATCGTACGAGTTTGTGGCCTTTATTTTTATTTTGGTCAAAGTAAAAGGCTAACGAGTCCAACAGTTGCCACATAATTGAGACAAACGGAAAATATCAAATGAAGGTCTCGTTTTGAAATGCTGCAAACGTTGCCACAAATTTGTGGCACAAACGGCAAACGGCAAAAGGTGAAAACTAGACAAAAATGCATACAAATAAAAGCCCAACGGGGCAGATGCACAGAGAAAAAAGTTTGGGACTCCCGGTGTCAAAAGTTCAGTTATCTGGGAATTATTGGAATCCAGTTCGAAATACTTGAGACAAGTTCGATTTATCAAACTTGTTCTCTCTCAGAACTTTTTCATTCAATTTTTGAGTTTTTTGATTATTTGACTATTTTAATAAATTGCATCTCCTTATTTTGTTAATATAAAATTCATATTCTGAAAAAATACTTAAAAAATACTTGCAAAAATCTAGAATTTAAAACTCTTATTTCGGAATGATTTGTATTTTGATTTTTTTTTTCTGTGTAGGGACAAGACTAGGGGAAGGTGGTTGGCAAGGGGATAGTGGGGCCCAAATGTTGGCCCAAAGACTCCAATTATGGCAATGAGAGCGCCTGATAACTGTACATTGCATTATCTGTTACTGTCGCTGCCTAATGACAGCAAATTTTCAATGCACATCTGTCGCTGTCTCTGTCTCTGTCTCTGTCTCTCTCTGTCCCTGTCCCTGTTTCTCGCTCTCTTTCCCTCTTTGTCTGTCCGTACATTTTTATTTCCCTACACAGCTGACATCGCCTTTTGTGTATGACAAATGGCAAAAAGGCTCGCTGGGTCGCTCTGTCTTTTATTCTGTCTCACTCTCTCTCCTTCTCTCTCTCTCTCTCCTTCTCTCTCTCTCTCTAACTCACTCTCTCTGCCTATCTCTTTCTATAGGTCGGTGTAAATGTAATAAGTAATGCATGCATAATAAAAATGCTCCGAGTGTGTGTGTGTGTGTGTGTGTGTGTGTGTTTGTGTGTGTGTGTGTTTGTGTGTGTGTGTGTGTGTGTAGATGTGTGGCATACTTTTAGGCTGCATAGAAAATTGTTAGCTTGGAATGTTATAAATCACAGTTTGAATTTATGTGTGTGTGTGTGTGTGTGTGTGTGTGTGTGTGTGTGTTTAGTTGAGTGTGGCAAATTGAAAGGCTAGACACACAGATCATACACATACGTATGTATATGTAGTTAAATTTATGCACATTTTATACCTAGAAAGAAACGCACTTTCATCTGCATGTCAAAGGGAAAATCAACTTTAACATTATGTCAAATCGTCAACATGTTGTCAAAGTTGCACAAATCCAATGTAAGCATAAAGGTAATACTCATAATATTGCATGTCAAAGTTAACATTAAGTTCAACCTGTTGTTAAAATAGACCTCAAACAACATTTATTGAGAAAGTTCCATACAAGTCTAACCAAAAGTTTGATTTATAGCATTTAAGTTATTTATTGCTTTAATTGCTTATAGTTCTCAACTCGTTTTAACAGCAAATTTGTTTAATAACAATCTACTTAATAATAATAATATTAAAATAATAGTAAAACTGCAGAAATCTTTTTGTATATATTTTACTATTGTTTTGCCTTGCCATTTGCAAAGAACTCAAGCCAAGGTTAAAAAAAAATTATAATTATGAATTTCATATAATGATTATTGAATAAAAAAAATCAATCACTAACATGGAAAAACTTTGATTTATACTTTTATGTAAAGAATTTGCTTAAATCATTTGCTTGATGTAAATAAAAAAACTGAAGTTCAATTTTAATTTTAATTTTTAGCTTAAAAATCATAGATACTCTTATTTTCATAAATTATTCGAACAATTTAAGTTTTTATAATAATTTCATTATAATTCGAATTGAAAACACAAATTAAAATAATGAATTACCAAATGAAAATTAACATCAATACAAAAAATACTGAGCATAATTATTAGAGATTTTTTCGTTACCATTATCTTTTGGTATTTCCCCTCAGTTCCAATGCAAAGCTGATGTTAGAAGAGACTCAACTAACGAGGAGTTTAAAGTCTCGTAACAACTTCGAGTCATTAACAAAACGACAACTACAACAATTAACACAAGAGACAGCCCTTGTTGTTGTTGTTGTTGTTGTTGTTGTTGTTGTCGTTGTTGCCAAAGGCAATTCAAGTCAATCTGCCAACTGACAACGCGGCATGCAACAATGAACGGCAATACAAATGAAGTGCATACAAAGTGTGGCAGTTGCAACGGCAGCGACTGTAAAACTGACAGTGCCTGCAGTCACAACGCGTACGCTCGTCAATTGTTTTACTCGGCATTTTTCCAAGGATTGTGAAGGGAGGGGGGGGGGGGGGGGGGTGAAAAACTGACAAGCAGACGACACAGAAACTGCAGAAAGTGCAGACTGCAGACAATTGATTAACTGATGGCAGCTGGCAACCCACTCAGCTCACGTTCCTCTTACCTCGTCTCTCCTTTTCTACACTCAGAAAAATATATGATATAATAGTCGGATTTTGAAGCAAACTTAGTCTGAATTATATATTCTATTACAAGCTTATAATCTGTGAGCTTGAAATAATTACAAAAACATTCGAGATTTTGTTGATACTTTCGTCTTCTAAAAATTTGAAGATTGAAATGAACTTGAATATGAAAATGTTTATTACTCGTAGCAAGTACATTTTCAGATAATTTACAGATTTCTGACTTATGACTCGCTCATTTACAGACTTAAATTAATTCCAAAATTCAGTTAAATTAAATTAAGATTCTTGTTTTTAAGATTTTGTTGCTCACAGCTCCGTCAGCTTTTGAGATTGTTTTTACACGAATATCACCTGGAAATCTTGAATTTTCTTTGAGTGTACGTCTCTCTAGGCTTTTCCGATCTCTTTTGCTAGCTCAACGCATGCAACACACGCGGCGTATACGTAACTTGAGCTGGAGCCATAGAAAATCATAAATAGCTCGACATAACTCCTATCATGGCCTGTGCATAATTATGTAATAAATATAATTTCCATGGGAACACACACACACACACATACATTTATATAATGCAAATGGCAAATGTGGGGCTGAGAGTGGGCGTGGCTGGGGGCGCTTTGAGTTGAAGGCTTCATATGAGTAACATTTTCCATAGCGCTGTTTTGTTGCCAAAAATGTTTCAACAACAAAGTTTCCGCTCTCTTCATGTGTGTGTGTGTGTGAGTGTGTGAGTGTGTGTGTGTGTCTCGGGTCAACACACTCATACATTCGTGTATCTGTGTGTGTGTGTGTGTGTGTGTGCGCTAATGCGACAGTCTCCATTATACGGCAAACTACTACATCATTTCATTTATTATTAAAACGGCTTAATGACAAAACTTTTTAGCATTTTATGCGATATTACGAAATGTGCACAACATTTTGATGATTCTGGAACGGGGAACGGGAAACGGGGCGGAGCAGCCGAAAACATAATGAAAGTGACAGTTGATTTAAAAGTTTCATTGATTAAAGCATTAATATTTAAACAATATCAGTTGTAATTACAAAATCTCAAGCAATTCATTAAAAAATCATTTACCAGTTTCATAAATCTGAGCAACTTTTTCCACTTCAAGGCAAAACTAGTGAGCTTATTTTACAGAGCAGTAAGTAATGAAAAATATTATGTTATGCTTGGATAAGTTTATTATTTACATGTTCGAAAAGATTGTCAATTTCTATATATAAAAGTTGGTTTTAGAAAAGTCCTTTGAAAACGTTCTTTATAGGGAAGTTATTATAAGAAATATTTATTATTGAGAGATTCTTTAAACCAAAATTCTTAAGACATTAAAAAAGTTGTTTTTCGGAAGTTCTTTAACTAGTAATTTATGCCAAAAAATTTCGAACTCTTAGGAAATCTTGGAGGACGATTTTTCCATGGTGGGGTTATGTATTTGTATGCCATTTATTATAGATGAAATTCGTAATAAAGTATTTCTGATACATATAAATGTTTTATCTAGAGAAGTGCTTAGCAGAAAAGATCCTGCTGAAGAAATTCTTTTCAAAAATATTCGAAATTTATGAATATAATATATATATAATAAGTTGATTCTGAAGAAGTTCTTTATAACGAACTTGATTATCTGGAGTCTTGATTATTGCAAAGAAAATCTTAATCAGAAAATTTTATCACAGAGAATTTCTTTATCAAAAAATAGAAACTTGAATCTGAACCTCATAAGTCACTTGGACTTGAAGCAGCTCAGTGGCTTTCGTTTTCACATTTCGGCGTTATGCTTAAAACCTTGATTCATGATATGATTAGCAGTTGACAGCTCTCTGATATGAGTGGGAAATGTCTGTGCTCTAAAGCTAATTAACTGCGCAAATTGAAATGCAAGTCGTTTAGATAGCCGCCTCGAATAATGCCAGCAAATGTGAACACTTTGAGCACTTCAGCAGCACAAAACACATTTTGAGCTCAACGCGTGCAATTAGCAACACAAGCGACTGACACAGATAGCGACTGGCAATGCGAACTGCAGCTCCGAAGTCGAGCTGAAATGGAAATGCAGTTTAGCAGCCAGTTAAATGCCAGACGCACTCTAGAGATGCTCTCGCCATCGATTGTTTTCAACGCGATAATATCGTAAGTTTCTTTTTTTATCGATTATGTGATTATGTGATAATTTAGTCGCTGTTGGGGGCTTGAATAACAGTTAAACTTACTATCGATAACTTTCATATCGATAACATTCATATCGATAGATATATGAGTAGCCAAGAAGCAGAGCAAAGGTGTCCATTTAAATTTACTATCACCTAATTTTCAAAATTTAGTATATAAATAATTCATATTATTTTCCTGGGATATTTAAAATTTATCGATATGTGTTGATAAATTTTTAAATGCTAAAACGCGTTGATTCATTGTTATACTTAAAAAACAATATAAAATGCAAGAACATTTTCTGAGAAAAATACATATAAGATTTGTCAGTCTACTTAAAATTAATATGTATCGATATGTATCGATAAATTTATCAATGCTAAAGCCAATTTAATTTTAACTCGAGGTTTAAGACATCCAAATTTTCTTTTAAATGAATTATTTGAGTAAAATAAAAATAAGTTAATATAGTTATCCATTTAACTTATTGCAGGCTATCGATATATATCGATATACACTTTTTGAAGCGCTTATCAATAATATTAATGCATGTATGCTTATATATTTTAAAGTTATCGCTAAACATAGATCAATGAAAATAAGTAACTATTTTCCAAGCTATCGATAAGTTAACTCAAATCTCTAAATAGTTTCCTAACGTTTCTCGCCCATTGCTACGTTCGCTCAAACATTAAATCGCATAGAGAACAAAATATGTAGAATGAGAGGCAGACAGAAAAGTGCTTAGTGAAAAGGGAGAAAGGAACAGGAGTGTGGGTGGGTGGGGGGTGGGGTACGTGACAGTTATGTCGACATATCGTTGCCCAATGCGCCGCCATTTTGTCACGTTTATTATTACGATTATTGCTTGCAGCGTCTTATCGACGGGATTGTTCAATCTGAAGACAGACGCCATGACACCAGCATCTCTCTCCCTCTCTCTCCCTCTCTCTCACTCTCCCTTTCCCTTCTTCGCAATCTAAGTTTCAAACTGCCACTTTGCACCACCCCCACCGCCCACTTGGGATCCACTTGAGTTGAGCGGAAACGGAAATTGCGTTAATAAAGTGCACACTGCTACACCGCCGCCTGCACATTGAAGTGCTCTACAATTCTGTCCAATTCCGTTTAGTCTCGTCCAGTTAGTCGAGTTGATTTCCAGCCCCCAAACCCCAAGCCCAGTTTACAACCCCTCTCTGCTGTAGTTACCCCTATTCATTCTGTTTCGATAGGCAGCTGCTTCGGTTGATTGGCTTTATTCAGCCAAACAGACTGACAACTGCCAATTGACGCTCAAAAGATACCCGTTACCCCTTACCCTTACCCCTTACCCATTACCCGTTACCCTTATCCTTCCCTGTTCTCTTCCACTCCATCCCCCGTTTCTTTCCTTTCTCCTCTGCTCACCTGCCTTTGATACGCTTGACAAACTGGAATCAAGTAAATGAATTATTTCTTATTATTGACCGCAATCGTAACGGAAATGCAATGACCCTAAACCACCCCCCATCCCCCCCCCCGCCCCACACACCAACCCTCTCTCAATTTGTAAGCCAATTCGGCCAACGCAATTCTTGTTGTTGTTGTTGTTGTTGTTGTCAGTGGAATTGTTGTTGATATGTTCGCAGCTTGTTATTGGGGGAAATTGCGTGGAATTAGCTTTCGATTACAGTTACAGTTACAGTTACAGTTAATTACTTAATCGACATGCGGTGCAGGTGTGTGTGCGTGTGTGCGTGTGTGCATGCGTGTGTGTCTCTTTTTATACACACACATACATATGTAAAGCAAATTCCTTTAGTTTGTAGTTTTATGTTTAGAACTAAGAAAGTTTTTCATTACACTTTGGATCTTTTGGAAACGATTGTAAACATATTTTTAATAAATTCATTCAAACTTTGAGAACAGTATTTTCAAAAAACACTGCGTATACGTTATTTATTTTTATGAGACTAAGAGAGAAATAATTTTAATAAAAAAACAGGACTGTGTTCTTAAATCAACAATATTGGGAGAAAAAAAATTAAAAAAAATCAACATGTTTTTTTTTTATCTTAAGAAATTTTTGTTTTAGACGCTAGACGAAAGTTCTGTAAATTGATATTTTTAATATTAATATTTTTATTTCCTAATAATATTTAAACGTTGAATAATTTAAGAGGCAAGCCATCATCTAAATGATGTTCCCCTTGAAAATCGGTTGAGTTTTGGCAAAGTTCGCAGTTGGTCTGGATTTTTGACCTAGCAACTTTACAAGTTGAAATTTACGCTTGTATTTTATATTTGCAAATATGTTTTTTTTTAAATTGGTTTTTTTTGTAAAACTCGATAAATTTGTGTGTCTACAATTTGTACATTTTGATATTCAACTCGATTCACTATTTGGATGAGCATTACGAAACTCAACCAAGCATATCTACTTATTTGTATGTACATATATAAAAAAAATATTGAATAATTTTCTAAGATCCCCACAGTAATTGCAGCTGTAAGAACGAAGCTTAAGACAAAGTTTCGACAATTTACATTAGTTTTTGTTGGACTTTTCGAAAGTTGTTTTTTGCAAATATTATGGCGATAATGTCAGAAGGCAGTCGCATATTAAGTTGGCAACAGAAACTCTAAGTAGAACCGTTAGTAGCTAACTAATTACCAAAAGAGCCCAAGCACCTCAAGAGGGAAAAGGCTTAAGACCTAAGTATCTAACAACAACAGCAACAACTATCAAAATGTGGCAAAAGGAATAACAAGAGAGAGAGAGAGAGAAAGTGAGAAGAAAATTGTTGTGGTTAGAACAAACAACAATGGCGACAACAATAACTGGCAATGAACTGAGAAGCTGCAACTTGCAACTTGCAACTTGAAACTTGCAACTTCGAGCTGGCAACTTGCAACTTATTTATTTATTTTTATTTCTTTTTTTTTGTTTTTTTGGCGAGGCGAGGCGAGGCGTGGGACAGATTTTTGGCTAACGCAAAGTGCAAACGTTTTGGCCATTTTGGGTAGACCCAAAGACATGAAAACTTTTTGCCAAGTCAACGGCAACAACACACACACACACACACTCACACACACACAGAGAGACAGACGCATGCAATTGTAAAATGTTTTTTAATTTGACCAAAATACTTTTGCAATAGTCACGAGACGGCTAAAATATATAAAAAAAAAAACGAATCCAAAGTTAACAAAAACTTGGCAGCCAAACATTTTGACGTTCATATTGCACATGGCTGAATGGAGGAGGAGTAGGTGCTTTAGGGGGCGTGGCTCAGCACAGTGTGTGCGACAATGTTCGGACACTGAACCAAAAAAAAAAAAAAAAAAGGGGATGACGCCGAAGACTTAACACCCTCGCCGAATAAAATAAAATTTAAAATCAGCAAATAAATTATATTACATGTAACCCAATTTCAAAATAACTGATAAAAAAAATGTAAAATTAAGTAATAAATTATATAATAACTGAAAAGATAAAAAAGCTTAGACTTTATATTTTAGAAATAAAAATAAATAAAATACATAATGATAATAACCTTTATAAGGGTATGAAGACAACAAGTTTGGCACACAGAAAAAAAATATATATAAAAGTTCTGTACGAAAAACTGTTGGACAATTGGGCAACCCCAATGGTCAATGGGCGGAGGACGGTAGGTGTTTTAAGGGGGTGGGGGGTGGGCGTGTCTGGCACACAAAAAGCAAGCGAAAAGTTAACAACACAGTGTCTAGGCAGCATGACATGTACCAAGTTCGGCTATAACAATAAAAATTGCACGTTACGCTTCGAAGCAGGTGGCAAGCGGCGTGTGGCATGTGGCATGGTAAGTTGCAAGGTAGTAGTAGGTTGCAAGTACAATGGGGGAAACTCCACACACACAGCTGGACATGGCATATCAAAAAATATGTATCCCTTGCAAAACGCCAGCTAATGTTTATGTTTAGAGCGAATGTCGAGCTGCTGCTGCTGCCGAAAACTAAACTTTTCCTTGTTATTTCAAGTTAATGAAAATGTAAGACACCGCACACCCAGTATGAACAATAAGAGAGAGGGGGCGTATGTTATGGCAAGGGAATGGCAAGGGAATGGCAAGGGAATGGCAAGGGAATGGCAAGGGAATGGCAAGGGAATGGCAGGGAATGGCAAGGGAATGGCAAGGGAATGGCAAGGGAATGGCAAGGGAATGGCAAGGGAATGGCAAGGGAATGGCAAGGGAATGGCAAGGGAATGGCAAGGGAATGGCAAGGGAATGGCAAGGGAATGGCAAGGGAATGGCAAGGGAATGGCAAGGGAATGGCAAGGGAATGGCAAGGGAATGGCAAGGGAATGGCAAGGGAATGGCAAGGGAATGGCAAGGGAATGGCAAGGGAATGGCAAGGGAATGGCAGGGAAGGGCAAGGGAATGGCAAGGGAATGGCAAGGGAATGGCAAGGGAATGGCAAGGGAATGGCAAGGGAATGGCAGGGAAGGGCAAGGGAATGGCAAGGGAATGGCAAGGGAATGGCAAGGGAATGGCAAGGGAATGGCAAGGGAATGGCAAGGGAATGGCAAGGGAATGGCAAGGGAATGGCAAGGGAATGGCAAGGGAATGGCAAGGGAATGGCAAGGGAATGGCAAGGGAATGGTAAGGGAATGGCAAGGGAATGGCAGGGAATGGCAAGGGAATGGCAAGGGAATGGCAAGGGAATGGCAAGGGAATGGCAAGGGAATGGCAAGGGAATGGCAGGGAATGGCAAGGGAATGGCAAGGGAATGGCAAGGGAATGGCAAGGGAATGGCAAGGGAATGGTAAGGGAATGGCAAGGGAATGGCAAGGGAATGGCAAGGGAATGGCAAGGGAATGGCAAGGGAATGGCAAGGGAATGGCAAGGGAATGGCAAGGGAATGGCAAGGGAATGGCAAGGGAATGGCAAGGGAATGGCAAGGGAATGGCAGGGAAGGGCAAGGGAATGGCAGAAGAAACCGTTGCGTTTGCAGTGCATATGAAGTGATCCAGTGTTTGTTGCAGCCACTGTAACAGTTATGCCCATCATGCTAAAGAGTAGCAAATTAATTAACAGAGTTTTAACACACTTAAATCTGAAATAAAAGAGCATTTTATTACACTGGTTAACAAATGACAGGTTCCTAAAAGCAATAAAAAAAATACTATTACACTTCATATGACAAATATAAAAATTGGTGCTCAACATTTCTTTTATATTCTTAAGAATTGTTTCTATGATGTTAACATGCATCGAAAAATAAACAACAATATCTCGATTTTCGCGAGAGCGATTTTCTAGGACTTTAAATCGATCATTTTTTTGATTAGCAATCGAGCTGAATCGATTTTCATGAAAAATTTACAACTTTCTTGAATTTTTTCATCTCAGTTTTTTTTTTTAAATCTAAATTAACTATTATTCTTAATTATTTTATCCAGGAATTAAAACCGTTACCACTAACCAGTATTAACCTATTGAAATTGGTAACCGTAACTAAAATCGTAAGCGAAACAAAAGTTTTTTATTATACCGAAACCCAAAAATCCAAAAATTTTCCAACTGAAATAACCGATTAGATTTCAAAGAAAAAATGTGAAAAGAAGTTCAAAAGTACTGTTTTACCCTAATTTGATCATTTAAAGTCGATTAAAAGAATAAATTTAAGATTACAAAATTTTTTGAAAATTTTCGAAAAATGTAAAGGGGTAACTATGTAAAATTTCAGAAAAATGTTAATTTTTAAAAATTTAAAAATTTTGTTGCCAAATCAATATTTGTATAATAAAATGGTCAAAAAAACATCCCTTTCGAAAATCGGTCAAGATTTGACAAATCTATTCAAATTAAAAGAATACCATACTATAGTCAGGGAACATTTAGCAGCTTTTGGCTTAAATCTTAAAGAAACAAATCGAAATTTAGTTCAAAAGTACTTTTTTACCCTAATTTTATCACCTGAAGTCGATTTAATTAAGAAATTTGAGATTTAAAATTTTTTAAAATTTTCCAAAAATTTAAAGGGGTTACTATGCAAAAATCGATAAATTTAAAAAAAAAATTTTTATCTCAGAAGCATAAGATTTAAATGCAAAGTTCAAGTAGGGTTGATATTATGGAAAATTAGACACTCCTCATGGAAATCGGATGAGCTTTAATTAAGTTGTGCTTGTTGAAAGTCCAAGGAGTCTACATTTCTCATATGTAGATAATTTTACAGAGCATTCGTTCGTTTTGATACCCTGATTTGAACTATTTACTAGTAAATATTACATACAACTCGTAACTTTAGCTTACACAGTTTCTTAGCAATCAACTCATTTAAAACGAATCTCTTAATATCTGAATATATTTTAAATGAATTTCCTTTAAGCCAAGCTAAGTTTTCTATCCTTTCTTTGATCAAAATCAAATGGAATAGCAGTCAAATTCTCACGGCAATTGATTAACTCGTAAATCTGGCAAAGCGCGTTTAACACAGTTGAATGGAAATTGAAAAGCCTTTGATGCGAATTTAAAACAACAAACAAAATGACAAAGTAAACACGAATCGAATAACAATACGTAAAGGCTTTAAAATTAAAAACCAAAAACCAAAAACCGAAAATAGAAAAATGTATATGTAATAAATTGCCCGAGTTGCCGTATAAATTGTTAAATAAATAAATCTAAAAGTTATCTAAGCGTGTCTAAATTCGATTTACAGCTGCAATGAACGCGACGTCTGCTGGAAAAACAAATCGAGAAAACTCCAATTGAAACGAAAAGCACTGGCAAAACAAAAAATACAAACCAGAATCCAGCAGCGCTGGCCACAAAATGAAAGCAAAGTGTATTTCTTTAGCAAATAATGACTACCAGACACCCTAACTGAGATTAATTAGTTCAAATTAACTGATTGATTCTCAATATTCTGCCTAATAGTTAGTTTTCAAAATGCATTAAGAATATATTTGAATTACAATCATTTTAAATAGATTCATAACCATATAAAGACTAGTTTGAAGTTGATTAAAATTGTACACATAAATATATATTATTCAACTTATATACAATCTTTAATCTCTACGGCACTTCATCTTAATTGTTATATACACTACTTTGTTAGAGTATTCCAGATTTATGCTTATATAAATGGTCATACATTTCTATATGAACAAATATATATATATCTCGTCTATCTGCGGCTTTGTGTATTTTAATTGCTATTGTCTGCCATTTGTATTTGAGTTGTACTTTTTTTTCTCTTGTTTTTTTTTTCAACTGTCTCTTTTTGCTTAAACGCTCCGCAAATAAACATTATAGATTTATTTTTCCGAATATTTTATATGAATTATTTAAGCAAACTGCGCACATATAACAAATATTCGCATGGTTCTTGTCGGAAATTCCAAATTGATGGATGCGACACTTGATGTTGGAAAAAATTACAATGTTTCAACTGTTCTTTGATATATCAACGATAATTATGATATATTCAGTTAGGGGAATATTCAATCAATAAAACGAATATATTATTGTTTTTGTTCATATACTCGGTACTTCTTTTTAAATAGGATATATAAAACAAAATTGTCTTATCATGTGGAATATATGACTTAATAATCTTAATTGTATCATAGGTATAATGAAAGTAATTTCTACATATTCTATTTAGAATTCCAATTATCATCATAATATATAGCTGTCTATATATGGCAAATATCTCTCTATATTTCCTCTAATAAAGTGTTCTGTTCGCAGGACACGATGTGCTCGTGAGCAACGCTGTCTGCGAACTGAAAAAGGACATGAATTCGTAACATAAATGGGCAGACGTCGAACTCAACACACCGCAATTCAACACATTCCGCCTGTATGTGGTGAGCTGGCAGCAGTCGGCGAATGGGTGAAGGGATGCAAAGGATGGAAAAGGGCAGGGAAAAGGTAAGGAGTCGCCTCAGGCAGAAGTTGTTACTGATGCCGCGGGCTGCTGTCTGGTCGCTTTTGTCGCGATGTTTCTGCCTGTTTGCTGGTGATTGTTTGTCTATTTATATGCTCATTATGTTTTCGCGCTTGTTTTACCAGGCGAAGCAACAACAACAACACCCGTTGTTACAACAGCAACAGCAACAGCAACAACAACAACAATGTTGCCACTCTGAATAATATGCGGCCATATATTGTGGCAAGTAGAGCTGGGCGAGCATAAGATAGCCAAGGGACTCGGTTGGCAGCTTTTGCCAAAAAAAAAAAAGCAACAACAACCTTAACAACAACAACAACAACAACATCATCAAGAGCAACAACAATGCTTTGCAATTTGCCAACAATCCTTTATTTTTGGCCATGGGTCAACACATTTTTTTAGTCTCAATGTCGCTTACAATTAAACCGCTTGTCAATCACAATTCTTGCCCATTCTCTGCCCTTTTTTTATAAATATATATTTTATTTTGTTTTTGGCTCCAGCACACGGATCAATTAGGTACGGACTAATTACATAGTTAGTTGGGAAACAGGATATAAAATCGAGCAATTTTTTTAAATTTATAACGTTGACCAAAATCCAATACTCTTCGGAACTTTAAATAATTAAAAGTCATTCTTTTAAAAGCTAGTATTGATTTCCTGTACATTGTAGATTAATACAGTTGAAATATCCTTTATCAGTTAATTAAAAGATTCTTGAAAACTAAGTGAGACCATATTGCATTATTAGTTGGATTCATTTCATATATTATTTTACAATATAGAGTAATCAAAATTAAAAAAAAAAATAAGTATTCAATCTGTTAACATTCCTAAAAAATGTACATTGTTTTTTTAATAAGAACTTAGATTTGTTATGATTTTAAATTCAACTAATATTCCAATAAAATAAACCTTATAGTAAGTTGGGTTTTCAAGTTATTTCATTCAGTTAATTTTCGAAAGCTTTAAATTAATCATAAAAAATATTAAAATATTATAAATGCAAGTGAAGCCCATGAAAAGATATTATAAAATTTGTGAAAGAATTTTTTGTAGAATTTCCAACAAACTTCTAATCATTTTTGTGGAGTATTTTCGATTTCACGAACTTCCGGTTCACATATCTAAATAATTTTTTAAATATTTTAAGACTTTACAAAAATGTTTGTGAATATTAAAGGATTAAAGTTGTTGCTGCTATGAAATTCGATACAGACAATAAAGGATAATACGGCCAATATTGAAAACGACCGCCTCCTTCCAACGGAAAATTCTTGCTATCATTTCAATCATATGAAAATTTCAGTTTTCGGAGTTTTTACCGCCGCCTTTTGCCATTTCCGGTGCAGTTTCTGCAGATTTACCGTTGCGCAATGTTTGCGGTTTTTCTTCATAAACAATTTGTGTTTCATAAATAAATATATATATTTTTTTAAATAATATTTTTGCCGTCATCTTTCATCATTTTGTTGTTGTTGTTGTTGTTGTTTGTGTTTTGTTTGTATTGCTGTTTTTGCCCGTTTTATTTGCTGGAATTACAGTTTCTGATGGGACACATGACGCCACAAGAGTTGTACCCCGAAACCAGGCGGACAACACAGAGGGGGCGTGGCTAGGGGCTAGGGCGGAGAGGAGGAAAGGGCAGGGAGGTGTGGGGCGTTTGAGGGATGCAACATTGCGAGGTTGGACACGAATGTTGGTTTTGTGAAGGATCAACTTTTTCTGTGAATATAGCGGAAAGTCAACGTGTCGACATTGGAGAGTGTGTGGGTGTGTGTGTGTGTGTGTGGGGGAGGGAGGGATGACGTAGGCAGGGTTAATAGTCAATGTGGTTGTTGTAGTTGAAATAGTTGTTGTTGTTGTTGTTGTTGTTGTTGTTCTGGTTCCTGCAGTTCCATTGCTTCATGCTTTTAAACATGGCCAGCGGCTGCGTGTGCTTATGTGTGTGTGTGTGTGTGTTTGCCATATGCGTTTGATTATTTACACACACACACACACACACACACACACATACAAAAGCTACTACAATTGACAGTGGCAGCGCGAAAGTTGCAGCCAAAGCTCCCAAGGGTCGTGTTTATCTTGTGCACACACTGAATATTCCCTTAAACTTCGCTTTTAACCAACACTGAGAGAAATTCTAGAGCATTCAAGCATCAAATTCATATCAAAGAGATAATGTAAAGTTAAATAAACAGATCATCAGATAATCAGAATGAAATGTAGTTTTATATTAACATTTTCTTGTTAAGAATTTTTAAAAAATTGTTATTGGCCAAATGAAGCTAATAAATTGTATTAAAATAAATATATGTATATTTTGTAAGGAGAATATTTTAAGCGATTTCAAAATTTTAGCAAAGCAAGAATTCTACGAAATTAAGATGGTCACATGATTTTAGGGTTTCTTTAAAAATTTTAAATTTTATTTGATGTATTTCAATCAATTTTTTAATTAAATTAGATTGTTTTATCCAAATTTTGTTTTACTGTGTATGTTTGTTCATACCTATCTGTATACCCTTTACAAAATAGAGCATATCTGTACAACTGAGGACCCCTTATTAAAAGTAAAAGAAAAAAAAAAGAAAAAAAAGGTTGCAAAAATAAAAAAAAACAGAGAAAGTATTTAAAATTTGTAGTAAATAAGGGGATTACTCACAAGCATCCATTTTTTCAGAGCATACAAATGTCGACTTAATTGTCACTTTTGTGTTTATTGGGATTTCCGTTTCCATTTTTTTTTTATATTTTTTTTTTTTGTTATTGCTGTCATTGTTTTGTCCTGTTGCAGTTTTTCCGCACAGTTTGGCTCCAAAACATTTTATTGTCCCTGCACGCGCGCACAGTTTTCATTTTCATGCAATTTGTCTCGGGGTGTGGGTTTTTTGGGCAAAGGGACAAACCCATGGGTCCCCCCAATTCCGATGATAACAATATAACGTGACAGCGGCAACGCGAAATCATAGACTTTATTTGGTCCCAACTGTGTTAATAACTCGTTTATCATATCTCTGTACATGAATGCACACTTTATCACACACTTCAAACGCATAAACATAACTGTGCATTTTTTAAAGTGTAGTGCAAATTGTGATCAACTTTCTCACAGCGCATCGCGATCGATTCGTCAAATCATCCATTTTAGTTGTACAACTGACCAAACAGGAGAGAGAGAGAGAGAGTTAGAGCGAATTTCGTTAAGTCTTTCCATTACACTCATTTCACTCATTCACACACATACACACGCACACATACACACGCGCGTGTCTGCAAACTTGTTTGTTTGTAGTAGTCACCTGTCCACTTGACTTGTAGTGTCCTCCTCTTTGTTATTTTTCTTGATTTGTTTTGAAAATGAGTCGGCAACATTGTTGCTTTTGGTTGCATCATTCGTAGCTACCTGCTACCTGCTACCAGCAGCAGTTAAAAACACATATTATATATAATTACACATCCTCTTCACAATTAGCGGCACTTTTCGGAGTAAATTGCATATCGATACTAATTGGCAAGCGCGGCTTATCGATTTTTGTTACATTTAGTGAATATCAATCAAGCAGAGTATGCTAATTAATGTCAGGGCTGCACACACATTGCAAATGTGCAAAAAGGATACGATATGACTAAATCATTTATCGTGTAGAAATTGGTATTAAACAGCAAACATTATAAGTGCTTAAATGATAAGATTTACGAGTTTTAATAGTAAAGCTGTGATTTAATAAGCATTCATCGGCAGCCGCAAGCGATGTACATATAAATAATGGCGGACAACAACAAGTATTTCATGTCGTTAGCCATCCCTGGTCGCCAATGGTTGCCAATGACATTTCGGAAAAGAACAAAAGGCTGGTAACGCGATCAAATAAAAGAAAAAGAAAAGAATTGTCCAAGGCAACAGAAACAGCAACAACAGGAAAACAATATGTGTGAATTTGAATTGCTGCTCTGGTTCCCAAGTAACAAACGAACAATAATAACACATGAGAGCTGTGTGCGCAGACGTAAAGTGAATTCAATTGTTGGCCGGGCCAAGCGAAGCCAACTCAGCTGTTTATATTATTATTTCTTTGCTGTTACCTGTTGCCCACTCGCACACACACACACACACACGCACACACGCACACAGAGACGGCGGCAAAAGAGAAAACGTAAAAGCAAAAGAGGCAAAAGCCAAAGCGAAACGAACCAAAACAAGATTGTTGTTGTTGTTGCCTAGCGACAAAGAATGCCGCATGTGTGTATGTATGTATGTATGCACTTGAGAGTGGAAATGTGTGTTTGTGTGTTTGTGTGTTTGTGTGTGTGTGAGATGGCCCGCAACGGGTTTGTTGGCCCGTTTGGCTTTGGCTCTTGTCATTTTCACAACGTAAGAAGCCAAGAAGCTGCGCAGTCGCAATTTCGATTTGTCTCGCAAACAAAACTACAATAAATCAACAAGTGCGTCCAATTAAAAGCTGCTTAAAAAGTGACAGTAAAAACGAGCAACAACAGCAACGATAACAGTTAACACCCACTTCTTCAGGGTCAACAAATGACACCCGTTGAGGAAGCTCGACAAAAATGCGGCACCGTCTACACCTGGAATTGTGCTGGCGAACTTTATGGCATCGAGTGTGAACTCTGCGAGGAGCGTCCCCTCTGCGCCCTCAATGAGTTCGCCGAGCATATGGAGCTCTGGCATTCCGATTGGACAGCTCAAGAGCCGCCGGAGGACGAGCTGATGCTGGAGGTGCTCGCCGAACAGTCCAGCGGCGGGGAGGTCAATGAACTCAAGCAGCAGCTCGTCCAAGAGCTGAATGCCCTTGACACGCTGTCGACGACGAGCCACCAACAACAAAATTATCAAAATGATCAACATGATCATCATGATCAACATGATCATCATGATCAACATCATCAGCTGCCGCTTAATCTCAACGAACGACGGCATCATTTAGACAACAATGTAAGTGGAAACACAAGTCTATTCAAATTATATATGTACATTTAAAATAAAAAGTAACTCGAGAGGAAAACCTGAAAATGGAAAAGGAAAAGGAAATCAAAAGAAATTTCAATATCGTAACAAAAAACGATAATTGTAACAAATAGTCGACAAAAATTTAAAAGATAAGTGGAATTTCATTAGGAATATTATAAATTATTTTAATCAATTTTATAACGTTTACAAAAAGTTTTATGTAGTTTGAAATAAGTCCATAATTTAAAAAAGTAACTCGAAAGAAAAATCTGAAAATATCAAATAGTTGGAGAAGGAAATCCACATAAAAGTTTAGCATCAAAATAACAAATTTTTTTTTAAATATATAAACATGTGTTTTGTGCTGGGAAACATTTTTAAAATTATTATTGAGAAAAGAAAGAAAGATCATTGGGAATAAATAATTATTACAAAAACCAAACTCATGAAAAACTGAAAATATTAACTAGTTGAGAGTTAAATTAAAGAAAAATTAACACAAGAAAGTAAACAATAAATTAACAAATTTCAATAATATTCATTTCTTTATATATTCCAAAACAAATATAAACAAATGTCAATAAGAAATGGTTAAATATTTCCTGATGTTCTATTATATCTATTCCGCTTTTTTGAAGATATATTTTGACCTATCCGAAAATGATTAAATTGATTTAAAATTCATATTGTTTTAAATTGTTCCCGATCAAAATGAAAATTAAACAGATGAAAAGTTAAACCAAATCATATTATTTATTATTCGAATTCCTGTTATAAATTAATGAATTAAGTAATTGAACTATTCTTAATGATTGTTTAACATTCGCTACCCAATCTCTTAACCCACTTTCAGAGTTCCCAATCCACATTCGATAACCAGAAGCTGACAACGGAGCACGTCCAGCATTTAATTGAGCTTTATCGCGGCGAGACACGTCTATGGAATCAGGCACATCCGGAGTTCCGGAACATGGAGCTGGGCCGTGAATCGTGGCGACAAATCACGGACGCTTGGAGCGCACATTGTGGTCGCCGTTTCAGTGTGACGGATGTGCGGATCAGAATCTCAACGCTGTGCCAGCGATTTCTGAAGCAGCGCGAACGTCTGGACGCCGAGGGGGAATTGGAAGATAGCGCCAAATTCGTTCACTACGATCAATTGAAGTTTCTGTGCGAACAGCAGGCGCTGCTGAAGCGTCGCGAGCATTTTGCGAGAGAGAATCGCAAACTGTTGGAGATCTATGAGCATTATCCGATCCTCTGGCACAATGCTCACAAACGTCTGCGCTGCGTGGAGACGATGACGAGGCGGCACGAGGCCCATCGTGGCCTCCAGTTGGCGCTGCGAATGTGCGACATTAAGTTATCCGGTCTCGCCATGCAGCGTCGCCTTCAGTCGCTGCGGAAGCGCTATCGGCTGGAGAAGATTCGCTATTTGCACAGCGTTGTCGAGGGCAAACAATCGGAATTTGTCTCCACCTTTGAGCATTATGCCGAGATGGAGTTTCTACACAAACATATCGATCCGTTTGTGTGTGCGGTGTGTGGCAAGATCTTTGAGAATCTGGTGGGGCATCAGGCGCATGTCCAGGGCAGCTGTGAGGCTCAAACTGTGCTCAAGGAGCACATGCCGCTGGCGGAGACGGAGGCGACCGTGGGGGAGCTAATGGTGCAGCTGGAGATGGAGGGGAATCTGCTGGAGGAGCAGCAGCAGCAGAAGATGGAATCTAACCAGAAGTTGGAAGAGGCTCAACAACTGGAGGGGAGGCAAGCGGAGATGGAACAGCAGCTGGAGGAGCAGTTGGCGGAGGAGGATCACGTCAAGATGGATCAGCTTGAAAGGAATCTGTTTGAAGGGGTTCACATCCAGGAGGAGCACTTGGCGAAGGAGGATCACGTCAAGATGGAGCAGCTTGAAAGGCATCTGCTCGAAGGGGATCACCTCCAGAAGGATCAGCTGGAGAGGAATTTCTGCAAAGGGGTTCACATCCAGGAGGATCAGCTTGAGGGGTATCTCGTCGAAGGGGGTCACATTCAGGAGCATCAGCTTGAGGGGAATCTCGTCGAAGGGGATCACATTCAGAAGCATCAGCTTGAGGGGAATCTCGTCGAAGGAGATCACCTCCAGGAGGATCAGCTTGAGGGGAATTTCCTAGAAGGGAGTAACCTCCAGGAGGATGAGCTCGAGAGGAATCTCCTCCAAGGGAACCACATTCAGGAGGATCAACTCGAGAGGAATCTCCACGATGGAGTTCACATACATGAAGATCAGCTTGAAAGGAATCTCCTCCAAGGGAACCACATTCAGGAGGATCAACTCGAGAGGAATCTCCACGATGGAGTTCACATACATGAAGATCAGCTTGAAAGCAATCTCCTCGAAGGGAACCACATTCAGGAGGATCAACTCGAGAGGAATCTCCACGATGGAGTTCACATACATGAAGATCAGCTTGAAAGCAATCTCCTCGAAGGGAACCACATTCAGGAGGATCAACTCGAGAGGAATCTCCACGATGGAGTTCACATACATGAAGATCAGCTTGAAAGCAATCTCCTCGAAGGGGATCACCCCCAGGAAGATCACCCCCATGCGCGTCCCGAAGAGCAACTGCTAATGGAGGATGAGATAAGAACGCCACTTCATAGCCTAGCTGAAGCCTGTGTCGCCGCCAACCTGGAAGAGCAGCTGCCCCGCAAAGAAGCAACCCACATTCCACGGACCGAGGAATCCTCCGAGGACAGTCTGCCCTCCACTCAGACCAAGTTGCGAGTGCGTCTGAGCTTGCAGCAAACGACTAAACTAATTGAACTGTATCGGGCACATCCCAATCTGTGGGATCCCAATCATTTGGATTATCATGCGCGCAAACAGCGTCGACAGGCGTGGCACAATATTGCCAGCGAGTTGAATGATTACTCCGCTGGCAGGCAACAACGTTACAGCTGGCAAATGTTACATAGGAAACTCACAGACTATACCAAATATTATCGGAGGGAACGGCAAAGGGAGGCGCTGGCCGAGGAGGGCGAGGGCGCAGGGACACGCTGGAGTTTCTACGATGCGTTTGGCTTTCTGGACGACGTGCTGCCCATCAGTTGTGTGCTCCAGAAATCGCTGCAGCAGCGGGACAGCAATCTAAAGATTATCCAAGTCTATCAGAGCTACGAGCAATTGTGGTGCACAAATCATCCGGATTATACGAAGCGCAAGCAGCGACAGCGACAGTTGGAATCGCTCTGTACCCGCCTCCAAGAGGAGTGCAATCTGCAGATAACCGTGGAGCGTCTAAAAAATCGTTTAATCGAATTCCGTTGTCAGTATCGACAGTGCAAGGAGTCGCGACAAGCGGCCTTAAAGATGGGCGAGACCAATTGGCAGCCCAATTACGAGTATTATCAGCAGCTGCAGTTTCTGGAACTGCACGTCTCCCCCTTTGGCTGCCACTATTGTCCGGCGAGTTTCAAGCGGCGCACGGACTTTTTGCGTCACCAGCGTAATGTTCACATGGACGAACTCGAGCAATTGGACGGGGTGCAGGGACATTTGCGCAAGAGACGGGGAAAATGTGGTGCTGGTGGCGTTATCGCCGCCTCGACAGTTGTCAATCCTCTCGAGCACATTTGTCACATTTGCGCAATGAAATTCTCGCTGCGCACCAGTTTATTGGCCCATCTGCGACGGCATCTTGGCCAGCGGACACACGCCTGCAACGAGTGTCCCAAGAAGTTCTTCAACTCGACGTCATTGCGCGTCCATCAGCGGAGTCACACCAAGGAGCTGCCCTACGTCTGTGAGCATTGTGCTCGGGGATTTGTGAATGCCAGCAAGCTGAATCAACATGTCAAGCGGCATGCGGAGAAGCGGGATTATCCATGTAGTCGCTGTGACAAGGCGTTTTATACGGCCCACGAACGGGATCGTCATCTGCGGGCCCATCTCAATATCCGGGACAAGGTCTGTCCATATTGTGCCCGCGCCTTTGTCGTCGGCAGTGCGTATTATGCCCATCTCAATTTGCATCGCGGCGAGAAGCGTTACAGCTGCTCGAATTGCGGTCAACGATTTGCCCAATATGCGGGTCTCTACAAGCATCGCAAACGTTGCACTGTCAATGCGCTGGCTATGAGTGAGAAGTGATCACCTGATCGCCTGATCGCCTGAACACCTCATATGCCTCTAGAGAAATAACCAATTAGCATGGTCACATTTCGTCTGTTTTGACATTACAATTAGTGCAATTTTAGTTGTAGTTCCTTTTAGTTTTTTTTTAATCTACTCTTTTCTGTTAACTCAATTTGCATTCCTTTTTTACAAATTTTTATTTACTTTAGTTGACTGCAAAATATTTGAAATTGAAACTAAGTAGTACGCTTTTATCTATTACTCTTTGTGCAACATTCGTAAACGTTTCCATCACTTTAAATACACTAGAGCATTATCAATTAGCATTGTCGCATTTCGTCTGTTTAGATATTACAATTCGTGCAATTTTAGTTGTAGTTTCCTTTAGTTTTTGACTTAGTTTGTCCATAACTTACTTTATTTATCAGTTATTACATTACTTTTCCTTTTTTCTAACGTTTGTTTATACATTTCATTAAACTAAGTTGACTGTCAAATCATCAAATAAGAGACTAATTATTTTACATTTCATTTCTTGAAAGACGACATTTTTGAATTACTCAAAGATATGTTGAGAATTGCCTCTCTTTCTCTCCAAAAACAATTGTTTGCTAATTTCTCCTTAGCGTCACTTTCGGAAATGATTTCTTAACCATTCTTTTCGTTTCTTTTGTCGCATTCGCAAACGTTTTACTGGCTGCACGTAATTACAACATTTTTCTCTCACTTCAGGTAGTATTTTTAATTCTATCGTTTTGCCTATTTCTTTATTTTGCATTCGTAAACGTTTTACTGGCTGCGCAGCCATGTTTTCTGCATATCTCTAAGTCCACATAGATTACTATATCTGTTCGCACCTAACCTATTTAACTCATTCTTTAAGATATTTAAACACAGTAGTAACTAAGCATTATCATTAATAAGATTAACTAAGATGTGAAAGCAGTAGAAGTTATTCTGTAGATTTCCAAACCGATATTGTCGAGGCTAATTCCTTGTGATGATACTCTAACGTCCATAATATAATCGATTAAACTACATATATTCGTTAGTCTTTATTATATATATTTAAAAAAAAGGGTTTTTAGTTGTTGGAAAACATTCTTCTTTTTTTTTTGGGAGAAATAAAATTCCTATATTAGAAAAAAGATTTAATTGGACTTGGCGAATCGCTTCAGCTGTCGCAGTCGATAAATATCATTGGTGGGCGGCGCTGTAGTCTGGAGCTCATCGTCGCTATCATCGCCGCCCGGCAGGAGGCGTCGTCTGCGTGGCGGCATTGCCGTAACGCTGTGCTGGACGCCCGTATACGTGCTGGTGTCCACAATCCAATGCACCGACTTGGCCAGATCAAAGATCTTGGGCGTCAAGTCATTGTCACCATTTGGCTGAGGAGCAGCTATAGAGTGAAAACAAAAGCGAAAGCCAATTAAAGAGAATCTGTAGTTGGAAATCAATAAAATTCCACACTTACACTCGGGCAGATTGAGACGCATAAAGATGTCAAAGAGCAGCTCGACGCTGACAAATGGACCACGGAAGCTGTTGGGCGGCGGCAGCGCAGCACAAAGTGCCGCCAATGCCGGTGGCTGCGGGAAAACGCCGCCGGCCAGCGGATGAGCACCGGGATGGGCGCAGGAGCGCGGCTTGAAGGGAATCATCTGTGTAAAGTCGGGACGTGGCAGCGGCTGCGTTGCCTCACCATCAGCCTCGGCATCGTTGTGATGGCTATTCGCACCGCCGCTCGCACCGCTCACCTTGTTCAGTATAATGCCCACATTCTGCAAGAGATTTGCATTAGTTCAGCCTTAGCAATATCAAGCTTATCTACGCACCTCGGCATAACCAATGGACTTGAGTTCGGTGCTGGTGCAGGGATATAGATCCAGAAACTTGTAGCGATCCACCAGCTGGGCAGTTTCCTTGCCCTCGTACTCTTTGAGCTGCAATGGAAACAATACAAATAAGAGTCAGTTATCAGTATTTCTTGAAAATCCCTAACGAACCTTAAAACTAACTTCAAACACAATTTTATGTCACTACTTAAAACATTTTCCGAGTTCAATGGGTTTTAATAGAGATAACTCATTTTCGAATGTTTTTAAGCAACCCTCGCATTTGGTATACATGTTTACATTTATATAAGCCCTTTAGCTAGCTACATACCAATTTTGATAGCTCTACTTTAAATATTCCCAGAGATCAATGGATTCAAACAGAACACTTATACCTGTTCTTACTACTAAAGCTTCATAAATAGAGCAAACTCTTTTTTAGTACTTTTCAAACCACCCTCGCTTTTGGTATATATATTAACACTTATAAAAGTCCTCAATTAAGCTACAAACAAAATTTCATAGTATTACTTAACACATTTGCCGAGTTCAATGGGTCCATAAATAGATCAAAGTCTTTTGTATACTAACTTTCATATGAACCCTCCAACTAGCTACATACCAAATTTGATGACCCTATTTAATATATTGCCAGAGTTCAATGGGTCTATATGTATGTCGAATATCTGGATGAATATGAACATTTTTTGTTACTTACATTTTCAAAGATCGCACTTCTGCGTCGTTCCACTTTCACAATGCTGGACAAGTCACCAATATTGGACTCGAACTCAAGGAAACGATTCCAGACCTCCACGCTCTTATGCGGAGATAATCCTCCCGAGCTCAAGACCCGCTCGAATAGCACACGGGTATTGTTATCCTCGTTGAGATGCGATAGATAATCAATGTAGCACATGACATATTCGGGACTGCCGCCGAAGCGTTTTAAGCCGAGCTCAAAGATGCGAAATGCAATCTCCTTGTCCTTGGAACAGTAGTACTCCATTAAGGCGGCCGCCACAAAGATGTGATAACGGGAACGAACATCTTCACGTGCCTTCTTGAAAATGCCACGAGCCGATTTAATGCCCTCAGCACGGCGAGCGAACTTCATGTATTGCACGTAGACCTAAAAGACGGAGGATTATGATAGATGATACTTCTCGAGAGGATCAGGGGGTGGTAAGTCTTACCAGCGTGGGATCAATGTCTGGCAGCGTGAGCAGCTTGTTGTACATGCTGTGGACCTTCTCGTACTTAAGGCGACCCTCCTCAAAGTCGGCATAGGCAAAGTAGAGAAGCGCATTGCGATTGAGTACACCGTTAATGGAACGTTCCAAGATGTTGGCGCATTCATCAGCAAAGATCTTGGCCGCTTGCACATCCTGTATAAAATATATATTGTAAATTAATAAAGAGTTATTATACAGAATTATAGCAGTAGAAAATATGATTAAGATTATATATATAAGGGCATTGCGGGTCAAGTAAAATGCGTGCGGCCAATGCCAAGGGCAACGCAGCAAATGGAACTTGCAGCTAGCAGCTGTGCCATGTGCCACGTTACCCAAGGGGCGACACTACACAAATGTATCAACAAGAACAACAACAGCGAGACAAGAATTTTGATAGATATATATCTGTTCTATTTGCGGTTCGGTTTCTCTTTGAATACGACTACGCACGCCTTTCTCGGTGAGAGCGCGTGCACTGGTGTCCAGAAATTGTGATGCCTGATGCCAAACGGCCGGATGATGGGTCAAAACCAGCAGACACTGCTCTGTGGCAAACATGACACGTCGTGTGACGAGCGCTGTGTCCTCCGTGCGCAACGGATTCGATTTCTCGTATGTTATAAAACGTTTCCATAGCTCCACTTGTTTGGTCTCCTCTTTGGTCAATGTTGGCGGCACAGCGGGCAAATTTCGGTTGAGACCCTTTGTATGATACTCCAGCTCCTTGGCCACACGACGAGCGTTCATATAATCCCTTCAAGGAATACACAATGTGTAAGTATAAATGATATCAGGTTAAAGGTCTCTTAAGTTTCATTCAGCACGCACTTGGAACGCTCCAGACTCATTTTCTCCGATATTATGGGATTTATGTTCTGCTCAAAGGCAATGTAGTCCTTCCACAATTGTTCAATGCCCACAATGGGCGTAACAACCGCCTTTTGGTAGACACGTCGCACGGCGGTTATCTTTTGATTCTCCGCATAGTTGCCCACCGCCTCGACGCCACGCAGGAAATAGATGTAATCCTGCCAAATGCTAAACGAATGCAAATCCATGCCAATCTTTTCCAGCGCAAAGTCATAAGCCTGTGCCATCTTCTCCCTGTCAAGGCAAGGGAGATTAACAATTGGTTTCTTATAGGGTATTTGGGGACAGCTTACTTGTGTGTGCTGAGTCCGGCTTTCGTCTCCTTTACATAGGTCAAGTATAGCTTCCACAGATCTATATTGAGAATCTTGACCAGACAGCGCTGGAAGAGCTTTTCAACACGCTCGTAGTAGCGACTGCGCATCTCCATTTCTATGTAGAGTTTCCAGTAGCGCGCCGTTGTGGGAAACACATTCACCAGGGACTCGTAAAGACTGCGCACCTCGTGAATTGGACGCGTTTGCGCCTCGCGGAGCATCACGGACCAGGACTCAATGTCGTAGGGACGCAGCTCAACGACCTGTTGGGCTCGCACCAAGCGTTCCATGCCCCATTCCTGCACAGTTCATTTAAGCATTAGTTCAACTTATTGTGCCAATTAGTTTTGTTTTACTTACTATGTCAATTTTAATCAGATCCCGTGCAGATGTCATCGCGTTGTTGTTGCCGGCGGCAAGTTGACGTTAAAATAAATAAATTAAATTGCTTCGGCAGCTGCTTCTTTATTGTGACACACACTGAAGCACAATTTATGTTAAAATTCACAGAAGTAATTCAATATTTCATATTTCATTGACAGAAATATGACAAAATTGTCTACATGAAATAAAATGCGGCTTCCGAACACTGTTGCCAATTAAGCTATTTCGCCGCTAGATCTAGCGGGTTGTAAGCTGCGATACTCTGTGAACTATCGATAAGTAAGTATAAGTATCGATAAGTCGGCATGTCAATAAAGGTAACGTCATGCTACCAAATATATTTCAAATTCAATTAAAACTGCGCTTTGTTAAAATAAACCAAGTTGTATAACTAATCATTTATTGAACTTCCGCACTTGTCGAACCGTTGAGCCAAATCTCAAAATCAAATTCCAATTTCCAACACTGATTGTGTCACAACTATTGTAGGCTTGTGTCAACCGATAGCTTGCATATTAAGTTGTGCTACGAAATCGATAAACTTCGAATTGGCGCAGTACTTAAAATAAAACAATAAATCCTTTTAAAAACAAAATGTATTTTCTCTTATCAAGTGTAAATGTATTCCATTTTTTGTAACAGTCAGTACTATTCTTAAACAAAACATTCATATAAATAATAATAAAGCACAGCTCACGGCCCTGAGGCTGAGGCGTCGCCAAACAACGTCAACGCAATGGGTTTTCTGCGAATTCTGAGCAAAAACAACTATATATATACTAAACTGGGTGAGTTCTGTCTATCCGGCGACAGCTTCTGGATCGTCTGTCACACTTGCCAGGAAGAGCTGCAAACACAGGACGCATTCTGGAAACACATACAAGATGAGCACAACTTTCTGTATGGCGTGGCCAAGCAGGAGCACAGCCGCACCTCCAGCTATTGCTTGACGGATGTTGAGGCAGCGACTGCCACCACCAGCACAATCTATCATTTGTCCCAGGTGGTGCCCGCGCCGCCGCCACCACCGCCAACACCGAATTTCGTCAGCGCCGGCACCTCCACAACAGTTAGCGTCGTGAGCACAACGCCACCGCATGCTGGACTTGCTGGCCCAGTCACCGGCGCTGTGACACCTGCAGTCTCAAATGTCAATGCCAATGTCAGCCATCCGGTCATGCAGCAGACGTGCAACACGCTCAGCATGACTGTTGCAGCGGCGGCGGGAGGCTTGCCGCTGTTGGCGAGGCAAGAGCTGGCGCCAAAGGACTCGAACAGCACGACGGCTATCGCCTCGACGCCACGCAGGAAATAGATGTAATCCTGCCAAATGCTAAACGAATGCAAATCCACGCCAATCTTTTCCAGCGCAAAGTCATAAGCCTGTGCCATCTTCTCCCTGTCAAGGCAAGGGACGCAGCTCAACGACCTGTGGGGCTGGCACCAAGCGTTCCATGCCCCATTCCTGCACAGTTCATTTTTGCATTAGTTCAACTTATTGTGCCAATTAGTTTTGTTTTACTTACTATGTCAATTTTAATCAGATCCCGTGCAGATGTCATCGCGTTGTTGCCGGCGGCAAGTTGACGTTAAAATAAATAAATTAAATTGCTTCAGCAGCTGCTTCTTTATTGTAGCACACACTGAAGCACAATTTATGTTAAAATTCACAGAAGTAATTCAATATTTCATATTTCATTGACAGAAATATGACAAAATTGTCTACATGAAATAAAATGCGGCTTCCGAACACTGTTGCCAATTAAGCTATTTCCCCGCTAGATCTAGCGGGTTGTAAGCTGCGATACTCTGTGAACTATCGATAAGTAAGTATAAGTATCGATAAGTCGGCATGTCAATAAAGGTAACGTCATGCTACCAAATATATTTCAAATTCAATTAAAACTGCGCTTTGTTAAAATAAACCAAGTTGTATAACTAATCATTTATTGAACTTCCGCACTTGTCGAACCGTTGAGCCAAATCTCAAAATCAAATTCCAATTTCCAACACTGATTGTGTCACAACTATTGTAGGCTTGTGTCAACCGATAGCTTGCATATTAAGTTGTGCTACGAAATCGATAAACTTCGAATTGGCGCAGTACTTAAAATAAAACAATAAATCCTTTTAAAAACAAAATGTATTTTCTCTTATCAAGTGTAAATGTATTCCATTTTTTGTAACAGTCAGTACTATTCTTAAACAAAACATTCATATAAATAATAATAAAGCACAGCTCACGGCCCTGAGGCGTCGCCAAACAACGTCAACGCAATGGGTTTTCTGCGAATTCTGAGCAAAAACAACTATATATATACAAAACTGGGTGAGTTCTGTCTATCCGGCGACAGCTTCTGGATCGTCTGTCACACTTGCCAGGAAGAGCTGCAAACACAGGACGCATTCTGGAAACACATACAAGATGAGCACAACTTTCTGTATGGCGTGGCCAAGCAGGAGCACAGCCGCACCTCCAGCTATTGCTTGACGGATGTTGAGGCAGCGACTGCCACCACCAGCACAATCTATCATTTGTCCCAGGTGGTGCCCGCGCCGCCGCCGCCACCGCCAACACCGAATTTCGTCAGCGCCGGCACCTCCACAACAGTTAGCGTCGTGAGCACAACGCCACCGCATGCTGGACTTGCTGGCCCAGTCACCGGCGCTGTGACACCTGCAGTCTCAAATGTCAATGCCAATGTCAGCCATCCGGTCATGCAGCAGACGTGCAACACGCTCAGCTTGCCGCTGTTGGCGAGGCAAGAGCTGGCGCCAAAGGACTCGAACAGCACGACGGCTATCGCCTCGACGCCACGCAGGAAATAGATGTAATCCTGCCAAATGCTAAACGAATGCAAATCCACGCCAATCTTTTCCAGCGCAAAGTCATAAGCCTGTGCCATCTTCTCCCTGTCAAGGCAAGGGACGCAGCTCAACGACCTGGGGGGCTGGCACCAAGCGTTCCATGCCCCATTCCTGCACAGTTCATTTTTGCATTAGTTCAACTTATTGTGCCAATTAGTTTTGTTTTACTTACTATGTCAATTTTAATCAGATCCCGTGCAGATGTCATCGCGTTGTTGCCGGCGGCAAGTTGACGTTAAAATAAATAAATTAAATTGCTTCAGCAGCTGCTTCTTTATTGTAGCACACACTGAAGCACAATTTATGTTAAAATTCACAGAAGTAATTCAATATTTCATATTTCATTGACAGAAATATGACAAAATTGTCTACATGAAATAAAATGCGGCTTCCGAACACTGTTGCCAATTAAGCTATTTCCCCGCTAGATCTAGCGGGTTGTAAGCTGCGATACTCTGTGAACTATCGATAAGTAAGTATAAGTATCGATAAGTCGGCATGTCAATAAAGGTAACGTCATGCTACCAAATATATTTCAAATTCAATTAAAACTGCGCTTTGTTAAAATAAACCAAGTTGTATAACTAATCATTTATTGAACTTCCGCACTTGTCGAACCGTTGAGCCAAATCTCAAAATCAAATTCCAATTTCCAACACTGATTGTGTCACAACTATTGTAGGCTTGTGTCAACCGATAGCTTGCATATTAAGTTGTGCTACGAAATCGATAAACTTCGAATTGGCGCAGTACTTAAAATAAAACAATAAATCCTTTTAAAAACAAAATGTATTTTCTCTTATCAAGTGTAAATGTATTCCATTTTTTGTAACAGTCAGTACTATTCTTAAACAAAACATTCATATAAATAATAATAAAGCACAGCTCACGGCCCTGAGGCTGAGGCGTCGCCAAACAACGTCAACGCAATGGGTTTTCTGCGAATTCTGAGCAAAAACAACTATATATATACAAAACTGGGTGAGTTCTGTCTATCCGGCGACAGCTTCTGGATCGTCTGTCACACTTGCCAGGAAGAGCTGCAAACACAGGACGCATTCTGGAAACACATACAAGATGAGCACAACTTTCTGTATGGCGTGGCCAAGCAGGAGCACAGCCGCACCTCCAGCTATTGCTTGACGGATGTTGAGGCAGCGACTGCCACCACCAGCGCCACTGCGGCCCAGGCGACGGCGGGCAGTGTAACAGCAGTGACTGTGCCGCTGGCCTTCTTGTGGCCCGGCCTGCGCTGCAGCAGCGATCAGCACAATCTATCATTTGTCCCAGGTGGTGCCCGCGCCGCCGCCGCCACCGCCAACACCGAATTTCGTCAGCGCCGGCACCTCCACAACAGTTGGCGTCGTGAGCACAACGCCACCGCATGCTGGACTTGCTGGCCCAGTCACCGGCGCTGTGACACCTGCAGTCTCAAATGTCAATGCCAATGTCAGCCATCCGGTCATGCAGCAGACGTGCAACACGCTCAGCATGACTGTTGCAGCGGCGGCGGGAGGCTTGCCGCTGTTGGCGAGGCAAGAGCTGGCGCCAAAGGACTCGAACAGCACGACGGCTATCGCCTCGACGCCACGCAGGAAATAGATGTAATCCTGCCAAATGCTAAACGAATGCAAATCCACGCCAATCTTTTCCAGCGCAAAGTCATAAGCCTGTGCCATCTTCTCCCTGTCAAGGCAAGGGACGCAGCTCAACGACCTGTGGGGCTGGCACCAAGCGTTCCATGCCCCATTCCTGCACAGTTCATTTTTGCATTAGTTCAACTTATTGTGCCAATTAGTTTTGTTTTACTTACTATGTCAATTTTAATCAGATCCCGTGCAGATGTCATCGCGTTGTTGCCGGCGGCAAGTTGACGTTAAAATAAATAAATTAAATTGCTTCAGCAGCTGCTTCTTTATTGTAGCACACACTGAAGCACAATTTATGTTAAAATTCACAGAAGTAATTCAATATTTCATATTTCATTGACAGAAATATGACAAAATTGTCTACAATAAATAAAATGCGGCTTCCGAACACTGTTGCCAATTAAGCTATTTCGCCGCTAGATCTAGCGGGTTGTAAGCTGCGATACTCTGTGAACTATCGATAAGTAAGTATAAGTATCGATAAGTCGGCATGTCAATAAAGGTAACGTCATGCTACCAAATATATTTCAAATTCAATTAAAACTGCGCTTTGTTATAATAAACCAAGTTTTATAACTATTCATTTATTGAACTTCCGCACTTATCGAACCGTTGAGCCAAATCTCAAAATCAAATTCCAATTTCCAACACTGATTGTGTCACAACTATTGTAGGCTTGTGTCAACCGATAGCTTGCATATTAAGTTGTGCTACGAAATCGATAAACTTCGAATTGGCGCAGTACTTAAAATAAAACAATAAATCCTTTTAAAAAACATAATGTATTTTCTTGAATACTTTATGAATTGTATTTGAGTATTATTCGCTGTTTCACTTTGTATTTTAATAAATGCATAATCTTTTTTAAGGGGTGTGACCGTGTTTTGTTCAACGGCTTGTTGCATTCGCTGCGTAACGGTAACCCCAATGTAACGCTTGCTGTGTATATATATCAATCGAGCGAACGAAACGAACGAACCAAGTAAACCGTATAGCTGAACTATTAAACCTACAATCAGCGATTCAGTTCGTTCGCTCACTTTGGTGAGTAGTTCAGTCGAACTCATTCTGAACGATTCGATACAACTCTACTATCAATCAACCGAAACGAAACGCATTTAAATAGCAGACATATTGTAAAAAAAATTAAATAAAATAAAACAATAAAATTTGTTATACTAAAACGTCAATTGAGCGACACAAACTCAGGTGAAAGACAAAGTTGATTAAAGCTCAACGTGATAAAAATATGTGTGTTAATTGTAAGTGACAGTTTTAACTGCCAAAAAGGAGAGAGTGAAAAAAGAAGACACACATACACATGCAGAGGCAGGACCAGCTGTTGTGTTGAACAACGACAAAAAGAGGTTGACATTAGCGGTACATTTATTTGCTTGGCTGGTAAGCAATCAATACGATTTATTTGCGCTTATTTGTTTTGCTATTGTTATCGCTTACTTGTGCTGTCACCTTATTTCCTTCCTTCTGTGTGTGCTCGAAACTAATTTAAATTAATTATTCAGTGATAATTATTGAGCATTGGCCGACTGCCTGTTTCCTGTTGATGTAGTTTGTATTTTTTTTATACCGTGAATGCCGTTGTTGTTGTTTTTGTTTTTGTTGTTGTTACTGCTGCTTCCTGCGTAGCGGCAGAGGTTTATTGACCGTGCAAGTGAAAAGAAATAAGTGCACAATGTAAGTGTGTGTGTGATAAGGCATACTAAGTGTGTCACACAGATGCACGGCGACAACAAGAATTTCACGGCGGCTTTTGTCTCAAAATGGAGCAAAAACTGTTTGCTGATTGTGATTGTGTTTGCCCATAAGTTGCCAGTGTGTCTGTGAATGGGAAAACCTCACGTACACACATGCATGTCAAATAGCGACACACACACACACACACACACACACACACACACACACAAACAAGTTGCTGTCAGTGTCATTTGACGAAACTCTCAGACTCGTGTTCTCCTCCATTCGCTTTTTCTCTCACACTATCTCGCTTTGACTTGTGCAATTTTCGCTGTTGCACCTTTCTACGCTTGTTTTTAATTGTGCATTGTTTTAAAGGCATTTAAGTGGCCTTTGCTGCAGGGGCATGTGGTTGTTGCCATCGTCCAATAAACTGCTTGCCTACATTCAGGCGCAAACACAAGTAAATATAAACCCACAAGCACTCGCACACACACACACACACATACACGCGCGTGTAGAATTTTCTAATTCTAGTGACAGTTATCTTCTTCTGTTACAAAGTTCATACGACAGCTTAAGTGGGTTTAAAAATGAGTTGAATTACACCGCCTGTATACAAACTTTTTTTAATGCGCATTTACTCGAAAAATGATTTAGCAAGGTGTCTATTTTTTGTGTGTCAAATTAAATTGTAGTACAAACACTTATTGCTTTGAAATTTATTACAAAATTAGCTTAAATATGTAGAAAATAGACAACTGCTAAATTCTTATTAAAAACTTAATTTAGTGACAGCAATGATAACTGAAAATAAAAAGGTTTGCTTAAACGATTTTGGCTGAATCAGGTTTAGCTGCCTCATAAACTACATGTGTATGTTACTGACAGTTATTCGATTCTCAGTAATTGCAGGCAAATAAACACAGTAATTACTTGAAATGGGAACTGTTACGCACATTTCGATTTACATGCGTGTGTATATTGTTAGATACAAAGTTACAACATGTGCAAAGCGTTCAAATTTCTTGTGCAATTTTGTTTTATTAACTGACATGATTCTACTCCCTACCCATCTTCTTCATTGGCCGCAATTCGTTTCAGTTTTGAATGGTTTCTTCTGCAGCAATTACTCATATAATTTCAACAAAGTAGAACGACGCTGATTGGGCCAAAGGGGATGGGTGGGAGGGAATAGGAGGCGGGTTGTCTGTTGATTGATTATCAAATTGCCACCGAAACTCGCAAACGACAGTTGAACAATAATAATAACAACAACAACAACAGTTGGCTGACTGACGTATGTACGTGCCACAAATGGCGGCAACAAGGCTCAGTCTTATTTTCTTTGCTCTTTTTCCTTCTTCTTTCCTTTCCTTTCCTTTTTTTTCTTGTTGCAACAAATAAGCTTGCTTCTTTGTCGTCTAAATCCCTCGTTGGAGACGAGCATTGCATGTTCGCATATAATCAAATGTATCCAAATTAATCATTCAATCGCATTAGAGCTCTACATTTCCATATAGTAGACATGTGCACATGTGCATATGTGTGTGTGTGTGTGTGTGTTGTGCTCATCAAGTGCTTGCATATCAATCACAATAAAATACTTTTATCAATAACACAACAAAAAGTTCAATTGGCTTATGAAATGAAATGAATACACATATAGTACATATGTAACAGAGTTTGCGTAAATTGTAGGTGAGTGTGCTGTTAAAGTGGCACGCTTAATGTTGAATGGCGGAAGGAGAACTTATTCGAAAGACAAATTATAGGAATTATGTTAAAGTGATCCTGTTAATTGGCATAACAAAGCAACTCGAAACCTCTTTACAAAAAAAAATGTTACTTTGGTAATGTTAATGTCAAGCATTAATACACTTAGCATAGCTGTAAAGGTGGCGCTGTTAATTTAAATGTCAGACAGTAAGTTTTCTTAAAGTAAACTTAAAGTAACTACAATAGAGTGATTAGTTTTTCGCTTTACAGCATGCAATGCATCTTAATCTAAGTATGAAGTGATAAAGGAATACAAAAACATTTAAGAGAGCTACAAATCAACTGTTCAAATGACACTGTTAATGTTAACACTAGTTAGTTACATTGAATTGAATAAAATGTTTACAGCTTTGCAAGAACTTCAAATGTTTCCCAGCTGGAAAAATCATCTTCTCGAATTCTCTATAAAAGTCGCCTTCGAAACGTATTTAAAGCTGTATTGCAATAAATTTACGCTCGTTACTTATCAGCACGTCAATTAATTGATTCGAGGCCAATTTACTGAACTTAAGCGTTGAGCTCAGAATTGATCAGAGCGGACTTTATTAATTTAAAGTTCCGTAATGCTACAGAGCATCTGAAGTACCAGACGACCGTCGAATAAATAAACAAATGCTATTTTTTTATTATTATTTGTTGACAATATTTGTTTTGTATTTGAATAACAATGTTTTGGGTTATTGTTGCTGACGCGACAGCAACATGCAAATCGGCCTAGAACCAATGGGAAGAGGGCCAAGAGGCGAGGTGGAATTTGGTAATGGCAGTGCTGGGGCTAGACTATGGAGTATGTACCAGTTACAATAGTTAACGACATGAAAACGACTAATTTTACTATTGTTAAAGTCAGGCTAAACAATTTGGGTCCTGAGAGGGAGTTCTGGGTACCTGGGGATTATGAAATTGACTGGGGGGTCCTTCACTTGATTTCCTTTCGATGTCAGACAACAAATCACTGACTGACGTGATAACAAATAACCGCAAACTATATATTTTGTGATTTCTTGTGCTTGTGCTGCTCGTTCCCAATCAATGTACAAATGCTCGTACATAATTTGAAGAGGGGAGGAGATGGAGATTTGTTGGGTGCTCGTGGTATCGTCTAACGACAATGGAGAGACCCATCAATGTCAAGTCTGTAGTTGACTTTGTTGTCTTCGCTCAAACGGTTTGGCCGACAGTTCGCGCGCGTCTTAGGCCAAGTTTGCTGGCAAAGTTATGTCCACCGATTCACTGTCCGTTGTGGGCGTGCCGCTGCGTGTGGGCGTCAACTATGAGCCACGCTTGAGCATGCGAAAAATCTACAATAAGAAGCACTTTCGAGACGAGCGCTACCATCACGAGGTGGCCAATCATTATCGTGACTTTAAGATGCAACAGACAACGCTGCAAATGAATCGGCAAATGTCGCGCGGACGTCGCAAGCAGCGCGTGCGTTGCGTACGTTTGCGTCCGTTGGCGCCCGAGGTGGCATCACTGACAACGTCATCCTATGGCCAGTTCCGTGGCCAGTTGCCCACCCATGTGCACTACTTTCCAAGGTACACACAATGCTAATTTTAATGACGCTCTATCTCTATAAATATACATATATACTATGTTATATGTAGGTTTATGACTGACTAATGATGGGTGTGTGTGTGTGTGTGTGTGTGTGTGTGTGTGTGTGTGAGTGTGAGTGTGTGGTTGTGTGTGTGCTGTGACAGTTGGTGTCATAAATGTAGGCTGGGCGAAACCCACCCTACACTGAGAGAAAAATTAAGTACGCTTCTACTTGAGTCAAGAATTTGCGGTGTCAAAAGTTCAATGATTCTGATTATTCTTAATCCAAGTACGAAATTCGAAATTTTAGAGCTGTTTTGAAATTCTAAATATCAAGAGCGTTTTTTGATAGGTCAAGCACGTTTTCGGTTTTTTCTTTTTATAGAATTTCGTGTGCTCGATATAATTCTGTTTAAAGAATTTCGTGTGCTCGATATAATCCTGTTTAAAGAATTTCGTGTGCTCGATATAATCCTGTACAAAGTTAAATTCATTGTCATACGACCTTACTTGAAGAACAAATATAATACTTGCTCTCTGAAGAACTTTCGTGCTCAAAATAGAATTTTATAGGTCGTTTATGCTTTCAAGAACGATTCGTTCTTTAAATACGAAAATTAAAGACATTTTATTAAACAATATGGGATCAATTTAAGTTTTTTGTAGAAGGAATCGTTCTGCATTTTTCTGAGTGTACTACCCACCACCACCACCACAATAGTCAACCTACGAAACTTTGCGGTTGACATGAAATTTCCGCCACATCTTCAGCTCGAGTTTCATGGCCTTTGCTCAGTTGGCTAACGTCACGCTGCCAGGGCTTTGATAAGCTTTGCCCTTTGCTCTCTGTCTCTTTCTATGGGTGGGTGTGCGGCGTTCTGGGTTTAACCACAATTTTACTAAATATACATTATCTATTTGTAACGCCTTTGCAGCAGAGGAGCGGAAAATAAGTTGAATAGTCAGTTTGCATGTTTAATCTTTTCACATGAAATCGTGCTGAGAATTGGCTAAAAAGTAACTCTATGTTAGTGAAGAACCTTGTAAACAAAAGGTCCAAATATCATCTTGCAGGACTAAGCTCAATTTGTCACTTTTACAGCAGTCTGGCAACACTTTAACTTGTATCGCCATGTTAATTATTTAACAGACTAAACTGTCTGTTAAGTAATTGACAGCTATCAGTTAAGTAATTAGGGTAATTCGAATCCTGAATCTCAGCTAGTACAGGAGTTATTAAGTAGATCAAGTTTATCGTATAAATTTGTCACGCGACCTTTCGATACCGATTTGGAACATTAAATGTGTTCTATTTAGCGGACGTTTGCTGAAAATTTCATCATGATCGGTTAATAAACAGTTAAGATAATTGAGATCATATTTTTCATTTACTTTGTTATTTATTATTATTGTTCATAACATTTTTATTAAAGTTGTATTAAAAAAGCAAATAATTCTACAGAATATGTAGAAAGTAATTATATATTTAGTATGCGTGTAATTCAATTTGATCCTAATCAAGACACATGTTGATGAAATATTCCTTAATAAAGTCAAAGAATGTTAAGCAAGTGCATCTCTTAACAAGTTTTTATTGATTTGTTTTGAAATATCCTCTAGTAACCTTTTGCTATTTGGGTAATTCCACTGGGAGTCAATTTCGACTGTTGTTTCAACAAAAGAGCTATTTCCGCGTCGCACTTAACCTCACTTGTTGACACTAAACGATAACGATAAGTAAATAACAGTTTAAAAGGGGCTGGAATGAAGTTCGGCTGGCTTCGTAGAGTTGTGGAAATCGCTGTTTGATTATTATTAGCCCATTTGCTGTATCTTTTTTTTATTGTTATTTTATTTTGTTTGTCTATTTGCCTATTATACACGCTACTCAAAGTACATAAGAGCATAATAGCTAAGGGTCAATTTTGAACAACAAGTTGATTGATAAAATGCTTTTTTTTTAGCATAGATCGAGGTGTTGATCGCGGGTTTGATTCCCGAACGGATTTTTCTTCTTTTCATACACTGTCCAATGTTATTATAATTTTGTGCAGAGGTGTAGTCTCAAAGTATTCTGGAAAATTCATATAGACAATGGGAGCTGCATATTATTGTCTTTATTAATTTTTAACTCTAGTTAGAATATTTAATATTTACTTCCAAATTACGTCCTGCTTCTGCTTTCCCAATTTTTAGCTCTAAACTTTGGAATTCTTAGTATTATTTGTTGAAATTTGGGCAAACCTTTCTTGAGATTTGTAAACCAATCTTACAGACTGCACCCTTATACATTTTGATAATAAAAAAGAAATATTTTTAAATTTTTTACCTGCGCTAGATACGCGTATCGGGTATCTCACTGTCGAGCACACTCGACTGTAGTAGTCTTGCTTGTTTGTTTTACGTTTACATTTGCCGTTTGACATTCTTGTTGTAATTAATGTTTGTCCTCTTTTCTCGTTCTTCCCTCCCCTATTTGCATTTTTGTTTGCTGCGCACCCGTCGCTAATTACAGATTCGGGGATACGTATACGCCGCGTGGCCGGCAAACAATTTGTTCGAGGGCACCAGCGGACGACACCTACAACGATACGTTGCGACGGATCAGAAGCGCCCAAAGCTGTGACCAACTGAAGGCGCTCGTTGAACGCCACCTCGACTGACAGTGGGGCAGCAATGGCCAAAGCAACAACAACAAGAACAACAACAACAACAACAAGTGTATACAACGTGACCCTGAAAGTGTGCGCAGCAGCGGTAGTGTCTGCGTCAGCGTCAGCGTCGGCAGCAGCAGCGGCAGAAGCAGCAACAATTATGAGCCGCGTGCTCTAGATATTAATACGTTAAAGCTGGAAAACCTACAACGGCAACGGCAGCAGCAGCGACGCATCGATCTGTATACGTATTTGCAACTGGCCAGCGGCTACTACGAACGAGGGTTGCATGCGAACATCAAATATCTGCAATCGATTGGACAGCATAATGCAATAAAGCAGCAGCAGCAGCAGCAGCAACAGCAGCAGCAGCAGCAACAGCAGCAGCAGCAGCAGAGACAGCGACTTAAGCAGCGTCGCTATTCATTGGAGGCCTGGCCGCAGCAGCAAACAGTTGAACAGCAGCAGCAGCCAACACACAGATTGTCTGGCAGATTGAGCGCCATATTGAAGAGTTTGCGGCATCGCCAGCGTTGCCAGACGACTGTCAACAACCAGAGCGAATGCAGCAAGGCTGCCATACGTGTGCACATAGCGCCTGTGCAGCGTGCAACAATTGCTGACAGTAGCATGTGTGATTATGCAGATCATAATAACAGCACGAACAATAATAACATTAATAATATAAGCAACAGAGGCAGCAGCAACAGCAGCGACGATAACATTGCATTAACAGCAGGAGTAGAAATCGATCAACAGCAGCGCAAACTCTATGCAATTATCGATAACTTGAGCCAGTTGAGCTTGTGCGATAGCAAAAGCCACAAACAATTGCCGCTCATTACGCTCACCGATTACACGCAACAGGCGGCGCTCTATGGCGCCAATTTTGATATGATTGTCGTTGCCGCGGGCAGTTGTCAAATGCAAATACCCAACGAAGCCAGACCACCAACATAATAATAATAATAATAATAATAATAGTAGTACAACTGTAATACTCGACAACAAGTGCAATTAATTGCCAACAACAAGAACAAAAGCAAAGCGTAAGAACAAACAAATAAACGAAAAGAGCAAAGCAAAGCAAAACATTGAACAAAGCGATTTGCGCGCGTCAACGGAAATCGTTGTTTTATGCAAACGGCAGACGAGCAAGCAACAACAACAACGCGAGCAACAACAAGAAGAAGAAGAACTTAAACAGCGAAAGCAGCTAATAACGGCTAGAACAAAATATAAAACGGCTTTTGAGCCAAACTATTGCGTATTTGGCGTTGCGCTCGAACAATGGTTGCGGCTGCTGCCGACGTCGAAATTACAGCAACAACAACAACAACTAGAGACGCGGCAACGGCAACTGCGACTGCGACTGCGACGTCAACGTTGTTAGCAAACGCAAATAGAAGAAGCGTTGAAATTGCCGCATTAACGGTCGCAAGTGCCAGCGGTTCACAAGCAGCGACCTCTAATCTAAATAATAATAATAACAGCAGCAACAACAACAGCAACAGTAGTATTCATATTGATAACAGCAACATTAAGAACAACAACAACAACAACATGTCCGATTTAAGTGATGCCGTCAAAACAACAACAGCGGCAGCAGCAACAGCAACAGCCACAACAACAGCAGCAACAACAGCAGCAACAACAACAGTAGCAGCAGCAGCAACACCAGCAGCAGCAGCAACATCCACAGCAGCAACATCCACAGCAGCAGCAACATCCACAGCAGCAACAGTTGCCGCTGTGCCCAGCAAAAGCGCCGTTAGCCAACGCAATGTGGATATTAAAATTGAAAAGTCAAGCAACATGGAAGCGGCCACACAGCAGCTGACCAAGAAGGTGCTTAAACTCGATCTGGGCGGCAAGAATTTGGATGAATACTCGCTAAAGTCACCAAAGTCACCAATTGCAGGTAAGCTCTAAGAGCAAATACAGTGAAACCTCTTAAATCAGGCCAATATATGTATATTTTTAGTCAGAAGCCCAACATTTCTTAGTTCTATGTTAAAGTGACGTTAGCAGCGTGTTTCTAACAGCAAATGTTAGTTTAGCATAGGAGTTCAAAAGTGCAAAGCGTATAAATAAATAAATTTGGAATACCTTGTACAATGGAAACGACTAGAGAATTATCCAGTTTTCACTACGCAGTTTTTGTACATTTTTGTACATTGTTCCACATATTACAAAATTTACATTTCTTTGGAATTTTACAGGCAACATATTTATATATATATTTTTTAATAATAAAGATAGGTTTTCTTTTAGGTTAATACTATAATTAGAGATAGTTTTGAAATTTATGCAAAGTTAAAAAAGATTTTTTTAAAGTTTCATTTTAATTTATTATAATTTTAATATAAGAAATGTTTTTAAAAGAAAGAACTAATTTTTTATTTTTTTTTAAATTGTTCTATCTTTATACAAATTGCCTTTAGCGTGCCTTCACTGTAGTTCGTTCTAATAGTCTATTTTGATCTTGAGGAGGTCTCGAATGTCACAATTCAATTGAATTTTCCATGAAAATTGATCAACAACAACGACACACACCGATCCACATATAGAGTATATAGTATGTACGTTTGTACAGTCAGATGAGAGAGAAATGATGAAATACGAGAAACGATTGTAAACAGAAGTATAGCTTTGCTATGGTTTCTTTTGGGGAACTAAGCGCTACGAGCGGCTGATCACATACATAGATCGTTTGCTTATGATCACATTTGCCTTATCGCGTGTTTATTTAATTTCTTTTTCGTTTTCGTTTAGTTTTTATTATTATTATTAAGCGTTAATGAATTGCTGTTTTATTCGCAGCACGTTTGCCGCATCAAACATCATTGACGTCATCGGTGGACGTTGAGGATCGGAAAACATTACGAGAGGCCTTATATCAGGGTATATTCCATCGACATCGCCGCACCATATTCGCCGTTGGCAGTTTTCTCCGTATGCTCCGAAGTCGTAACTCCCAATACAATACCATACGCAGCTCATCGGAGGGTGAGGATATCGATGAGGTTAGATAAGAATATATATGTATATATCTATACATATATATATACTTTTGTATGCCAGTGTAGTAGTACAGAAAACAACAACAGCAACAATAACAACAACGACAATCTGGAAATTATAGTAAAATTCGATTGAGACAGACTGATGATAATGACGATGATGATGTTCTATCTATCTATTGATGATGTTGTTGTTTTCGTGTTAAGCATTCGATAGTCGATCGTACGACCATACGATAGTTTGTACGATAGTGCATATTGTACGTTCATTGGGTAAACATTGCATGCACTCTTTATATATTTATTGTGTCATCTAATAATTGCTTAAACACATTCCTTTCGTTTATCATGTTAAGCAGCTAATGTAACAAAAAATGATAATAGCAAAGAACCCAAAGCAAAAACAAAGCAACCATAAGACTAGCCACAATGTTGTGTTTAGCATTTAGTAGACCAAAAGAAAAAGACAAAACAAAACAAAAACAATACCAAATACATGTTATAACAATCCATTACGTTTAGTTCATGATATTGACGACGTGTAAACCGGCTGGACTGCTACTAATTTGGCCATTTAATCGTAATGCCTCGAAACTGAATCATTCCAAGATATCGTTTCTTTTTTTTTTTTCTTCTTATAGAAACTCACCAATTTCCCCCGGCTACCCCTACACCTTCCCCCCATCTCCTCTTCCTCAAGCAAGCTTAACGAATCTGAAAGACGCCTTATCTATAAAAAATAAAATTAAAAACAAAATATAATAATAAATCATAAAACGAATGAAAACAAATAATAAATAATTAGAATTTAAAGCCTTTTTCTTATATACATACATACAATATTTATATATTTAAGCTAATTGTGAACCATTAATATCTATTGTACTATATGTATGTAATACTGTAAAACTGTTATACTATCAAACTGTCATACATGCTCGTTGATTATCCCCCAATGTTTATACTGTTAGCCTTGCAGCTAGTTTGTAAACTCTGTATAACAGTTCTCAATATTTGTATAACACTTTTTGTAACTCATCTAGCTGATAAGTAAATGCTTCAGTTCGATCTGTCTAATGCTTTTTAAGATCATAGATATGTATTTCTCGATAATCCGGTACATATCTTCAAGCTTCTTTTTAGACTCATCGATCGTATATCGAAAGGTTCTTTCTTTTAAACATATCTTTGTCAAATTTGTTATATCAACACACTGAATAACTTTTTCAATCTATTCATCTAATTTCCAAACCATGTGAACTCAGCTATTAGTAAAGATATGCTGTAAGCTGAATTTCAATATATGGCTATCCATATACTTGACTAACCCATCTGAACTCAGCTCTCAGTGAAGTTATCTTCCTGAAATTTTGTACAGTTGTCACTATTAGCAACAAGAAGAACATATGTTGGAATCAAATCGCATAACATTTTTTTTCCAGAGATATTAGACGTTTTCCTATGCCTTAAAATGTTTTGACTACATTTTTAATTCAAAGTTGGACCACAATTTGCATTAGTCAAGATCTGTTTACACTAACTGCTAGGGTATTTCAGCTACGGCATGCCGTTGATAGCCTTTTATTGTTGTTTTGTGTTTTCGTTAAAATATTTAGTTTAAATGATATTTATTGTTATTATTATATGTCGGTTTTCATTGCAACGGGAACAAAACTTATAAAGCCGCTATCGAAGAAAGAAAAAGATTTTTGGCGCATCCTACATATAATACCTATATATATAGATATATGTATACCAAATGACTAGTTATAGTTTAAACACGACTATTGTATACCCTTTGATGCGCATTACACACACACACACACACATGATATGATATGATATGATATATATATGATATGTATATGTATTTTAGAGCATTTTTGTTTAGAGCTAGATAACTAATGTTTAAAGATTTTGTACAGCGATGGATATGACTACAATATATAAATATAAATATATCGTAATCGAATTACATATGAATATATCGAAATGTATCGCTAAAGAGTATACAAAATTTCATGACAAAAACTGTTGACATTGTGTTTTGATAGTTTATTTCATATGCTACCATAGTATATATATATTTCATTATTACTACATACATACATACATATTGATTATTAATTATTATAATTATATACACCATTTTTTTGAAATAAAAACCAAGTGAAATTCCATGTTAATTTATAACAAATTTACAAAAAAAAAACACTTTGAATTTTATTGCAGTTTCTCAAGATGCGGAAAAATTTCAAATTTGCACATTTTTTTGAACGCTGAGGCAACATAAATTTTAGATATAAAAACTATATATGTATACGATATGCGTTATATAGATACGTATGTATGTGCTATAACTGAACCATAATAAATTATAAATTAGGCAAGAAATAAACGGGGCTGCCACCATGTGGCATTTGGCATCCTAAAGGACGGAAACATGGGCATCGTGGGCAGAGGCGGCGGCATCGGTGCACTTGCTCCAATTTGGGCATTATTGTAGCCCAGCTGGGCCAACGCTGCCAGGTACTGAAAAGTTTAAGGAGTTCGATTATTTGAAAAAATATATGGAAAAACTAATATTAACTCTTTTTTTTTTCGGAAATATTTTCCTAAAATTTGGAAGTCATCTGTCTGAATTCATACGCTTGAATTTTAGAAAAAATATTGAATTTCTTATAGCCACCCTTTAGTTTGAATCGCCAAGGAATCACTAGGGAATGTTTCCTTATCACTAGGTAATCCCTAGGGAATTCGTATGAAAATCTTTGCAAGGATGCAAGTCGCTTCAGAACCGGTTCGGAATTTCTGGCCACTCGAACCAGTTTATAAACCGAACCTATAAAGTTATTCCCTACGCGAATTAAATAAATTTCTTAAACAAAGATTTCGGTTCGAAAAAAAAATATTTAAATACATTTCATGATTTTTCTTATATCAGACTTCGAAAAAGTAAATTTAAAATAATAGTTTATATTCAAATCATAAAATTATGTTAAATGACGATGATCATGTCAAAAAAAAAAGACATGACCGGACCCAACGACTTTCCATATTTCTGGTCCTTGGAATCGGACTATATCATTACTTTTGCAAATTAAAACGATGGTTTTCTACAAAGTTTTGTATGAAGCTTAAATTTTCTGTGGTCTCTTGAAAGGCGTTAATTTTTTTGGCAAGCTTTCTTGGAATATTTCAGGCTACAAGTTTTGGAAACCCTATTGCAAAAATTGAGTTTTGGGTCAAAATACAATTTTTACTACATTTTTTAAGTTACGAAAAGTTAAAAAATGCAAAAAGATTAATAGTAAAAGGTAGTATGATTTAATTGATTTTAAATATCAAGGAAAATGTGAAATATTAACAAATTTGGCTCGAATTAAACCCTTAGATTTTGATACGAACTGTTCCCACAACTCCTAATTTTATTGTTACCCGAAAACTTTGTTAAATTTGTAAATTTAAATTTAAAAAACTTGTCAAATCGTAGCATGATTTGTTAGTTGCTCCACTTACCTGCTGTGGATTTGTGGCCACCACGTAGCTGTTGTCATCGACCGCCTTCTGGATGGAGCCACGTATGGCCGCCGCTTCCTGAAGATTCTGTGCCGTCACCTGCACCGGGGCAACTGGACCTTTTGGCAGCAAATCGGGTCGCATCAACCAGGTGGGTTGCACCACCTGACGACGCGGCATTAAACGTGGTGGTGGCATCGACAGCGCAACCACCGCACAGAGACAAAGCAAATTGCAGAGGTTAATGATGATGCGGCCATTCATGTTGACCGACTGTCTTGGCCCAAAGTCAGACTGGGCCAAGACAAGTCAGTCGAAGACGTGCCCATTGCCATTTCTGCATGGTCAGCAAATTAAATTCAATGTCAAAGTGCACAGCAGAATCTTATGTACATATTTATTATTTATATTTTGCACGCTGGGTGAAAGACGACACTGTCCGTGTTTATATATTCAAGAAATGTCAATCCAATGAGTGACTTTAATATCCATCTTCCATTCTTGGCTCTCGATTTTTAGGCATCGAAACCAACTCGACATAATCAACAATTATCTGTTGACTCTTTGAAAATCTCTATAGCATTAATTGTTAAATATTTTCTATAGATTTTCAAAAAACTGGCTTAGATATAAGTCGAAAAATTTCCATTTTCCATTTCCAGTCCATTTTCCATTCTTGGCTCTCGATTTTTCTGTTGACTCTTTATAGTTACATTTTTTTTTTTATAGTTTTTTAAAAAACGGGCTTAGACAACTCGAAATGTCAATTTTCTGGCCTAGGGGGCTAAGTTCAATTTAAAATATAATTTGGAATATTTTGAAAGAAGCACATCAAATTTGCCTGCAACAGTTTTGGCCAAACATTTCAAATCCTAGGGTCTCAAATTCATGTCACCGTCTATGAAATAATTTTTCAAAATTTTTTTAAGCGTTATATACCATAAAAACATTTTTTGACTTCACAAATTTTCTAAACAATTTTCATTGTAGAGATTTTTAAATCGACTGAAAATAGATTAAACCTTAAATATTATTTCATGAAGAGCATTTAAATTTGAGGCATATATGTATGTTTAAATTTGAATTGTATGAGTAAATATGGCCTTTGCATACAAATTTTGAAGTTGTTATTTGCACGCTGCTTATATTTGTTTAATGACAGCAATTTTTTATATATAGATACAGTTGAGTTCGTTGCATGTTTTTGCTGTATTTCAATGTTGGCAGTTGGGCACACGAATTATCGTGCTCAATTGTTAACAGTATTTGTTTTTTTTGTCGCTTAAATGATTGTCAACAAATTTAAGAAGAATGAAAAAAAAGAATTTATACGCTTCTACATAAATTCCTTTTGTATATGTATGAATATATTGAAATGAAACTTAGGTTAAGAACTAAATATGGTTTTGGGGTGAGTTTGAGTGTGAATGAGTGCGCAAATGATTCGCATCTCTATCAGTTTTGTGTCTCAATCGGTTCAATTGGTTCATCGATCGGTTCGTCTTTGATATGCACATCATCATCCTCCTGATCCTCCTTGCTATTCTCATGGAGCAGCACATATTCACGGGAGCTGAAGCCAAACTTGATGACATCCTTTTCCATTAGCTCGTAATATTTGCGTCCATCGATCTTCTTGTTGTTCAGGAATGTGCCATTGGCCGACTCCAAATCGATGAGATATAAACGCACCCGTTTCCCCTGGCTGCCATCGTCGCGCTCAAAAGGCACCAGACGATATTGCAATGCCGCATGCTGTTTCGAGCAACTGGGATGATCGACTGCCAAGTCAACGACCTTCCGATCGCGTCCTACCAGGAAGCAGCTCTGTCGATGAATGTGCAGCGTTGGCAGCGCTGTTTCACCCTTGAACGGATACAGACGCCAGCGACGCTTCGGTTTGCGTGCTTCGGGTGGCTCCGAATACTTGACCACAATGCCGTTCACTTTGTTCGTGTCCTCGGTGAGGGCGCCACTTAAACCAAAATTCGGTTTCTCCTTATCCACTGGCTCATCATCTTCGGCCGGGGGTTTGTCTTTATCGCTGCTTTGTTTGCCCCACTCAAAGTGCTCATCATCCCGGTTGCGTCGCTGCTGCTGCTGTTGATCCTGGCGACGTGGTCCTCCGCCTCGGTAAGGACGATCACGTGGACTGCGACTGCGACTCCGACTGCGTCTAATTGTTTATGTATAAATATAATAAGAAAATGATATCAGTTGGACTCTTTTTACACTAGTCGACGGTCTATTAAGTTTGGGCAAGGTAAAAGAAGGCGTGGCCGACAATATTATTGGTTTTTTGTATTACTATTCGTTTAGAGAATCATAAGGTAACCAAGGCACTCTACCAGGGCATAGTGCAGTCGAGCACTCTCCTTTTCTAGCTTAACTTACCTCCGCTGATCGGGGGAGCGACGAGGCCTGTCCCGACGTTCGTTGCTGCGATTGCGCTGTGGCTGCCGCCGTTCCCTGCTGCGCTCCCGCTCCCGCTCCCGTTCGCGCTCCCTATCCCTTTCGCGTCCACGGCGCATTTGATTGTCACGCTCACGCTCACGCTCGCGATCACGATCACGATCTCGCTCACGATCTCGCTCACGTTCTCTTTCCCGCTCCCGTTCACGCTCACGACTTCGTGAACGACTGCGACTTCGTCTGCGCACTTGTTTTGTATTTTTGCTAGAGTTGTGTCGTTGAGCGGCGCCGCCACGTTCAGGACTGTCCCATTTGGAGCGCTGCTCTTGCACCTTACTATCCATGCTGGCCACTTCACGTTGTTGTTGTTGCTTCTCACGCTGTGGTTGGTGTTGTTGTTGTGATTTCGGTGACGCATCTTTCACTGCTTTTAATTTGTTGCTGGCTTTCTTATGGCTGGAGGATTTGGATGCATTACTGCTTTTACTACTGCTGCTGCTGTTACTACTGCTGCTGCTTTTGCTGCCACTGCTGCTGGAAGAGGAGCTGGAAGTGGAGCTATCGCGTCCAGATTTTTGATTGCGCTTTTCACTTCTCGGGCGATTTTCTGCATCCGCATGTTTCTTCCCTTGCTTTGATTTCGTTGCCTTTGTTTTTATATCGTCATCACTGCCCTTGGCAGGCGCGTCGTCGTCGCTACGTGTGGCACGCTCCTTGCTGCGTGCTTTGGCAAGTTTTACCATGATCTCCACACAATTAATAAACAAATTATTGGCAAAAAAGAAAATCGAAAACACAATGCCTTTGAAATTATGCTAGTGATGGCAACTGGCCGGCTTTGGCTTTAACAGCTGTTTGAGCAGCGATATTTCAAATTGTTATCGAGCACACATATCGATACACTACACCCGGAATACATTGTATATATCGATATTTAATCATATGCACTCCTAGCAATATCGCATCAAATACAAAACACACATCGATATTTTATTAAATGCACTTTTAGCGATATCGCGCCAAACACATCACAAAGCGCTGTTCCTGTGCTGCCGCTGCAGCTGCCGTTGTTCAACACACATCAATTTGTGCAAAATTACGAATTTTTATTTTAAGCTTTTATTTTTGTGATAGTAGACAGTGTGTGATAAAGTGCCCAGTGTCAATGCCATGTTGCTATTGTCGTTGTCGATGTGCAAAAGATAAACCATAAGGAGATCCGGCAGCTGCAGCAAAAGACGAAATTTAAAACTGCAAAAGCAAACTGCTTGCTGCATTACTTAGACGTCGTTTTTTTTGGCTTTCACAATGACACCATTTGATGATTTTGTCTATTTAATTAATCACGTGCTGCTTGGCGAGGAGCCGGTAAGTGACAATAATGAAGCGTGATGAAAAGCACCTGCACACACACGCACACACCGCTCACACAATTACAGTTATTGCAATAACAAAACCAAAGCACACAGACAATTGCAAAACATATTAACGCGTTAACATTGATTTTTTTATATTCTTATTGTGCCACAGACCATTGAGGATTTCATATTGCTTGTGGGCACATTGGTGGCATTTATAGCTTTCATACTCTGGTGCTGTTTTCCCATACAGCCAAAGGTATGTAAACCTACACGCACACACACACACGCGCACACACACACACACACGCATGCACACAAACACGCACACAAACACAAATGTATGTAAAACGCATATACATGTAAATATATATATACAGTTGGTCAAGTAATTATTTGGACAAAATACAAAAATGTACATTTTATAAGCAACAATCAAAAGAAAAACATATTAAGATTTGTAATATATATTTTCTTATACTACTTTTTAATTTTCAATTATTTTGTTATTTACAATGCTTGAATTGAAATTGTATTTAAATTGTAAATTATTAAGAATTTATATTTACTATAGAATAGCCTCTGCTAGAGTATAAAAAAGAAATATTTGTCGAGCAAAAATTGTTTGACAAACTGTATGTATTGTTTAGAGAATTTCTAATTGAATTACATTTTTAATAATAACCGCCACAGGAACCGGGCCAACATCGTCAGTTCTCATGCAAAATCATCCAGAATCATATAAAGGCGTTCGATGCTGCCACAAGTACCGACAATGACAATGACAATGGCACGGCTGCAACTGCAACCAATTGTGGCAGCAACAACGGTGGCAGTGGCAGCAACACAACCAGCGGCAATAATATTACGGCGGCTGCCAACAACTCGAATGCCAGCGGCAACATGGCCAATAACAATGGCAATAACGGCAATAACCTGAGCAACAATAGTCAATATAACGGTAGCGGAAGTTACAGCAAAAACGGTACCGTTGCCATGCACAATTATTACGTTAAGAACGGACATCATTGCTGCACCTAATGACAAAGATGACACTGCAGACAGACAAGGCCAAGGCTTTAAGCCCAAACAACAGAACGAAATGAAATCAATTGCAACAGCAACACCAACGTCAACTGTCGCTTATCAGCTTTGTAGTTAACATTTAATTATATTTTGTATCGCATACCTTGTATTATTATTTAAGTCGAACACGCTTTATTTGTTCTGTGAATGTCATAATAATTGTGCCAATTTGTTGTTCAAAGCACAGCTAAAAGCTAATGAACATTTTATAACACACAAACGAACAACACTTTAATGTTAAATGTAATTTGCAAGCACATTTGAATTGTAATTGCTCAGACTGATTTGTTCATGGAAAATCCGTGACGCGAAATGATAAAAGACAAAGACACCACACACATTTGAAAATTGTGAAGTGCAACATGAAGATTGACAACAAGTAAAGAATGAAATGCATTAAGTATGACGCAAAGTTTTTAAAACTTCCTTTATATGTATTGTATTGCAAAAAAGACAACAAAAAAACAGAGTATACCAAAATTATACGAATATGTAAAGACGAAAAGCTAAACAAAGCAATTAACTTTAAGTATTTATGATGAGAAGAACTAATTGCATATTTATACGCATGTTAATTCAACAACAATCACTTACAATCTCCCATTTTCTTCCTCATGACAAAAAACGAATGTGAGAGCAATTATACAGTCGCTCACTTTAGAGAGAGAGAGAGAGAGAGATAAGTGCATTCGATTATTCATACATTCATCTATTCATATTCATATTATGTTTGTATTTTATAAGAAATAATTATACTCGAATTGGAATCACATCAACTAGCATAATTATAGTTTTTGCTTTTAACTTATATATTTCATTCTTTCAGTGTATACTTTGCTATATATATATATATATATAAGGTACATATGTATATGTGTTTGATCTCATTTATCAACTTATTTATGTGATGTACAAGAACAGAAAAAAAAAGAAACGCAAACTCTTAACGTCAAGGGTTACAAAATGAAAATTCCCTTTTAAAAAGAAAAAAAAAATGCCCAAAACAATGTTGTTATTTATTGTTAGTAGTATTCATTATGAGTCAACCGCTGTAAGTACAGTGTAGCACATGAGTATGTGTACACATTAATCAACAAATCACACACGTCGATCCAATCCACAGGCCACTTGAAAATCATGGGCCACTTGAGTGTTACAATATCTGTTTTATTATTAATTTATTTTGTTGTTGTTCTTGTTGTTTTCCTTCGCTATCATTAAAAAAATCACAATTGGTAATATTTGTCGTTAAATGTATTTATATAAATTAATAACAAAATGTATTTAGTAACAGTAACGGTAATGGTAATGGTAACAATAATAATGTCTACACATTATAAAATATCAGCTTCGATATCAATTTAGCTATACATAATTAAGAAAAGTCTAGCCAAAGGCCATAAATATCGCAGGGCACTTAAAATATGTACATATATACAGATAAACTCGTACTTGTTTAGTTAATACATATATAGATCGTACTATATATACATACATGTATATACAACATTTGGTTACTTATTGGTAATTCGCTTGGAGCTTATAGCTCTTCTATCTCCTATTTTATAGAATGTCGCGCTTTGGTACCAGTTGAAATTTGTGACGTTTAGGTTATTATAAATATTTGTTTGTAGCATTGGATTTTTTAAAACTAAACGATAGACAGTCTTAAGGAGTACCTAAGCTAACAGAGCAATACGAAAAAAAAGAAGTTATTCAACTTTTAAATGTAGCTAGAAACTCTGCAAAGTAACCCGAACGAACTAATGTCGGGTCTATTGAAATACGTCCTATATACAAAACAGTTTGCAGCTCAAAAATATAACGGAAAAAGTTCAACGACTTTGAAATTTCATTCAGTGCGTGTTGTTGCCCTGGTGCCAGCCAGAAGCTAAATAGCATGTAACTCCAACTCGAAATAATCGCTTATCGAACTGCAACTGCAATTGGAACTGGTATTGATATTTGGAATTGAACGTGTAATCGAACCTTAAATCGGAACTAGCTGCTGCAAACGAGTGGAAAGAACACGTTCATTTCGATCAATATCTGCAGCACTATGAACACTGTATAGACGGTGAAGAGGGCCACGCCCACACGTTTCGTTAAACGATAACCACTACAACTTAGTATGATAAATAGCGCAATTGTCGATAATATCAATATGATAATATTATACTCGATGCCGTGGGTGCCCACCTGTTGCTTCTCCCCGCTGCCATAGTTCATACAGTTCTTCACGAACCACGGCACGCCCAGCGACAATAGGATGGCCAATGAATTGGCGCCCAACGAGTTGGACACACCAATACCACTCTCACCTGCAATTAAAAGAAACGAGAGAGACAAAGGATTAATCAAAAAGTTCGAAAGACAACTAGGAAATTCTAATCTCTCCAATTTGTAGACTCTAGACTTTTAGATACTCGAGTGAGGTAAAAATATGTCGATTTTCCCGAAGCAATTTGCGAGTACTTTAACTCGATAATTTGTGATAATTAATCGAGTTAGTTAATTCGATTTTTGAGTTTTCGGAAAAGTTACGTTAAAACTAGCTTAATTTTTAAATATATTTATTGTTTTAAGCTTGATATATCGGTATTATTTGAAGACATATCGGCGACTCGATTAGTTTTTTGTCGATATTTAGATTTCGATATTAACCTCGATTTACTGTTTGGATTTACATCGCTGCAATTAATCAATAAATTCTAAATACAAGTAAGAATGCTATAGTCAGATTGCCGACTATCTTGGAAATCAATTTAAAAACAGTGATAGACAAAAGTGATGACCTTATAAAAAATTACATCCCACGAATATCGGGTACATTAAATGCTCGGATTGTGCTTACCATTTCGCAATGAGATCAGACTGGAGACCGCCTCGGGCATTGTGGATCCAGCGGCGAGGAATGTGAGGCCCATGACAATCGTGGGCACGCGAATGGCAACACCGAAGGCCGTTAACATCCAGACAATCACATAGGCGTTGGCCCCAATCGTAATGATGCACATGATGAAGGATAATGGATATAGGCGGCGATGACGCATCGGATGTGGAATGAGGACGCGCAGTATCAATTTGATGGGGAATACAAAGACCCACCAGAATTTCATCAAGCCAGATGCGTTGTGGGGATATGCGAAGATGCTATCTGGTCCCTGTACCTCATCCTCATCATCGCCATTCCCTGCAAGCAACACACACGAAAATCGATTAGTTTTAGAGACTGGTTTTTTTTAAATCAAATATCACAATCAACGCACTTAAACAGAGCATATTCAAGTGCAAACGATCTCAAAAGCTGACTAAAGAACATTCTCATATGATCAAATGCTCAAGAAGATGACGGCTATTAATTGAGGTTAAGTACGACACTTACAGTTCTTTGGTTGCGTCAAATTGGCTGTGGATGACATGGAAGATGTATTCTCCGGAAAGCTAACCACAAATAAACCATCACCCGACAGAGGATCCTTTTTCAAAGGCAGCTGAGCCTTGGCACTGTTCTCTGGTGGTTCCGTTAGATCTAAAGAGAAATACGAAAAAAAAATTAAAAATTACTCAAGCGAACCAGAATATTGTTTTATATATTGTTGTCTTATATCGTTCGTCAGAAAATTGGATTTTTAGAAATTTTGGGACATGAAAATGTTTTCGTCACTAGATTTTTGCCTAGTAAAGAGGCTTGATTTTTTCAAGATTTATTTGACTTACCGTAACGCGTGGAAAAGCAACAGTTCATGCGATCCTCGATAAAGACGCGTATGGCGGGCATAAATTTGTTGTTGTTGAAGGTGATTAGATAGTAAAGCACCAGGAAGCCCATCATGATGCAGGATTCGACAAAACTGATGCTACCGCCCCAGGCGAGCACCAACAAAACGATCGTATTGAAGATATAAATAACACAATCTCGCGCTATAGGCCACCAATCCAACTGAACGGGCTGAAATCAATATAATTGTCAAGTATATAAATCAGTTACAATTTCTTTTCGAGTAGTTTTTGAAACGTACCTTATTAATACAAAGTGCCGCTAGTCCCGCCACGCCCAATGTATTAAACATCAGGGATCCAATAATTGTGCCCAATCCCATATCCGATTCGAGTATAAGCGTACTTATCGTATTCGTAAAGAACTCGGGCATTGAGGTGGCCGTCGCCATAAACGTTGCGGCCGCCACATCCTTCGAGAGATGCAGATCCTCACAGATGCACTCCACCGTGGGCAGAAAGTAATCGTTGCATATTATCGCCAGCAATATAAAGAAATAGATTGCGGCAAAGACGTGCAATACAACCCAGCCCTGGCGCAGCTGTTCGACTGTAACACACAAAATATACAAAGAAAAACTCGCATTATCATAATATGTTCTATGTGAACTCAGCTTTTAGTATAGTTAGCTTTATGAAATTTGGTACAATTGTTAAACATAGCTTAATTTTAATATATATCTTGGGTTTGAACAGATTGGATTACTTTGTCATATAAATATACAAAGAAAGACTCGATCATAATATGTTCTATGTGAACTCAGCTTTTAGTTTAGCTAGCTTGATGAAATTTGGTATAATTCTTAGTCATAGCCAATAATTAGTATATACCTTGAATTTGAACAGATTAGATTACTTTATCATATAAATATACAAAGAAAGACTCGATCATTAGCATAATATGTTCTATGTGAACTCAGCTTTTAGTTTAGCTAGCTTGATGAAATTTGGTATAATTCTTAGTCATAGCCAATAATTAGTATATACCTTGAATTTGAACAGATTAGATTACTTTATCATATAAATATACAAAGAAAGACTCGATCATTAGCATAATATGTTCTATGTGAACTCAGCTTTTAGTTTAGCTAGCTTGATGAAATTTGGTATAATTCTTAGTCATAGCCAATAATTAGTATATACCTTGAATTTGAACAGATTAGATTACTTTATCATATAAATAAACAAAAAAGACTCGCATAATAGCTATGTGAACTAGCTTTTATATATACTTGAGTTTGAACAGATTAGTTACTTTATCATATAAATATACAAAGAAAGACTCGATCATAATATGTTCTATGTGAACTCAGCTTTTAGTATAGTTAGCTTTATGAAATTTGGTACAATTGTTAAACATAGCTTAATTTTAATATATATCTTGGGTTTGAACAGATTGGATTACTTTGTCATATAAATATACAAAGAAAGACTCGATCATTACATAATATGTTCTATGTGAACTCAGCTTTTAGTTTAGCTAGCTTGATGAAATTTGGTATAATTCTTAGTCATAGCCAATAATTAGTATATACCTTGAATTTGAACAGATTAGATTACTTTATCATATAAATAAAAAAATAAAGACTCGATCATAATATGTTCTATGTAAACTCAGCTTTTATCGTAGCTAGCTTTATAAAATTTGTTACAATGGTTAACCATAGCTTATATTTAGTATATATCGTGAATTTAAACAGATAAGATAACTCTATCGTATATTATTATTTAATATTTGGCCGAAGAAAGAGCTTTTTTTTCATTCCAAATATGTATTAAAATTATTTAGTTGTATTTAATATTTTATGTTATAGTTAACAGAGTAAAAATGTTCAATTAAAAAAACAAAGAACAAATCTCTAAAATCTCCGATTAAAATGTCGATGCTAAACTTTTCAAAGGGTTGAATATATATTTTTATGGCAGTCTTATCAGACAGTCTATTCAGTTTACAATCGCATTGGCATTCCGATATTTATTAAGCAGCGTCTGAGTTAGACAAGAGATACATTCATGTGTACTATTTGCACTATAGGTGGTAAGCATGTGGGTTCGACATGTACCCAAGTGTTGTAGTTTAATTAAAGGTTTTCACTCACAAGTTCGTCCGCGATAAGGAGTCGCGATTTGAAGAGCAAGCCAGAAGGAGAGAGAGATATGCCCGAGATACGAGATAGAGTCGAGTCGAGTCGAGTTGAGAGCGTTCAACAAAATAGACAGTCAAATGTCGAGCGGTATGGTGGGGCTATAATACTATATGGTGTACTAGTGTATATGGAGCTTTTTTAAAAATGAAACACATTTGCGGCGACTGATTTATTGGCCATTGCCAGTTTTAGCCCGCTTATCTGGCCACTTGTTTTGACCCTGGCCCAGTGATAACGCCAATACAGCAGGAAGTTGGACACTGACCATTGCACGATCGGCAAGTTCAAGTGCAGATTAACCTCTCTTTCAGTACTACTTTTGTTTTACCCAATTTAATCAAACTTGACTGCTTAATCAATTCGACATAATACTAGATCGCATCTAGACAGGTGTTAAATTTGTTACAATGACATCATCAAAATCAAATCTCAGTTCAGTTCGATTCAGCTATTGATATTGGTCTAAAAAACACTTGCCAACAGTCAACAAGTATATCTTAAAAAATATATAGTCTTTTTTCTTTCTTTATAATCAGCTAGCAAAAATCCACTTTAAAATGTTGCTGTAGTTGAAGTTTTCTTTGACTTTTAAACTGAAATCACAGTATTAATCAAGGATCGAGAAATATATTATAAGAAAATCAAATTTACAAATTTTGTTTGACTTTATTGAAAAGTTTTTAAAATTTGATACTTATTTGGCATTTTTAATGAAACCCTTAACTCAAGATTGTTACACAAGAATTTCAAAATCATTACTTTTCTTGATAGTTTCTTAATTTATTATCTAAGCATTTTACAATTGAAAAATAATATTCTTTTTAGCTTTAAAATTCGAAAATAAATTTAAAATAAATAACAAAAACCATTTAAAATGGTACACAATTTTCTTATTTTATTTGGAGATTTAAAAAAACTGTATTGATAAGTTGTAAAAATTTGATATTTGGCATTTTTTGAAGAAATTGATAGCTCAAGATTGTCACAAAGGAATTTAAAAATCGTTGATCATATCATATCTTAACATATCATATTTTTTTTCACTTTAAAATTCGAAAAAAAAAACCATTTAAAATGGTACACAATTTTCTTATTTTATTTGGAGATTCAAAAGTAAATTTATTTAAAATGACTTACGTGTAAAGATCTCCGGGAATTCATCGAGAGGCGCATCGGCCTCTTCGCCGGGACACGAGCCCCTGGGCAGAATATCGAATAGTAGCTGTTCATCCAAATATCTTAGCGATGTTTCCAGAAAATTGCTATCATTCTTCACTGTAATATTAGAATAGAGATCAACAATTACTTATATTGCCATATATGTGCATATAGTTTATTATAAGATTTAGTTTCATTCATCTTAGGACTATCTGTATATATGTATATATATATCTGCGATATACAGATAACAGCTGAGTGGAAAGCTAATGCCGTGATAAGATTGAGTCCGTAACTCTGAAAATTACACTGTAACCAATTAATTTAATTGCTACCCTGTAAACACCTGAAACACTTGTGTAATTCCATGATTTGTTAATCGAAACTTACGAAAAGACTTTTAACTCAAAGTTTAAGTTGAAGGCATGACACAGGTTTAAAGTAACCATGGATGGCATCATCGAAGATTGCTTTAAACGAATATATATTTATCTTCATAATTGTCTTTCTCTTATAACTAATGCACTGAGCTGACCCTGGAGAACATCAATATAGATTTCTTTAAATAATTTTCCTACAAAATTCAATTAAGGCGGGAATCGATATTTGTAGTAGTCCGATTTGAGCCAAATTTGGTCATTACAAATATGATGCAAAGTCAGATGCACGCTCTGTTAAATTGGTTGAGACAGCTCAAACAATAAATGAGTTCGTGTCTCAACTATTGTAGATTATTGTAATTTATCTATATATGAGAAATGTTGACTCTTCGGACTTTCAGCAAGCACAGCTTTCCTAAAACTCATCCGATTTCCATGAGAAATGTCTTATTTTTCATATTATTAACCCAACTTTAACTTGGCATTTAAATTTTATGTTTCTGCGACAACAATTTTTCCTTCAAAAATTTGTCGATTTTTACATAGTTACCCCTTTAAATTTTTCGAAAATTTTCAAAAATTTTAAAACTTGAATTTCTTCTTTTAATCGACTTTAGGTGATAAAAAAGTACTTTTGAACTTATTTTCACTTTTTTTTCTTTAAAATCTCAACGGTTATTCCAGTGGAAATTATTTCGGTTTTTGGGTTTCGGTATAATAAAAAGTTTTGTTTCGGTTACGATTACGGATAACATTTCTTTTTGGCGTCTGACAGCATCTCATAAGTTGGGAATCGAACTTAAAACTCTAACCAAAGGGCACGCTGTGGCTCTGAGAGCAGCGGTTGCTCTTTTTTGATTTTAAGATTTTACGCACTTCAACTTTAGAGTCTAAGCATGATTTCTTCAATAAAGTGGCCATGGAACACACCTAATTTCCAATTTAGCTGGATAATCATCGAGTCTTTTATGACTACTATGATAATGCAGGTCAAGATTAGGAATTGTTCTCGACATTCCATGAGTCCATTGAATGAATTCATTTGATTCTCACGCGAACGGTGTAAAAATGCCACAATTTGTGGGTAGATAAACAATTATATAGCGCGATAATTGAAGTGCGAAGTACTTGGATGGCAATTTCAATGCCTAATGGCATAAATTGTAAATCAAACAAGTCGGAAGATAAACATTTAATGTCAATACCTTCCATGTTTTTTTTTTCCCCGATTAACACTTGATTTGCCAATTCGTTGGGATGTTTTATGATCTTGTTGTTTTTATTATGATTATGATTATTATTATTATTGTTATTATTGTTATTGTTGTCGACGTTTTGTTCCGTTTTGATAATCGGGCAATTGAATTGTCATCCACAAATTCGAGGAACAGTCAAATACAAGTTGAAAAGAATTGTTTTTGTCATTATTGTTATTACGAGTATTTGCCATCATTTCGGCTTATCGTGAATGGGGCAAATAAGACTCGAACCCGAAACGCTGTCTGTCTGTTATTTTATCCAGTTAATTCTAATGAATTGCCCACAATTTAGTTGCGATCCAAGGCGAGATTTGACGGGAAGGTGGCCGCACTGTCTGATTGGCATGTCTTATCATATATATTGTACCTATATACATATATTTCGCATTTAACTCCATCTTTAGGAAATGAATCAGCCAGGCCATTTTCTAATGAATTCGGCAATGCATTGAAAGAGGCATTTACAATGTCATTAAACTATGATAAGTTGTCTACACATTGTAAACATTTTATAACTTCTTCTGACCTAGGCGAATTTGTCTGTTTCAATAAATATCCGTCACTTTCTAATGAAATTTGCAATGCATTAGACAAGGCATTATAAAGCACAATGCTTGTACATATTTTTCATAATTTTATCTTTTTAATAATATAAAATACTCTAGAAAATGCTTCTCTAGAAAATACCACCTTTTTTAAATAAAATTTGTAGTTCAATAAACGGGCTAATGTGTGCATATTTTTAATTAAAATTATTATAGGCGAATTCGTATCCTTCACTTTTTATTGAAATTTTCAATGTTTTAAAATACTATAAGTTCTGTACACATATTGAAGCGTGAATAACTCTCACTGATCTAGGCAAATTGATCTGCATCAGGCAGTATCTTTTTCCTCGAATGATTTAATAATATAAATATTATATTCCAATGAAATTTGTAATGCATTGAAATAAAATAATAATATAGTCAAACTTTTTCATAAATATGGTTTATTTTTAAATTTAATTCTTTCCATCTACTGCCTAAAAAAGTACAATTTGTAATTCAATTGCTTAAAGCTCAGCGCAGCTTATGTGCAGGGTATACTGCAGTCGGCTATTGCCCGCCATGCACTTCTTCATAGTTATTGTGAGCTGTAAACAAACCCTTTGGTATTTGGTTTTGACCTTTTTCGCTTGAAACTCTTTCAGCACGTGCGATACGCTCGGCAGCTTTCCGCCAAGTTGTTTAATGCTCAGTTTATTGTTGTTAATTTGTTTTTAAATTTTTGTTTTATTTTATTGTTTTTTTATTGTCTTTTTTGGGCTTGTGTATTTTGAAAAATCGCATGTCTTTTGCAGCTGCGACTGAAGCTGAGAACAATAAAATAAGCTGCAGCAATAATCAGACATAATTTAATAATTGTAAATGAAACTTAATAAACTTGAAATTGAAGCATGGCATCCAAAAGATGCCGCAACGCATGTCAAAAGGGGTCGACACAGAGATACCCTGTAATCAGCTGCAGCAATAAATGATCAAGTTTGACTTGATAGAAAGTTTTGATAGCTAGGAAAAAAGCTTTGTAGAATATGCTGAACACTTAAGACCCTGTAAATATCTATAAAATGGAACGAAATGGAATGGAACAAAAAAGAAGAAAGGAACGGAATGAATTGCGAATTGCAATAAAATGTAAGAAACGAAATGGAGTGGAACGAAATGGAATGGAACAAAATACACGAAAGGAACGGAATGAAATGGAACGCCTTTAACTGCGAATTGCAATAAAAGGTAATAAACGAAATGAAACGAAACAAAATGGAATGAATCACCTTAAATTTACTTAGAATGCTGCAAACTACAATCAAATTTAATTACCCTAAGTGAAATGATTGGAATGAAATGAACTGAAATTGAAAAACAATTTTAAGGAAATGAAATGAAATGAAATGAAATGGAACAAAAGAGCTGTAATTTAATGACTCAAAAGAAACTGGAACTAAATTGCTATAACATTTTATATGTGTTGCATACCTTATATGAAATTCGTTATACCCGATGCGCGACAGATACCCTGTACTGAGGCTGAAACTATTTCTCCAAAAAAAAAGACTTCGGCTAACATTGAAACGAGCTCTTTGTGGCCTTTTATCGAGCTTTAAACGCATGCAACAGGTGAATAAGATGAATATTCGCGAGTACTACTCACAAGCAACAAACAGATGTGAGTGTGAGTGTGAGTGTTTTTTAAATGTATCTGTATCTGTATCTGTATCTGCGAGTAAGCATCTAAAGCTTGCGCTTAGCTGAGCACAAACAAGTTTATTGAACCTGTTGACAGCTGCCGCTTGGGGGTTGGGGTTACGCCCATTGATTATGGAGGTCGAATCCAATCGGATTGAATCGATAAAAATAAATAAATTAATAAAAATAAATAAAATACCCAAAGGGCTAGCATACAACCCAGTTAATACTATTTGCAAAAACAACAATAGCTGTCTTAATTATTAAAAGAGTTTTACGGAAATTGGCAAAGCATTCTGTGTCAATTAGGGAAGTCCCCTTTGACGTCACTAATTTAACCCCTTATGGCTCCTATTCCCCCTGACGTATCTGTAACCCATTGATGCATTTCACTGTGCAATTTATCAGTCGATTTGCAATCACAAAGCATTTCCACCTTTTGCCATAATTAGCTGAGACACAGAACTTGCCGACGCCTCCAAATGCATTTTGTTTATTTAATGTTTAACTAAGTATTATTAACTCTTGTTCTCCATCTTCTCCTACTCTTTATCAATCATTATTATCATTATTTAATTTTTTTCTTTCTTAATTTTAATATTGTTGCAACTTTGCGTTTAATTGGCAACTCGTTTCTCTGATCGGGTTGCGACTCAATGCAAATCAATCGGTTTCCCAAGCTGACTGAAAACTGCTTGCTAATTGTTGTTAAATCAACAAATACGATTGTTTTCAACACTGCACTACACAATTTATGACCTCAACTCGAATAACTCGTAAAATTTACAGTTTTTCAATCTTTTTTAATGGATTTTAAAGGAATGAAGGGAGGTGAAAATATTTGGTATGAAAGGCAAAAAATGTGGAATGAAATCAGTGGAACTGAACTAAAATTTATTCTAATTGAATGATATGGAATCAAGTGGAAACTGGTAGGAACGGGACACGAAAATTTGTTAAGAATGTCAAAACTTGGCATTTCAAACTTTAAGCATTTTGAAAACACTTTATATCTAAGGCAAAAAGAAATGAAAAAAAAGTATTAAAAAAAAATAAAATTATAAAATAATATTTTATGTTGAGGTTCTCTTTAAAATTTGTATTTTCTGTTGGAAAACTTGATATGTCGTATATTTTGACTTGACTATAAAAATCCATTAAATGGAACGAAATGGAATGGAACAAAAACGAAAAAGCAACGGAATGAAATGGAACAGTATTAATTTCGAATTGCAAAAAAATATAGGAAACGAAATGGAGTGGAATAAATTGGAATGGAACAAAATGGAATGAAACACTTTAAATTTATTTAGAATGCTGCGAGCTACAATTCAATTTAATAAACTTGAGTGAAATGTGTGGAATGAATTGAAGTAAAATTTCAAAAATCTGGTATTGAAATGGAATGAAATTAATAGAGTACTTCACATTTAACAAGACTTTCTAATGAGATATTTAAAAGGCATTAAATGTTTCATATGTATTTCAGCTTTAAGTTCATTGGGTTTCACTTTCAAAAAAAAAAAGACGTTGTTTTTTTTTGGGGAAACCCCAGAGAAGACGACTTTTATAATGATATCATTTTAAACAATGTTAAATTTTAAATTCTCAGCATTGAGCTCGTTTTTGTTGTCTAGTGTTTGGCATCAAACGAGGGCGCCGTTGTCAGTCTGTCTCTGTCTCTCTGTCAGTCTGTCTGTCTGATTGCCTGGTCGTCTGGTTGGTTGGTTAGTAGGTTGACTTGTTTGCCTGTTTGTTCGACAAATACCAGAGATGATTATTATTAATATGCGCCGGCAAAAATAAGAAAGAGAAACAAATAACAATGAAGAAAGAAACAACAAGTGATGAAAACAAAAACAAAAACCAAAAAACAAAGAAAAAAAAACTAGACAAACTAGACAAATAAATGAAAAGAAATAAATAAATAAATAAATAATTAATTAAATGGGTAATACTACTCGTATTACTCGATAAAGCAGTTAGTTGGTTTTCTGTTTTCTGTTTGCTGAATGCAAACGTCATAGATGCTGTGGGAAAAATCTACTGACTATCAAAATTATTGAGCTTTGGATGAGACAGACAGACAGACAGAGAGAGAGACAGAGACAGAGACAGAGATACCAGGAGACAAAGTCTCAGTTCATATTGAAAGATTTCAAAATACTTTGTTTCTGCCTTTTCATGTTTCCAGCTTAAAATGCGCTTGGAATTACCAATATTCTTTTCTTATAGAAATCTCAATAAAAGCACCATTTATTTATAGACATAAATAGTGATTTGTGGGCGTGGTCGGGGTAAGAAGAAGATTTAAAGAGGGATCAGTTCCAAGGAAATTGGGGATTCACCTGCCGCCCCAGCGCTATTTATTTATGCTGAGTACTTTGGGTAAATAAAAGCAATTGTCTCTCGATAATTGTAAATACCCCGAAACGACTTTGTTTTATGCAATAATTATGAAATATTGCCACTGCACTTAACACATCTATTAGATAATCAAATTCTGAAGTGCCACTGGTTTCTGGAAGTTGTTGTAAATCTCATGTTAAGTGTTGTCCAATGATTTATGCGATTTACAACTTAGGAAAATGTGATTTTCTGCTTTGATATTTTGGCAAAATTAAATGCTGAAAATTCGACTTTTTTGATCTTTACAAATTATGTATGTAGATATATATTTACTTAATTTTGTCCTTTTTATTTGATCTTTTAGAAGAGATTAAATTTTAAAAGAAATACACTCGGTTTTATTTATAAATCTTTATAATTCATATTTTTACATAATAATTTGAAAACTCGCTTTTATTTATAACTCTTTGCAATTAATATTTTTACATAATAATTTAATATTTTATCAAATATTTTATAGATTAAACCAGATCAAAATATGCATGTTTTAAAAGTGAAATTTTATGATTTTCTAATGCTGTCTATTTCCAAGAATTTTTTTTGAATTTATCTTTATCTCATAAAAAGTTGATAAAAGTTTATCTAATGTTACCGGAAAAAAAACGCCATCGAAAATATTTTATCTATTTTCTAATTACAATGATGGCCAGCTGATTTACTTTTTTACAGGGTATATTTGAAAAAAATAAATACAAATATTATATTCTTAAAGGTATTTCCTTATATCCGAAAATTTCTTGGCTCTACCACTCAATAAGTTTCTCAAGGCAAACGGATTAAACTTGGCTAAAACAAGTTGTTTGTTTCTTTGGTAATAAAAATGTATTAATGCAGAAAAACGTATTTTATTAAAATAAATATTAGACAATCGTATCATATCATTAAATTAACAATAATTTATTTAAAAAGTCTGTAGAGAGTCTTATTGAATCTGAAAAAAAAACACGAAAATCTTTGCAAATAAATCAACAAGGGAATTACAGAACCAGACAATAAAGAGCTGTAAAGAATGGAAATGAAGAGTTGGCCAAAATGGGGCTTATCAGCTGTCATATTTGATAAGAAGATTGCAAAATTGAAAGGCCTATATATCTACATTTATGGTGGGTAGATTTGGGTATTTTATGGGGTATTCACATCTTAATGCTCAGCCGATAAGAATCGAGTGAATTGTGAATTATTTCAGCTGCTGTTGGGCATTGATGGAGCATCTGTGATATTTGATATATATGCAAATCGTTCTATATACTATATACTTAATTCGAGTATTGTTTGATTGATCGATTGGATAATTATCTGGGCAGCTGTTTTTTATCTCTACTGACAACTGAGCGATCTATTGTTATCATTGATTTCTGAAGGTGTTCAACTGGAAGATAATGAAAGATGTGTCCAACTTCACACAAGGTAAAATGCGTAAAGTTATTTGAATTAAAGTCACATTTTCATAACTCAAATAAATGTAAATAAAAAATGAACAAAATAAAACACTAGCTATTAATTAATAATGCGATGACATTAATTAAAATGACTTAAAACATTTTGTAAATCTGAATTTTATAACTTGAGCTTGCTCAACTCCTCATTAATCATTTACTCTAACTATAGGGTATAAAGTGCAATGCTCTATACCCTTTTATTAAGCTGTAAGCTATTTAACAAGTTGTTAACTGCTAATTGGGCTAATAAATTAAGCTTCAACTAGAAATTGTTTAGACAAATGCCAAAATAAATTTGTCAGTTGAATGTTTAAGCCACTTTCAACTAAAGACAACTTCATTTAATTTTGCATATTAGTAGTTTTTTAAATTCAATGCACAGTAGCTGCTAGCCGTGCATGCCCTGACGAAATCGAACTCGAATTCGAATTCGAATTTACTTGTATTATTATTAAGTGAAACCCTTTTAAATTGCATTTAAGAAAATTATCGAAAATTTCCATGTACATTGCGCAGTATCTGCTTGTCGAGCATACCCTTTATTTAGCTAGCAAATTATTTCACACACACACACGCACACACACATGGAGCACAACTGCTCGAAGAATTTGTCAAAATTCCAATCGATTCATTGAAAGTTTCAATTGTTTGGCTCGCAGCACTTTACAGTTTTTCTTTAACTTGAACTTTTATTATTTTATTTTTATTTTTTTTGTTAAATCTATTTACTCACCTGTTGCTTGTGTATCCGTTATGAGGCTGGCAAACAATATGCAAACGCCAAGCAAAAGGCGCGCGTTTTTCAACATTCTACACAAAAAGCTGTCAAAATTTGTATCCAACAATTTTGTTTTGATTTTTTTCTTAAATCAGAAAACAAAAAAAAAACAAGAACAACACAAAACACAAAAAAATACGATTTCTATTTACAATATTGCCAAATACTTTTCGTTTTTTTTTGTTGTGTGAGTATTTTTGCAATTTGAAACACACACGGCGTATGCGCAACGTGATTTTACATGAAATTGCAGCTGCTTTTTTTTTTAATATATTTGTATTTATTTCTTGATTCGCTTTCGTTTGATTATCGATTTCTTTGATTTATTTATGATTGTTATTGAAATGCTTTCGGGTTTTCTAATTGAGTTCGAGTGCAGCTGCTGGAGTAACGGCAACCGCTTGGCTAGAATTGAATCGCACAACTAATTAAGTGCGGCCAGCGCGCGCGCGTCTTAATAATAAACGCCGACGCCCGCCTCGCTGCCGGCGCCGCAGTCGACGTCGGCGTCGGCGTCAACGTTGTCAGCAGCAGCGGCAGAAGCCACAAACGCTTTAGACGTCGTATTATTGGATGATAACTCTGACTGCAGACAAGTTTCAATTGAGAGTTGGGACTCAAAATGTATTTTTTTTTCTTATATTTTTGATTTTGATTTTGATAATGTAATTTATGTGTGTGTGTGTGTGTGTGTGTGTGTGTGTGTGTGTGTGTGTGTGTTTTCATTTTGGTATCGCCATAGTCCTTGTTGTTGTTGCTTCCGTTGATTAGACCCTGCGCATATTAAAAATAAAGGTGTCATGGTTTCGTGCAACAAAAATTAAAACAAATATATATATTAAAATACATTTATTTCATAAATAAATATCATAATTTAATATTCAAGCAATAGGTAAATAAAAAGAATATTTAGCAAAAGAATCTGAGTGAAACATTTTATTAAAAATTGTGACTATTGAATTTATTTATAAGAAATTCCCTGTATAAAAAGACAATCTCCGACTTTATAAAGTGTATACAGTCTGTCCAATAATTGTCTTGACAGAACTTTAAAAAATCACTTAGAAAATACATATTCATTATTTCAATTTTATTTGATCATTTTTTCTTATAGAAGAACAAGTGAAATAACGGAAATACAGTCGAACTTCCCTAACTCGAATCAGCACGAATCAATATTATCGAAAGAAAAACTTCGAATTATGGAGACATTGAGTCATGGAATTTTTTAAAGTTATTGCCTTTCGATTCAGTTCGAGTTAGAGATAATTCGAGTTATGCAAGTTCGAGTTATAGAAGTTTTGGGTATACTTAGATACATCTTAAAACAAGTTACCCAAAAAAAAAAGTAACCAGAATCTTTAAATTACTTAAAAAAAAATACTAAACTATCCGTATATTCTTGATTACTTATACTACGATAATTGACTTCGAATTCGGTATGTCGGTTCCTGTAAATTCTTAGAAGATAATTTTACCCTTCTTGCCTTTTGCATCACGATCGGCCAATAAGCTCGAAAGTTGTGCAAGAATTAATTTTATAAATTAGCGGCAAGAAGAAGAGAATGCTGACGCGGAATCGAACACGTGTAAGCACAGTTAGCAATTGAAATTTTTAAAAAATCACATTTTCCATTGAGAAAAAAAAAACGTATTTCTGGGTTTGTAATTTGTCTGTTCTCTTTTTATTGTAGTTGCTTATGGTTCTTAAAAAATAGGGCTTAAATCAGGCATTAATACTATAATCATAACTGTAACCGTTAACCGATATCAACCGATTGCAATATGTAACCATTACCGAAACAAAACTATTTTATTATTATTATTAAAAACCGAAATTACTTAAACCAAAATAACCGTTAAGAAACCGATTCATACATAACAGTTAATTTCTGTTCCTCATTTTTTTTTTTGAGCTAAATTTTATTTTAAATTCTGCCCTAATTTAATTTATATATTGATCTCAATAAAAATATCTTTATTTTGAATTTTTTGTATATATGTTTTTAAATTTATATATCTTTAACATTTTTAAAATTAGTTTTGAAAAACCAATATTATACCAGTATTTCGAAACCGAAACATTCAAGAAACCGGTAAGCGTTACGCAACCGATACATACACATTTTTCGTAACCGCTAACCGATAACCGATAACCGAAAACCTAACTGCAACCAATATTCGTTTCGGTTCAATACTCTGGTTTAAATAAATTGAAAAATTTAAAGAAAATATCAATATATGTATATTTCTTTGTCAATACAATTACTTGACTAACTGTTAGGGTATTTGGGGACCTGGAATGCAGAGTATCTCGTAGTTAAGCACTTCTAACTAGAAATTGGCTACTTGCTTTAAGTTGAGTTCCACACACAGACACACACACACACACACACACACAGACACACACACAGACACACAGCTGGCATGTGTGCTCATTAAAAGAGCAGTTACCGCTCTGATAAGAACTACGTTAAACAACAACAACAACATTTTTGTAGCCCGACAGTTTATCAATCTATTGCCGGTAGTAACACAAAAAAACCTCAACCTCAACCTGAAGCTCAAGCTCATTTGTATGTGCCAAAAGCAACTGCTCAGCGAGTGTATCTATAAATGTGCGTGTGGGTGTAGTGTGTGCATGTGCATGTGTCTGTGTCTCTGTCTGTGTATGTGTGTGTCGACTTCATGTAATCAATAGAAAACACTTTGGGTATTTTCATGCTTAACTGGAAAATGCAGCTTGAGGCCTATTTATAAATCTCTCGTGCCTTAACCGATCTTAACCGATCGATGATCACAGTTTCTATTCGATATTCATCTGTTTCACTTTCCATAAAATTCAACATATTGTGCATATAATATTTGTTATTTTAATATTCCTTTCTTTTCGATGCTGAAATGATCGCTGGATAAAAAACAAAAAACAACGTCAGCGGCGATTTCTCGATTAATTAGTTTCAGAATGTACTTCCCTGTATCTATCTATCTAAGTATCTCGCTGAGGCATCGCTCGGATTGTGCAAAGTTCACAATCTGTTTGTGCTTTTACCTTTTTGTCGTAACACTCTCAGTACTCGTACTTTTCTTGTTGTTGTTCTTTTTTTTTTGTTGTTGTTGTTGTTTCGATCGCTTAAATCAAGCTTAACTTTTCCAATCAAGCCACATGGGTTTTTAAGTTTTTTATATGCAATCTATTGTAATCGATTTCGATTTGTATCCTCATCTCAATTCTCAACTCATAATTTTGTCAGCATTAAAACTACAATTTCATTGATGACTCACCGTTGACTTTGGATTTTCCTGTTGACTTTAAGTCATTACATTTCTTTTTTGGCATTTTTATTATTTAGTTTTTTCATAATTGCAATTTGTTCTATAGCTTTGAGATCCACTTTCATTTTCCACAAATAATTTCGTATAATCATATCATATGAATAAAATTACAATTTTTAAATAAAATATGTTGGTCGACTTATTCAAAACACGTTATATAATTTTTTTTTTTTACTATGTTAATCTATGCTATGTTATGTTATGTTATGTTATCTTATGTTATGTTATGTTACATTATTTATATTAAATGGCTTTTCTTTATATTTATCTAAGTTTTTTAAAAACAAAAACTATTTAGTAACAAATTTTCATTTTAGTTTCAAGCTAATTTTCTTTATAGAATCTCAATGTCAATAAAAATGCAAAATAAAAGCTAAGGTCCATTGAATATTATTTACAGCATTATTTTAACAACTTTATTACCTTTGTTAACCAATTATCATATATTATAGTTTTTCTTGTGATTTAAAAAAAAAAACACATCAATAGATCAATTTATTTATTGTCTGAGATGCTGAAAATTTCTTAAGTCAACAAAGTATCTTGAGTGAAATTTTAATTACAACTGACGTTTAAATAATAAATTGAAATGGTTTTTTTACACCTATAAATTGTACTCATTACATTCTATTTTCATACATTTTTATCATATCTTTGTGTTTGCCCCTTGGTCAATCAAATCAGCACACTTCTTGGATTATACTTGTATTTTTTTCGAAATTGATTTTGATTTCGATTTCCAATCTTTCTTTTTTTTTTTGCAGCTGTCTTTCTCAATGGACGTCATACTTTTTATGGCGCCGATTTTAGAACCCGCTGCGACGTCATGTCTTCAAAACAATGGCGTAGTCGTCGTCCCCTTCCATAAATCAAATTTGGCAAAAAAAAAAAATAGAAAATAGAAATAAGCCATGCCAGAAGGTGTTTAATTTAATGCTGATAGACAGTTTGACTGCTCGATTTGGTGGCCCCAGATATGCCAATCAATTGCAATCGCATCGTATCGGGAATATTTTTCATTCCCTTCCCTTCCCTTTTTACAGACGGATGCTGTAACAAATGCTCGGAAATTTGTTAAGAATATCTTTAATAGATTTGATTTAGTATTGTTTGTGTAAATCTGATCTATCCATTAAGATTAATACAATAATAATATATATCATATTTTTAAGGACCTTATGCTCTCAGATATTTTCAAAATCCAATTACATAAATCCTTCAAATGAATTTCTCAATCTGCTGAATATATTTTTCAAATTCTATTTGACTCACTTAGGTATTTTACATTCTAAACTGATATCATTTCATATAATCAACTCCACTTAGAAATAATGCGATCAATTAAATCTACAACATCAATATTTTTTACATAAAATAATTGTAAAAATATTTGAAAATTTATTAGAATCATGCAGGGCAAAAATCGATGTCTAATTTCGGAAAACGATTTGTCGTTTAATCAACGACAACTATTTAAAGAAATGCTCGCATAATTTATTATTATTCGGGAGCAATTAGAAGCAATCAGCGAAACAAAAAGAAATCGGATTTATTATTTGATAATTTCATTTTAAATACAATTTATGGGACCGATTTAAACAAAGCACTCGCTATAAATTCCCATTTTCTTTCATTCGTTCTTTATAATCTGTGCTTTTTTTTTGTACAATTTTAGCAGCTATTTTGATATTATTTTGATGTGCGAACTTGATTAGGGAATTAACTGATTTCAGAGGCAATTATAATAATTTCGATTAAAATGCGTAAGAAATTTTCTGATACTTGCTATACATTTGATTTGGTTACAATAGATTCCATACTTACAAGATTTCCCCTTCATAATAATATATTTAATTTAATTTCATTAATTACAAACTCGTGTATGATTATATTTATTGCAATCTCAAATATGGCATTTAATCAGATTTTATACTTTTTTCAATTGCTTTCTTTTATTTGTATATTTGTTGTTGTTGTTGTTGTTGTTGTTGTTGTTATTGTTATAAATTGTTGCTATTTCCTTCTGTTTTTAGGCCACAATTATCAGGCAAACTCAACTCAACTCAACTCAATAGTTGACATCGTAAGTGAGAGTCCAATCAAGATTAGCGACCACTCGAAAAACCTGCCGACTTAGCACCCACACCCAATTCACAAATACCGATTATATAGTCACGAGCCACAATTCCAATGATTTGGACAGTAATATAAGTAGTAATATACATAGGTACAAGTATTACCAACTTTGTTGTTACCGTGCAAATAACGACAAAAAGAACGTATCTTAATTGCCGTATCTAACTTATCTTTAGTTCTTTTACTATCGATTCCTTAGGCTGAACATTTTTTTTAAGTATTCGCGTCTTTAATCTATTGAAATGTGCAGAAACTTAAAAACTGGCAATCCCTTAAGACTGGGAGTTAGAAAAGAATGCAGAAATTCTAATCGAGAGTTTAACCTTTTTTTTTAATTAATAATTATATTATTCTTTAAAGGCCATTTAAATTTTATTTTAATTGTCATATTTAAATTTAAGCTTCGAATATGGTAACCATATTATTTTGTATTGGATTAAAATAGTATTTTTATTAAATTTTTGTATTTTATTTATATTATATTAAAATTGTATTTATTTTAAATTTTCATATTATATTTAAATTATATATGTATATATTACATTTTCATATTATATTTAAATTGTATTTACATTATATTCATATTATATTAAAATATTTTTATTAAATTTGTATATTCTATTTATATTACAATAAAATAATATTTTTATTAAATTTTTATATTTTATTTATATAATATTAAAATTGTATTTATATTACATTTTCATATTATATTTATATTATATTAAAATAATATTTTTATTAAATTTGTATATTCTATTTATATTACAATAAAATAATATTTTTATTAAATTTTTATATTTTATTTATATAATATTAAAATTGTATTTATATTACATTTTCATATTATATTAAAATAATATTTGTATTACATTTTTATATTATATTTATATTATATTAAAATTATATTTATATTACATTTTTACATTATATTTATATTACATTTATATTCCCTATATATTTAGCTAGATATCTGAATCGGAAGCCTTCCATTTCAAGTGATTGAACTATGTTTTTTTTTATCTCCAGTTCTATAGAAATAATTCTAGCTACATTTTTGCTGCCAATACTGTAACTACTATATCTGTATCTGTATCTGTATCTCTCCTGATTTTTAAATGGTGCGTACAAGGAGGCTTATCAATTATATAAATTATACACACATGCACAGATTTCAATTTATTTTTTTTTTATTTGAGGCACTTATCTAGAGTCTTTGACAGTTCTTGATGTCATAACAGCACCTCTAATTGACGTCATCGATATGGCGATTGTCTGCTTCACACCAACTCAATCAATTATACATACGTCCAACAATATGGCGGACAATCATTGAAAAGCATATACATATATATAGAATTGGAAAATAGTGGTATTCCCCCTTAGAAAATTGCACACAAAAGTAAAGCTATGTCCTGCTTAAGATCAGATAATTTTTAGAAAAATGCTTAACAACTATTTTAAATAAATAAAATAAATTACAATAAAAAAAGAGAATTTTTTAAATAATCTGTTAAATCGGTTAAAATTTGTATATTTTTATTTATAAGTGAAAAAAAACTCTGACTGAAATATAAAAAGTATTTCAACAAATTAAAAATAAAATAAATATAATGCTAGAAAAATAAGTAAATCATAAGCTTACAAGTTTTTTTTGTTAGGACTTGAAAAGTAGCAATCAAATTGAAACATTGCTGAACTTAACGACCTTTTCTTGTTCAAAATTTGTACTTTTACCAATTTGAAAAGTAAATAATCACCTTGCTAATCGCATCTTGATAACGTTCACAGGTGTTGTTACCAATACAATTGACCAACATTTTCCAGCTAACCAAAATCAACAAAGAAACCGCAAATCAAACATTCAAATGAATAGAAAAATTGTGAAAATGTGATTTTAATTTGCACGGCAATAATTTGGATTCAACAATGGAAGATATATTGTTATTGGCAATTATTCGTCGAGGTAATGTGAATACTCCTCGGCTTCAATGTCGCATACTTTGCCGAGCAGCCGGATCTCGAGGTATATTGAAATGGCCACAAAGATAATGTACACGATCAAACTAGTCCAGCCCACAAATTTGCCGAGCACATATTTGGATATCAGAAAGCAGGCATAGACAATCAGTGCTGTTATAATTAGCATTCCAGTTGTTATTGTGAGTCCCGATGAATTGATGACAATATCTTCGCTTGATATCAAAATCATGATTGTCCACGGTAGGCCCAGGCAGATGAATATATCGAAGGTGTTTGATCCGATCGCATTACACATCGCCATAGAGCCGTATCCTAATCGCCGGAAATCATAACGATAGTTAACCGATAGTAAGAGTTGAGATGTATATCAGGTTCAAATTATTAGTGAGAGGTATAATTTTTAAATTGTTTTGTTATATGTTTACATGTCGAATAAAATGCAAAAAGTTACCAGATTTGTAAGCTTTTAAGCTATAAACGATAGTTAAGCGATAGTAAGAGTTGAGATATATATCAAGTTTAAGTTGAAATTATTGGTGAATGGAATAACACTTAATTTGTTTTGTTAAATGTATGCTTGTTGAAAAAAATTGAATTAATCTACCAGACTTATAAGTCCTTAGGGTAACGATAGTTAAACGATAGTAAGAGTTGAGAAATATCAAGTATAAGATGAAAAGCTATTGAATAGAATATTAGTCCTTTTGTTGTAATATATGTATGTAAGTTAAAAAATTAATTTAATTGAAATACTCCCAGATCTTCAAGCCGTTAAGCTAATAACGATAGTTAAACGATAGTAAGAATTGAGATATATTAAGTATAAGTTGAAATGTTATTAAATAGTATAATATTCAATCAAAGGCGAACGTATGAAATTATTTAAGCCGTGAACACGAAAGCAAACCAAACCCTTTTCTTATTTATAGATGCTACCAATTTTAAAGTATACGACTAGCACACACCCTGTACAGCGAAAATATAAGTAGAGATAAGATAGATAAGTAAGATAAGTGGTATATCAAATATCGCAACAAAATTATTGACAAATATTTTATTTAAAATATAAGTCCAATAATTTTATCATTTAGAAATATTAACACTTTTAAAGTACACGACTAGCACATACCCTGTAAAACGAAAAAAAAGGGCTAAAAATATTTGAAATTTGTCACAAATTTTCGTAAGATATGAAAAATGCGTCGATTGAATCGGAGAATTTGAAAAGCAAAAAAGAAAAGAACTCACCTTTTTTGCATACGATGTAGGAGGAAACGACCTCGGGAACACTGGTGCCTGCAGCAAGTATGGTTAGACCCATTATTGAATCGGGTATGCCAATGTTATAGCCAACAATGGTGAGAAACCAAGTAACAAAGTACGAAATAATGCTGATCCATATCACCGCCAGCAACATACTCAACGCGAGTATTGAGCGAGCACTGGGCGTTGTTATGGCCAGCACTACAACGGCTGGGTATTTGATGCCCCACCAGATCTTCTTGACAATGGCATCATCGGGCTTGGGTCTACTGAGTACGGTCTCCTTAAATGACTTGATCGGCTCTTCCTCCCGTTGCAGTGGATCCTCATTCATCATATCGCGTTCGCTGTCCATCTCTGTAATATATATGATCACTATAATTCTAAAAAAACATTCGCTCATCTCGATTTATCTTACTTCGAAATAGGCCCTGTAAGCGACGATCACAGGCCAGGGCGATTGTATAAACAACATAGAAGACCAATAGACCGGCCGCTTCGAAGATCTTGATTTTTGAATCGTATAGCACTCCGAAGAGTAATAATATTGATATCATATACCAGAAAGTATCTCGAGTAATGGGCCACCAGTCCATTTGGGTAGCCTGCGGATCGAAATTACAGTTACATATTCAACATAAACTAAATCGACCACTCCATTTTTTTTTTTTAAATATTAACAACTCACAAGAGTTTTTGCAGAGTTTAATTCGGTTAATTACAAATTGATAAAATGTTAAAGCCAGGAATTAAAAGCGTAAGCACAACCGTTACCGTTAACCGGTATTAACCGATTGAAAGCGTAGCCAAAACAAAACTTTCTATGATATACCGATACCGAAAGACCGAATTTATTCCAACCAAAATAACCGTTAAGAAACCGATTCATGCATAAAGGTTAATTTCGATTCTGTCAAGCATAAACCGTAACCGCTAACCGGTATTAACCGATTGAAAGTAATAGCCGTAACTGAAATCGTAACCGAAACAAAACTTTTTTATTATACCGAAATAACCGTTAGAGTGTCAAAGAAAAAAAGTGGATACAAGTTCAAAAGTACTTTTTTAGCCTTATTTTAACACCTGGAGTCGATTAAAAAAATAAATTTAAGATTTAAAATTTTTGAAAATTTTCGAAAAATATAAAGGGGTAACTATGCAAAAATCGACAAATTTTGGAAAAAAAATGTTTGTCTCAGAATTAAAAAATTGAAATGCAAACTTAAAGTTGGGCTAATATTATGAAAAATAAGACATTCCTCATGGAAATCGGATGAGTTTTAATTAAGTTGTGCTTGTTGAAAGTCCGAAGAGTCAACATTTCTCATATATAGATAATTTACTATAATCTACAATAGTTGTTTGAGCTATCTCAACCAATTTTACAGAGCATCTGTGTCAGTATCTATATTAAAACTGATATCGTTAGCTATATTTATTTCTATAGAATAAGATACATAGTTAAGTACTTACTACGCCTGTAAAGATACCACAGATAGCAGCAATACCCAGCACATTGAATACGGATGAACCAACAATAGTGCCAATTCCAATATCGCCCTTGGTGACGAATGTGCCCACGAAGGCCACAAATAACTCCGGTGCCGAGGTGGCTGCGGCCAAAAATGTTGCACCTGCCACATCGTAGGACATTCGCAGTGCTGTAAAGTTCACCAATTTCAATTGCCGTTTTCCATTTGCACAAGTGTTTGTGTGTGTCTGGCTGTGTTTGGTTCGAAATTACACTAGATTTTATAAAAAGCTAGGATCGTAATCATAGTGAGTTACATTATCGAAAGCTTAAAATTTGCTGATTGTCCCAAAAAAAACAAAAAAATGAAATAAAATAAAATTATAAATATTGTAAAAATTTTAAGGATTTTCTTTAATGATACTGATTAACTTTAAGCAAAAAATATAAAACTCACAAATAATAATTATTTATGATTTTCACTTTTCTCGCTCAAAAAAAAAACGAACTTTTAACAAAAAAATTACATAATCATAATCACAATCATAAATTTTTTGACTTGGAATGGTTTCCCTGGGTATGCAAAGAAATTGGCAGAAAATTCTACATATAAGCCATGAATTAAGTGAGTTTTCTTTTAGGCAAAAAAAAAAAATGTAAATCATGTAATATTCAAGATTAATCATTATCAGTCTTTTTAATTTTATAGACATTGATTTTTTGTTGCAAAAAAAAATCTATAATCATTATTTTTTGTCGCTGATAAAAAGAACATTTTGGGTATATCGGGCATATCGGGTAAATGTCGGGTATATATCGGGTATATATCGGGTAAATATCGGGTAAATATCGGGTATATATCGGGTAAATATCGGGTATATATCGGGTATATATCGGGTATATATCGGGTAATATCGGGTATATATCGGGTATATATCGAATATATATCGGGTATATATCGGGTATATATCGAATATATATCGGGTATATATTGGGTAATATATCGGGTATATATATCGGGTATATACTTACTGTAGCATATACGCTCCATGGCTGGCACCAAATAATCGTCACAGACAATAGCAAGCATTATAAACAAATACAGGCTGAGAAATATGCATATTATAGTATAACATATGCTCTTCTTTCTCATAAAATTTGGAAACTGTAGAATATCTGGAAGCGTGCAGTTCAAATCATCTTTATTCCCAGAGCGTAGAAAAAATGGATCTGCGATTGATTCGGTTTGCAATAAATAACGAAAACAAAAACCGAACCAATTTAATTGATCGCTTACCGAAATCATCATCATATCCATTATTAACACCAGAATTGAAGTTGAAATACATTTATACACCTGAATAATTTTGAAAAAATTTTCTTTTTCTGAATTTGAAATACGATGTGAATAACTGAATAAAACTAGATGAAAGAATGACAAACTGACCAGACGTGTGCTACTAGATCCAAATAAATCAAAGAAATACATTTTTAAAAGCATTTGAAGCCGAACCTTTGAAATTAAAGATTCATTTTCTATTTAACTATATTTTATATTTAACTATTTGAGACTTGGAATAAAAATCGAATTTTGAATAAGCCATTAAACTAAACTAAATTGAATTGCTTAAAGTGTATAAATAAAAAGCAGGGAATTATTTATAATCGTTGCCATATGATATGGTAATCGAACAAATCAGATGATCAGTTGGGGTTTTTTGTTTTGAATATCTATTTAAAATTGCAAATCACTAAAGATACAGAAATACATTATTAACATATTGCATATGTCGAAACCGTAAATAAATCAAGAGTTGTCATTTTGTTTTCTTTGTTAAATCTCATATATTAATCATATAAATACATTATTGAATTTGTTGTTTGGTTTTTGATTTTGGTTTTGGTTTTGGTTTTGGTTTTTGGTTGGTTTTGATTGCTCATTTTCTCATTTCACAGCGACTGAAATGTCGTGATGAGTTCAATTCTACTTTAATAGTAATAATAATACAAAAAAAAAAAAAAACGTATTACAATAACAGCATAACGTAGTAGCATAAGGTAACTCAACTATCAAGGTAGATAGAATAGAACAGGAAATACATATTAATTAATTAAAACGACTGTACTGCAGAGTTGCCCAAAACTTTTGGCGACTCGGCCGTCTTCCAGCTGATTCCAGATACCAGATGCCAGTTCCAAATTTTGCAATACCAGCTCCAGTTCCAGCTCCAGCTCCAGCTCCAGCTTCCGCTCTCCATCCTTTGCCAACTTCCTCGTAGCTCCAATTTGGTTCAAAAAAAATATAAAGTAATGCTCATGATCGTCCGCATGTTGGCAGATTGACGCGAAAGAAGACATTGAGCTCGATGAGCGAGGCAAATACCATAAATACCAAATAGATAACCAAACAGGCGATGCCCACTTTCGTATCCAGCTTGAACTTGTTCATCGAGAATGTCAAATAGAGGAGAAATAGCGTCGACAGCAGTGTTATGGCCGAATATTCAAGGCCAGCCGAATTAATTGCCACATAATTCTGGCCCGGCTGTATTGGGAAAAATACGGCCTTGATCAGCCACGGTACGCCCAGGCACAATAATATATCAAACGTGTTCGATCCAATCGAATTGCATATTCCCATCGAACCGTGACCTGACAAATATCAACAAATATAATATTCCAAAATACAACAGACAAATTCTCAAATTTCAAATGAAACTCACCGCGTTTGGCCACAATCACACTGGATACTGCCTCGGGTACACTTGTGCCGGCGGCCAGAAACGTAATTCCCATTACCGAATCGGGTATCTTAAGTGTATCGCCTGAAACAGGGGGAAAAAACAGCATTCAAATAGCCATTAAGTACATAACATTTCAGTTTAATGGTGTTTTTTTTCTTCTGTCATTTTCCGTTTTTTTTACGTTTATGCCATGAAATTCATGAATTTGATTTGACAATCAACAAAGTTCACAATCTCAAATGTCAAAAAAAAATTGTTTGGTTCATCTTTTGGTTAGTTAGTAATCAACATTGGCAATAACCGATTGAAAGGAATAACCGTAACTGAAATCGTAACCGAAACACAACTTTTTCATTAGCCGTTAAGATTTCGAAGAAATAACGTGAAAATAAGTTCAAAAGTACTTTTTTACCCAAAATTTATCACTTGCAATCGATTAAAAGACTAAAACAAAGATTTAAAATTTTTGAAAATTTTCGAAAATTGTAAAGGGGTAACTATGCAAAAATCAAGAAATTTTCGAAAAAAAATTTTTGTCTCAGAAGCTTACAATTTAAATGCAAAGTTAAAGTAGGGTTTATATTGTGAAAAATAAGACATTCCACACGAAAATCGGATGAGCATTAATTAAGTTGTGCTTGTTGAAAGTCAAAAAAGTCAATATATCTCATTGTGACACACAAACTTTTTTTATTCTTTGAGCTATCTCAACCAATTTGACAGAGCTACTGAGATGGTTATATTTGTATTGACCAAATTTGGCTCAAATCGGAGACCTATATCATATGGCATTCCTTTTTTTAACGTTTATGCCATGAAATTCAAGAATTTAATTTGACAATGAGCGAAGTTCACGATATTAAAAGTTTTCAATTTATCAGTCTTGTTCGGTATTTGTTAGTTATGCTAAAATAATATTTTTAATAATATTTGTGCCGTTTATGAAATGAATGAATGAAATGAAAATTATAATTTCGCTGTCCTTTACGTTATGAAAAGTCATAAATTAAATTTAGCTCAGTAACACTCAATTTAAAAGACTTTTTTGGTTAATCGCTACAAACAACTTGAATTTTAATAATAATTAAAATTATGTTGATGCCATGAAATGAACAAAAATATATTACAAGGTATAAAATTGGCGACTTAAGGCGTTTTAAGAACTCGTATAATATCAAATGGAAAAACTTGATAGAGTCGAATTATTTGAAAGCTCTTACCAATTATGGTTATCATCCACGCGACCACATAGGATAGCGATCCGATCCAGACAATGCACATGATAAAGGTCAATGGAAAGATTTTGTTGTTCTTGGCCTTCTTGCAATCGGGTATCGCGATGCGGAAGAGCAGATGGATTGGCCAAATGATCAGCCAGGTGAACTGGGCAAAGCAGCTGGTGCCCTTCGGATATGTCAGCAGTGAGTAGCCCTCCTGATCGGGCTCCTCAAGAGGAGCAGTCGCTGCTGCCGCGACCACCGCAGCCCTTTGGGATTCGGCATCGACATCCACTGGAATAATGAATCCAATTGGGGGTGGGACACGCACGACAGCGCCAGCTCCACCGCCACCTCCTCCACCACTTCCGGCACCACCGGGTGCTTCATCAGCAACTCCACCGCCACCCAATCCTGTTGTGGTTGTTGTCGTATTGCTGGCCTTGGCCTGATCGTTGTTGAGGCCGCCATTCAGCTGGATGCTGGCCATGTTCTGGCAGATGCGATTCTCCACTAGCTCTGTGAAAGTTCAACAAATTGTTATTGGAAAGTCACTGGAAGTGGAATTACAATGACATCTGGACGGGAAACCTAGAGAGGGGAGACTAGAATGAGCTGAAAATATGGAATGTGGAAATGGAATGTGTGAATTGGAATGTGTGAAATGTGGAACTGGAATATTGGAAATGAAATGTAAGACTGGAAAGTTACAATGGATTATGGGAATGTACTGTGCAAGTAAAATGTGGAACTGGAACGTTGAAAATGGAATGTGGAAATGAATTGTGAAAATGGAATGAGTATCTGGACAACAAATTGTTATTGGAAAGTCACTGGAAGTGGAATTACAATGACATCTGGAAGGGAAACCTAGAGAGGGGAGACTAGAATGAGCAGGAAAATATGGAATGTGGAAATGGAATGTGTGAATTGGAATGTGTGAAATGTGGAACTGGAATATTGGAAATGAAATGTAAGACTGGAAAGTTACAATGGATTATGGGAATGTACTGTGCAAGTAAAATGTGGAACTGGAACGTTGAAAATGGAATGTGGAAATGAATTGTGAAAATGGAATGAGTATCTGGACAATAAATTGTTATTGGAAAGTCACTGGAAGTGGAATTACAATGACATCTGGACGGGAAACCTAGAGAGGGGAGACTAGAATGAGCGGAAAATATGGAATGTGGAAATGGAATGTGTGAATTGGAATGTGTGAAATGTGGAACTGGAATATTGGAAATGAAATGTAAGACTGGAAAGTTACAATGGATTATGGGAATGTACTGTGCAAGTAAAATGTGGAACTGGAACGTTGAAAATGGAATGTGGAAATGAATTGTGAAAATGGAATGAGTATCTGGACAACAAATTGTTATTGGAAAGTCACTGGAAGTGGAATTACAATGACATCTGGAAGGGAAACCTAGAGAGGGGAGACTAGAATGAGCGGAAAATATGGAATGTGGAAATGGAATGTGTGAATTGGAATGTGTGAAATGTGGAACTGGAATATTGGAAATGAAATGTAAGACTGGAAAGTTACAATGGATTATGGGAATGTACTGTGTAAGTAAAATGTGGAAATGGAACGTTGAAAATGGAATGTGGAAATGAATTGTGAAAATGGAATGAGTATCTGGACAACAAATTGTTATTGGAAAGTCACTGGAAGTGGAATTACAATGACATCTGGAAGGGAAACCTAGAGAGGGGAGACTAGAATGAGCGGGAAATATGGAATGTGGAAATGGAATGAGTATCTGGACAACAAATTGTTATTGGAAAGTCACTGGAAGTGAAAGAAAAATGGTATCTGGCAGGGTAACTAAGATAATAAGTGGAAGAGAAACTAAAATTAGCGGAGGAATATGGAATGTGGAAATGGAATGTGTGAAAATGGAATGGAGAACCGGAATGTTGGAAATGGAATGTGAGACTGGAAAATGATAATGGATTATGGGATTATATTGTGTAAATGTCGAACTGGAATTTTTAAAATGGAATGAGTACTCATTTGACAACTCATTTGGAAACTGGACTGAGGACAGGAATAAAATCTGTAATAGGATATATTTATAATTAGATGGAAAGGGGAATGGGAACTGGAAATCATAATTGAAACTGAAATGAAAACCAGAATGTCAACTGAATTGGGATCAGGATAATGATAAAAATAACTTAAATGGACACTCGACTGGGAATAAGAGCTCGAATGCTGAATGTGGGAATGGAAACTGGAAACTGGAAGGCTGGAAGAGGACTTAAGATATGTACAAATGCTTTGTCTGCGTGTACCTGGTTCCTTCTCATTGCTGTTCTTTGTGTGTATGCTGCAGTTGGAGGAGCGGCTGCGCGAACGCGCCTGCTTAACGCCACCTGTGTGTGAGAGTTTCATATTTGTATCTATTTTGTAACTGTGTGTGTGCGTGTGTGTGTGTTTGTGTGTGACAGTGTGTATCTGTGTGTGTTATATCTTTCGAACTTGTTTTGTCTGTGTATCTAAAGGGTTTCCTACTGCTCCATTTTCAATAACTACGTTTATACGCCAGCTCTGATTGCAATAAAGAAGCGCGATATCATGATAAAGATACAAAATAATTACTTGCGAGTAATATTGTTTTTTCTTGCATTTATTAAATAGAAGATTATTGAAACTTCATAAAAAAAATATAAATATGAATAATTTTTAACTTTTTATAACATTTAAAATGAATACCAATTTAATTAAGGCAATCTTGTAGACTTTTTATTCAAATTTATATACATTTTCTTTTGATAGTATTATTAGTATTATATGTATATTAATCATATAAATATATATATTAGTATTATTAGGAGTATTAGTATACTAGTATATTTGCTTTTGATAGTATTTTTTAAAAATATGTTTAGTATTATATATTTAACATTTTAATATACATATATTTGTATTATTATGATATTACGAATGTATTATATTTAGTTCATTTTTAATGATCAAGAGAATTGATTGTGAAAAGAGCATCGTATAAACGTAGTTAAAGTAATGCTGTTCGATTTTCTGTGTGTGTGTGTGCCTAAGTTGTGTTTGCATCGGAATGTACTCACCTTTGGCGCACTTTTGAAAGGACTTGTCGAAATACATGACGGCCAAGTAGACCGCATAGAGCGATACCAGAATCAGGGCCTCATACCACTCGACCCGCTCGTCGTGCATCACACAGATGAGTATGGCGACTGTGACGCCATAGGCGATGCTGTCCCGCGTCAGGGGCCACCAATCCAGCGGTATGGTCTATCGGGACACGGAATTCGAGTTGTTGATCAGTTTCAAAATCATATCATAAAATCATATACTATTCAAAATTATGTTTAAAAAATTTTACTTAGAAATTGTATTTATGGAAATCCTAATCGAATATTGTAAAATTAATTATAATTTATTTTTAAATAGTTGTAATGCCAATCATATTATTAAAACAGCTATATTATGTTGTGAATAGTGCCATAATCATAAGTTCCTTACAACTTGTAGCACTGGGATGTTTAATTAAATAAATTAATATCTAAAACTATTCAAAGTGAATACTAGTGATGTACAAACCATTTGAAATCGTTATGTAAAAATAGTCGAAACCAAAATCGACCTACTGATATATCGGCTCATAATATCGATATATCAGGTTTTATATTGAGGTTTTCCGAATCTTTCGACTTTTCAGAAAAGTATCGATTGTAGATCATTTAGTTCAGTCGTTCATAAAAAATCGAACGACTGAAATTAATTACTGCAAATGAACTATGATAAACAAACTCCAATGAGTTATCGATTTTTCATGAAAAACGATTTAACTAACTCGATATATCGAAAAAAAAAATTATCGAGTTAAGGAACTTGAAAATTGATTTGCTGAACATCACTAGTAAATACTGTTAAATGTGTGCAGTGAATGTACAGTGAATACTCACCATGCCAGCACCGATGCCGCAACAGGCGGCCACCGCGAGAATGTTGAACACCGCCGAGCCGACAATTGTCCCGACCCCGATGTCGCCCTCGGTGATGAATGTGCCTATCACATTGACAAAGAGCTCCGGCGCCGATGTGGCCGCTGCCATAAATGTGGCACCCGCCACATCGTTGGACATGTTGAGTGCTAAAGGAATCCGGCAGATAATTGTAATGAGCATAATGCGTTAAGTTGCTGGACAGTGGGCAAAATGTGTTGATTACCTGCACATATTTTCTCAACAGCTGGCACAAAGTACTCATCACATACTACTGCTAATGCTACAAATAAATATAAACTGGCTATAACATGAAGTACAACAGCACCGGACTGTCTTTGCGCCTCCGTGAATAGATCTCTGGGGAAATCATCAATGGCGGGCTGAGTGCAATTTATATCTGTCGAAAATAGTCGAAAGTATTCACATTTATTGTATGTTTATTAACATTTATTATTATTATTTTGAAAATTATTTTAACAGTTTATTCATATTCATATTCATATTCATATTCATATTCATATTCATATTCATATTCATATTCATATTCATATTCATATTCCTATTCATATTCATATTCATATTCATATTCATATTCATATTCATATTCATATTCATATTCATATTCATATTCATATTCATATTCATATTCATATTCATATTCATATTCATATTCATATTCATATTCATATTCATATTCATATTCATATTCATATTCATATTCATATTCATATTCATATTCATATTCATATTCATATTCATATTCATATTCATATTCATATTCATATTCATATTCATATTCATATTCATATTCATATTCATATTCATATTCATATTCATATTCATATTCATATTCATATTCATATTCATATTCATATTCATATTCATATTCATATTCATATTCATATTCATATTCATATTCATATTCATATTCATATTCATATTCATATTCATATTCATATTCATATTCATATTCATATTCATATTCAATCACATTTCACACAATTTCATTGCCTACTTTAATGCGTACATTGTGATCGATTTTTGTTTATAATTTTTCATAAAAGTTCGAGCAAGAAATGTTTAGAAATTCACAAAAAAAGGGGAAGGTTTTTATTCCTTTACATTATCATAAAAGATACATTAATGATACATTTATCACAGTGATCGTTCCCAACATTAAAACATTACAGAAATTAGAAGCAACTAAGAACGCGTAAAAACTATTTTTTGTATTTTTGTCTCAATTTTGTCATGTATTTTTACTGAGCATGAAGTTTTTATTAGAATTAAATGCTGTCGTGTAGGATTTATAGAAACTTAAAGAAAAATATATATTTTTATTATCAATGTTTTTAAATTTAAAGATTTCATTTCTGAGAACAACACGTTTTCGTAATACATTTTTGATATTTTAATTGTGTTAAATTTCAGCATTCCAGTAAACAAACATTTTTAAATATATTTTTATGGCGATGATTCAGATCTTTTAACTTTGTGAATGAAACTTAAACAAAAAATGAATGAAAAGATTCCATTTCTGAGAACAACATGTTTTGTTATATTGTATTTATTTGTTTTTGAATTTTAATTTGGTTTTATTCCAGAGAGGTTCACTAAACAAAAACGCACACAAAAAATAATAATTATAGGTAATTGAATATAGACTGGGTTAAAGAAAGAGAGGGAGAGAGTAAAACGTTTAAATGAGTACTCGTTCGAGTAAATTCGCATTACGTATGAATAACTATAATCGCTTGATTGATTAATGAGTTAAATTCAATTGACAGTTCACAGCTCTTTAAATATCAATTAAAAGATCAGCTTTTTGCACTTCACTCATCAACTCATCAAATTGTCAATTCATTTGATCTTTTGTTTTTGTTTTTATTCTGATTAATTCGAATGATTTGTTCATATAGTGTTCTTTTTTTTTTTTAAGATAACGAGTGTTAAGCTAAGTTTTTTGAATAATTTTAATGCGCACATTTCATTTTACGTTTTCCACTCGCAAATAATAATTTTTCTATTATTTGTATATCGAAAAATTTAGCGTTGTCTTTTCTTTTTTTTTATTTTCTTTTCGGTTATTTTTTTTTCTTTTTGTGTCAGTCTCAAGCGCCGGTAAAGAACTAAACCAGCGATGCAGCAAGAACAACCATAAGACTATCATTTAGCTAAGAAATAAACAACAACAACAACAACACAGCAACAACAACAACAGCGACAAATGACAACAACAAAAACAATAACCGAAGCTCGTTTATTGAAAGCGAGGGTTGAGTTTTTGAGTCTTCGTGTCCAATTCCGATTCCGATTTCAATTCCGAGTCGCCGAGTCTTCACTTGATTATCGATCCAACCAGACAACGAATATGACTCGATCTGAGCTTAGATTGGTTTCTTTGCCATATACACTGACATATTTAGTTGGATTGCTTTGTTTTGGGGTCGAGTGTTCAGCTTGAAAAACGGAAATGATAAATAGGCGAAAACGCTTTGATCTCTCGCGATGTCAGCAAATTGAATAAAATGCAACAGTCTCTCAATTCTCCGCATCTACGTTCTCTCTCCCCTTTCGATCAATAATCAAACGCTGACCCAACACAACACTCAAAACAACCAAACAACCAAACAACCAAACAACCGAACAACCGAACAACAACAACAACAATCGATTGTTTAGGGAGCTACTGAAATGAGGTTAAAGGCCATACCCCAATTTGTTTATACTTGAATAACGGGTTAAGTTAGACCTGAAAAGGTGCATTCAATTCAGTTCTAAACTATCAACTTGGTTAACACTATCAAGTTATAATATAGATTTTAAGAAATACCTTCAACTGCTTTCTATAACTCAAAGATGAAAAAAAAATTCGAAATTATGGTCAAAAATTCGGTAATTTTGGAATATCTCAAAAAATACTTGATTTAAGTACAATTTTTTAATACCTCCACCACAAATATTTTGATTATCGGGGTTCTATACGAATTTTTTCAGCGAATTCAAATATTTTTGACTATTTCACTATATTTTGACTATTTAATCATTTTAAATAATTTAAAAAAAAAACCAGCGATAGTTTTTAACTTTTCTTGGACACTCTCTTCAATAGTAATGAGTAGACAAGTGGACAAGAGAGTAAATTATTGAAAAATAATTCGTTTTTGAACATCTATTTGCTTTAATACTCTGTATCAACTTTATTCAAAATATCAAACTCGAGATTTCAAGTGATTTTCCAATTTAAAATATAAAACTTTCACAAACTTATGCATTTTTTGTTTGGTTTTATTTCTAAACCTAAATCATAACGATATTTCGAAGCTGAAGCATGCAAAAAACCGATAACCGTTACATAACCGATATATAACCGCTGCATAATCGAACATAACCAAAACCGTTTTTCTAAATATTTTCAACTAATTATTGATTAAATTATATAACAGCTACAATTATTCAATTCAAAATATTTCTAAACATAGTTGGAATTTATTTTGCCTGTTTTAAGTGCCACTCTAAATTTGAGAAATTTTTTGAGCGCTCTATATATAGATATAGTCGTACATATTTGTACAACATTTGAGGGCAATTTGCATAAATTTCGATAAACAATTGATGGCAATTTTTCTGTTCGAGACAGTTTCCTTTTTCTCGCTGTGTCATAGCGATATAATATAAATATAAATATGATGATGATGATCATGATGATCATGATGGTCATCATGATCACGATCAGTAAGAACTTCAGCACATAATATTTACAAGTCAAGAAGAAAAAGTGAAAAGAATCACATTGATGATGGCAAGACATAAACTGGAACTTGAGGAAACTTGGGTTCAAGTTGTTCTGTCCGATCGACACTTGGCGTGTCGGCAACAACAACAACAACAACAACAACAACAACAAATAATAATAATAATGCACAGACAACGCACCCGGGTCTCTACCCTCCCCAACCCCCTCCCCCCGCACCCTCTGACCCCCCCTCACCACGCATATCGCCCTATCAAAATAAAGACGTCTTCGGGGTCAATTGAAGCAAACGCATTTTGTAACCGACAACCCGCATAATGCAATAATGCTTAATCAGCATTCACAACTCTCAGCTCAGTTTTGTGGGCTTGTGGGTGTGGCAGAGGGGGCGGGGGCCAAGGATGGTTGGGAGGGTGGAGGGTGGAGGGTGGAGGGGACAGGTTAATGATAATCAATTTAACATGGATAACAATCAGCGAAATGTTCAATCACTGTAAATTAAGTTCAGTTTAATTGAATAAACAGCAGATGAAAGCGATCCAGCAAACAATCGAGTTTACTAAGATATCAACACTATAAATTACTATAAATTAAAGTTTTACAAAAAAATCCATAGCATAATAAAGAGAAGAAAGTCGGACAAGAAAAGTTACAAACTTTTCATACCACTCTGAAGACTTAAAATAAATTGATATATTGTAAGAGAAAAAAATAAAGAAAATAAAGTCTCGAAGAGAGTTAGAATTAATCAGATTGCTCTTAATTTGCTCTTAACTCTTGAAAATAGTTAATTAATTTTGCAGAAAAAAAATATCGATGAATAGAAAAACTCGCTGATAAAATAAATTCAACAGCACTTCAAGTCTGTAAAGATTGAGAGAGAGTCAAGTATTTAATTGCAGTCGAACTTCCCTAACTCGAATCACCATTATTCAATTCAATTCAATTCAATTAAAAATATTGAGAATCCGATTATAAGAAGTAAACAAGAATTTTTTGCAGACTTTAAAAAATATATCACAAAATTTACAAAAAACAAAAAATTCGAGAAAATCATACATAATTGAAACTACAAACAAACTAAAAGATACAAATAGAATTGTATATTATTCTTACAAAAAGAGCATATAAAATATAAGATGTGTACTTTTCTAATCGAATCTTATACATTTTGGTATGTAATGAAATTTCTGAGGCTCCAGAGAAAATTCAATTGTTTTTCGAATTTGACATTAATTTCTAGAAATTTTTAATACAAATATCTTTCACTAGGTTAACTAAAACTATAAGTAGATTTAAAGATTTAAGATTAGATTTTGTATATATTTAGTGAAACCAACTGCGTTGTTCAACACTGAAATCGAAAACGTCACTGCCAATGTTGTATTGTAATGCATATTACGTATACGTATCATTGCCGCAATTGGCTATTGTTTTACAAGAGACTCAAACAGGCACACTCGCCGATCTCTTTATATAATACATAAGGCATTTATATACATTCGTAAATATATAGAAATACATATGTATGTATAGTGATAACTTTATATGTAAGTCATTTTGTACATAAAGTAAGCAAAATCAACGCGACAATGCGTTTTAATATGACTTTTGTGTACCGTTTAAGTAACTTTGAGAGCTCGCAGCTCATCTCAGTAGTTTGGACTGCCAATGTGACAATCTCTAAATATATATAAAAATCTATGTGTTTGTGTGTGTGTGTGTGTGTGTGTGTGTGTGTGTGTGTGTGTATCTGTTGCTCGTTTAGCTAGCAAATGTATCTGTATCTGTATCTGTATCTGTATCTGTATCTGTATCTGTATCTGTATCTGTATCTGTATCTGTATCTGTATCTGTATCTGTATCTGTATCTGTATCTGTATCTGTATCTGTATCTGTATCTGTATCTGTATCTGTATCTGTATCTGTATCTGTATCTGTATCTGTATCTGTATCTGTATCTGTATCTGTATCTGTATCTGTATCTGTATCTGTATCTGTATCTGTATCTGTATCTGTATCTGTATCTGTATCTGTATCTGTATCTGTATCTGTATCTGTATCTGTATCTGTATCTGTATCTGTATCTGTATCTGTATCTGTATCTGTATCTGTATCTGTATCTGTATCTGTATCTGTATCTGTATCTGTATCTGTATCTGTATCTGTATCTGTATCTGTATCTGTATCTGTATCTGTATCTGTATCTGTATCTGTATCTGTATCTGTATCTGTATCTGTATCTGTATCTGTATCTGTATCTGTATCTGTATCTGTATCTGTATCTGTATCTGTATCTGTATCTGTATCTGTATCTGTATCTGTATCTGTATCTGTATCTGTATCTGTATCTGTATCTGTATCTGTATCTGTATCTGTATCTGTATCTGTATCTGTATCTGTATCTGTATCTGTATCTGTATCTGTATCTGTATCTGTATCTGTATCTGTATCTGTATCTGTATCTGTATCTGTATCTGTATCTGTATCTGTATCTGTATCTATCTGTATCTGTATCTGTATCTGTATCTGTATCTGTATCTGTATCTGTATCTGTATCTGTATCTGTATCTGTATCTGTATCTGTATCTGTATCTGTATCTGTATCTGTATCTGTATCTGTATCTGTATCTGTATCTGTATCTGTATCTGTATCTGTATCTGTATCTGTATCTGTATCTGTATCTGTATCTGTATCTGTATCTGTATCTGTATCTGTATCTGTATCTGTATCTGTATCTGTATCTGTATCTGTATCTGTATCTGTATCTGTATCTGTATCTGTATCTGTATCTGTATCTGTATCTGTATCTGTATCTGTATCTGTATCTGTATCTGTATCTGTATCTGTATCTGTATCTGTATCTGTATCTGTATCTGTATCTGTATCTGTATCTGTATCTGTATCTGTATCTGTATCTGTATCTGTATCTGTATCTGTATCTGTATCTGTATCTGTATCTGTATCTGTATCTGTATCTGTATCTGTATCTGTATCTGTATCTGTATCTGTATCTGTATCTGTATCTGTATCTGTATCTGTATCTGTATCTGTATCTGTATCTATCTGTATCTGTATCTGTATCTGTATCTGTATCTGTATCTGTATCTGTATCTGTATCTGTATCTGTATCTGTATCTGTATCTGTATCTGTATCTGTATCTGTATCTGTATCTGTATCTGTATCTGTATCTGTATCTGTATCTGTATCTGTATCTGTATCTGTATCTGTATCTGTATCTGTATCTGTATCTGTATCTGTATCTGTATCTGTATCTGTATCTGTATCTGTATCTGTATCTGTATCTGTATCTGTATCTGTATCTGTATCTGTATCTGTATCTGTATCTGTATCTGTATCTGTATCTGTATCTGTATCTGTATCTGTATCTGTATCTGTATCTGTATCTGTATCTGTATCTGTATCTGTATCTGTATCTGTATCTGTATCTGTATCTGTATCTGTATCTGTATCTGTATCTGTATCTGTATCTGTATCTGTATCTGTATCTGTATCTGTATCTGTATCTGTATCTGTATCTGTATCTGTATCTGTATCTGTATCTGTATCTGTATCTGTATCTGTATCTGTATCTGTATCTGTATCTGTATCTGTATCTGTATCTGTATCTGTATCTGTATCTGTATCTGTATCTGTATCTGTATCTGTATCTGTATCTGTATCTGTATCTGTATCTGTATCTGTATCTGTATCTGTATCTGTATCTGTATCTGTATCTGTATCTGTATCTGTATCTGTATCTGTATCTGTATCTGTATCTGTATCTGTATCTGTATCTGTATCTGTATCTGTATCTGTATCTGTATCTGTATCTGTATCTGTATCTGTATCTGTATCTGTATCTGTATCTGTATCTGTATCTGTATCTGTATCTGTATCTGTATCTGTATCTGTATCTGTATCTGTATCTGTATCTGTATCTGTATCTGTATCTGTATCTGTATCTGTATCTGTATCTGTATCTGTATCTGTATCTGTATCTGTATCTGTATCTGTATCTGTATCTGTATCTGTATCTGTATCTGTATCTGTATCTGTATCTGTATCTGTATCTGTATCTGTATCTGTATCTGTATCTGTATCTGTATCTGTATCTGTATCTGTATCTGTATCTGTATCTGTATCTGTATCTGTATCTGTATCTGTATCTGTATCTGTATCTGTATCTGTATCTGTATCTGTATCTGTATCTGTATCTGTATCTGTATCTGTATCTGTATCTGTATCTGTATCTGTATCTGTATCTGTATCTGTATCTGTATCTGTATCTGTATCTGTATCTATCTGTCTGTATCTGTATCTGTATCTGTATCTGTATCTGTATCTGTATCTGTATCTGTATCTGTATCTGTATCTGTATCTGTATCTGTATCTGTATCTGTATCTGTATCTGTATCTGTATCTGTATCTATCTATCTGTATCTGTATCTGTATCTGTATCTGTATCTGTATCTGTATCTGTATCTGTATCTGTATCTGTATCTGTATCTGTATCTGTATCTGTATCTGTATCTGTATCTGTATCTGTATCTGTATCTGTATCTGTATCTGTATCTGTATCTGTATCTGTATCTGTATCTGTATCTGTATCTGTATCTGTATCTGTATCTGTATCTGTATCTGTATCTGTATCTGTATCTGTATCTGTATCTGTATCTGTATCTGTATCTGTATCTGTATCTGTATCTGTATCTGTATCTGTATCTGTATCTGTATCTGTATCTGTATCTATCTGTATCTGTATCTGTATCTGTATCTGTATCTGTATCTGTATCTGTATCTGTATCTGTATCTGTATCTGTATCTGTATCTGTATCTGTATCTGTATCTGTATCTGTATCTGTATCTGTATCTGTATCTGTATCTGTATCTGTATCTGTATCTGTATCTGTATCTGTATCTGTATCTGTATCTGTATCTGTATCTGTATCTGTATCTGTATCTGTATCTGTATCTGTATCTGTATCTGTATCTGTATCTGTATCTGTATCTGTATCTGTATCTGTATCTGTATCTGTATCTGTATCTGTATCTGTATCTGTATCTGTATCTGTATCTGTATCTGTATCTGTATCTGTATCTGTATCTGTATCTGTATCTGTATCTGTATCTGTATCTGTATCTGTATCTGTATCTGTATCTGTATCTGTATCTGTATCTGTATCTGTATCTGTATCTGTATCTGTATCTGTATCTGTAGTTGTAGTTGTATCTTGCGCAAGTTACCGTGCACCCAACGAACAACGACAATTTCAGATTTATCCAAATTAATCATGTTTCACATAAACGTGATTTTCTATGTTTATACATTTCTATCATGTCTCTTACAAAAATTACTAATTTTTATCAAATTTTCTTAAACTAGATTTATGTTTTCTTGATTTAGTTTAAGACAAAACTATTTTACTTACAAAAGTTGTACCTAAAAAGTTGTTTTATAAATACTATATACTATGTATTTATAGATTATAAAAAACATAGATGAATCATATATAAAGATTTTATATATTTCTTAAGTTCGTCTTCAAACATAAAGTTTAACTGATCTGTGCTTATGTTTTTTGAAAATTTATTATAAAGTTTCTATGTTTAGTAATATCAGTAAGGCTTATTAGTTCCTATTCAAAATACTATCCTACGAAAAATGCAATGAAAGAAACTTTTTCCTAAAATTCATTTTTTTTTTTAATTTATAAACTATCACAAACTATCAGCATATGTAAAATCTGCTTTATAGTCAGCATGACCAGATTAACGAGCTGATCTAATATAATGCTCTTCTTCATCATTTTCTTCATATGTTTCATCGCCTTCTTCTTCTTCTTGCTCGCCCTAATTGATCCATTTTAAACGTGATCCATGAGTTGCAGTTTTGCAGTTGCGTGTTGTCAAATCCGTATTTTGTGGCTTAATTGATATTTGTGTGTTGTGTTGTGTTGTGTTGTGTTGTGTTGCTTGAATGCGTTTCAACAAAACGTTTGCATAACTACATACATATATATATATAAATAAGATAAATATATATGTTTGTAATCTACAGATACTCATAGATTCATGTACTTGGAAATTTTTGGTCACGCAACATTTAAATAAAGCGTTTTAGATGCGATTTAAAAAAAGAAAAAACAATTTATAACTTTGATTGTATTTGAAATTGTTAAATTTTGCGCTTAATTTTCTTGCTGAGTGTAACAACAACAACAACAACAAGTGCAGCTGGCAGCGTATGCTTAATCAGATTGCGCATACGCCGCATTGTACGCCGCAAAATACAGATACAAATGAAGTCATCTATAAAAATTAAGTTTTCCGCAACAACAAAAAATACGCTAACTAAACAATAGTCACAACAACAACAACAACAACAACAACAACAACAACAAGAACAGTCTGTTCTTTCTACTTTGTTGCTTCTTTTTGTTGTTGTTTTGTTTCTTTCGCTATTTTTTTTATTCTTTTTTTTTGTGCATAGTAAATGTCATTAAGTTTCACTTAATGAGCCAATTTAGACAATTGATCCATATGCTTTAGTTTACGCGACACACACACACACACACACACACACACACATATAAATAGATTATGTATGCATGTGTGTGTGTGTGTGTGTGTGTGTGTGTGTGTGTGTGTGCGCGAGTGTGTGGAATCGAGGGAAAACGCGCAAGTACAACAAAAAAAAAGAGATTCATTTCTATATATGTATGTCTATTTATAATATATGTATATGTACATATTTACTTATATTTATATAATATGTAACATATGACGTCACTGTATAATACACCCACACACACACACACACGCACACGCACACACACACACACACACACACACTCAAGATTTGTAATTTGTTTCAATTGCTTGAATCGCTTTGATTTTGCCGCATAACAAAAAGGACAAAAAAAAAATATAATGGCTTCAAACTTTTCATAATTAATTTAATTACAATTAATTAAAGTCGTATTCGCATTAAACAACACTGTTTTTTTATACTGTTATATATTTTTGAGTTTCTTTTGGATTTTATTAGTTGATAGTTTTAAGGTGTGTGTTTTTTGTATTTTATGCCCTGTTTTTTTTTCTTTTTTGTTAATTTTTTTTAGTAATTTGTGCCCGTACCCGTAGTGCTGCTAAGACCCCAATAGTCTTCCATTGCTGCACGGTGTTGTAGTGGTGATGGACACTCGTAAACTGCGCTGCGGCCGCTATATGAAACGCAATCTCAATCTCAATCTCAATCTCCTGTCGCTTCCACTTCAATGGTGTTGATTTGTTGCCCGCTTTAGCTTTAGCTTTAGCCTCGGCCTCGGCTTTAGCCGCAGCACACACACACACACGCACACACACACACCTACACGAACACCCACACAGATCGCGCACAGACACACACGCACAGGCACAGGCACAGGCAACGCATGTATGTATGACAGCTTCTAAGCCTGTATGTATTTATGCACATACATCGGTGTGTGTGAATAAACGCGCGTTTATTTTCAATTGTCGTGAAGATCTCTTGCAACGCTTTGCTGCCAGTGGAAGAGCGGGGAGAGATCAGGAATCACAACGGTGTTTTTTTTTTTATTTGGGGCTGGGGGAGGCAATTTAAAGCACAAGGCGCGGCGTGGCGCGACACACGTACACACCCACACACACAGGCAGCGGCATCCAGATTATATGTACATATATGTATGTGTTTGTGTCTCTCACTTAATGCATTTCGCGTTGTCGCGTCGCGTTTTGAAAGGAACACACACACGCACACAGGCGAGAAAAATGCCAAAAGGCAAAGGCATAAATCAAGGGGCAATCATAAAATAGCCGCCGCCACTGTTCGCACTTGTTGCTTGTCGCTTCTCACTTCCTTCTCCTAGTCTTCTTCTCTTCGTCTGCTTAATCTTATGCTTTGGCACTCAGTTTTTGAGCCTGTCTATGCATATATGGTGCTATCTCGCTCTCCCGCGCTCGCCTCGTGCCAGTCACGTACTCTCACTTAAGCTTGTCACTTATGCATGTAGGTATGGTTTGCCTGTGTTCTCTCTTTTGCTCTCACACACAATAACAAACAAAACAAAAATAACAATAAGCAATATGTCAAATCCCGAATCCAAAGCGATTGCGCTCTTTCACATTTCTTTAAGCTCGCTTATGCATATGCATGTATGTGTGTGCCTCTCTGTCCGTGTGCGCACATGTACACATAATATGTTTGCATGTATTTATAGTCTAGGCTTTGATTTTGTGTTTTTTTTTATATTTTTATTTTTTTTTTTGTTTTGTCTTTGTTGTGTTTGCAACTGCGTTTGGCGTTTGTTTTTAGTATTTGTCTTTTTTTGTGTGTGTGTGGTTTTGGATTTTGGCTTTGGCTTATTTTTTTCTATATATTGTCTTGATGCCGCCGACGTTGACGTTAAACTGATTCGATGTTTCGGGTAGCGCTTTAGTCGAAACTGAGCATCGAATATTTTTTTTGCCGAGCTTGATTTGTTTCTATAGAGCATCAGTCGTTGCCGTGTTCTGTTGTATGCACATACATACACTACACTACACTACAGTCCATACATGCATACATATGTATATACATATGTACATTCAAACATACATACATTTGTATTTAAATCTGTACGATGCTTATATACAGTTTAACTAACTATAGACCATTTACTAGTCACACACACACAAAAGCCGATTGCATGCTGACCACACACATACACGCACACCCCTCTAGGTGTATAAGTGTGTGTGTGTGTGTATGAACCCGCATTGTTGTTGTTGTCGTCGGACAGTCTCCAGTTTCCTCACATCGAGTGAGCAATCATTTTTCGACCCTGTAACTTGAAAGTCCAAAGGGTCTTTATAGATTGACAAAAGCGTCATTTTGCATAGAAAGCTGATGAAAGTCAAACTCAATAAATGAATAAATAAATAAAGAAATGATAAAATAAAGAATAAATAACTAAATAAATGAACAAATAAATAAGTAAGTAAATCAATAAATCAATAAATTAGCGATTAAAACCGTTATCCGATACCGAACCGAAATCATTCAAATCGAAATAACCGTTAAGAAACCGATTCATGCTTAACGGTTAGTTTCGGTTTGGTCAAGCATAAAATTTAAGTATGTTTATAAGGTGAAATCATTGTTTTTTTTAATTTAATGTAACTTTTATTTTTGCCCCAATTTAATTTGGATATTTTATTTATATATTAATTTATAAAAAGATCCTAATTTTTGAATATTTGTTTTTAGATTTACATCTTTTGAACATTTTCAATATTGTTTTTGTGAACCGAAATCAGAGAGGTAATTCGAAACCTTCAAGTAAATTACTTTAATTTTTAAACATCAACATAATACGAAATTGTAGATAGTAAAAAATTATATAAAATGATGCAATTTTTTTAAACAATATTTTGTATAGTAATTTTAATATTTGTATTATTTGTACAGAGGTCTCTCACTAACAGGTATGCACAATTAAAGGTAGCACTACCTGTTTGATTTACAGCCACGATCCACAATCCGCGATCCACAATCCACGATCCACATACGATCCGGCAAAGGTCATGTCATGGTACAGCGACTAACTAATTATGTTCTACTCTTACAATACAAAAAAGCCACTCGTGCCATCAAAGAAAGTACGCTTTGGGCTTGGCTTTAGCAACAACAACAACAGATTTCATTCATTTAAATATATACACACGTACATACATAATATGGCCTGCTTACAATGCGTCTACAACTAAGCTAGTAATAAATTTAATCAACCTAATTTATACAACAATTATTGCTGCTTTCACGCCCTGAGCAATTATATTGTAAGTAAAATATTATTTATACTCAAAAGTATATTTTCGAATTCTACAAAGTAACAAAATCAATCAAAGTAATTCAAACACGTTTAAAACGAAACTAACTTCATTAAAATTCATTTAAATATTCTGCACATTCAGCAATATTTCAAACATCTACAACATTTTTCAAATTGATCAGACTATTCAAAACACGGCATAAATAAAAAATTATTTGAGTTTAGGTTTTCTTTAAGTAACACTTTTAAAACCCTACAAAATTTCAAAACCTATCAAAGTATCCAAAACACCAAAAAAAGATTGAAATTTTTTATTAGTTTAGATTATTTCATAAACACCTTAAAAATTCTAAAAATTTTCAAAATCTATCAAAGTTTTCAAAATACGCCTAAAAAGAAATCAGAAATCAGTCATAGAAATGTTAAAATACCAGTTTGAAATCATTTAATTTAAAAACAAATCAAAACTCAGAGATCTTCAAATGTTGTTAGTGGAAACGGGTAAGTTAGTATGTTCAAATATGTATGTGTTATTATCTCATCTAATATCATCTGATCTGATTAGCTTGATTCTTGTGTTTCCCATTCATTAGTTTTTCATTCATCTTATCAGGTTCTGGGATGCCTTGATATTCAGATCTGTTGCTAGCCGAGGGGTAGAAACAACACAGTTAGTCAGCTCTATAAATGGAATTCAATTGATATTTCAAGCGCCGACTAAAAAATACCTGGCATTCAATTTAAAAATATATTAATGGCAATTGAAATTAGATTTAGGTGATCCGATTTAGGTGTGGGGCATCACTTTAGATATACATACATATAAATACGATCTTGAGGCGATTAAGTGGGATATATTTTAAGCAGAGTATCAAACGGAAACGAACCAAAATTCGTTAATAAAAAAAAAGAGATATATTTAATGAAAAGCGCAATTAATTTGAATAAAGATAACCGAAACTAAATGTGTTCTAAGTCGGTTATTGCGGTTTGAATAATTTCGCTTAATCGGTTTCAATATTATAAAAAAAAGAACTATTTTCTTTCAGTATGTTACCAATTTCAATCGGTTAACCGGTTAATCAATCGGTTAATTTTAAATACGCTTAATCGACGTGGGATTGAAGCTGATTAATAATAAATGGAATAATATTTAAGTAGTTTACTTTACCTTCTTCCGAATTTGAAACTAATTGAATATACCCCATTGCATCATACGACTATCGGGTATAGATAGTTTGTTCAACAGACTCTGTTAGGAAAACATGGTTGATTTGCAACATACACTACTACTTAGACAAATATATACATACATGCTACATTCAAGTTGATGTCAAACAGAAAATCTCAGAAACATGACATAGCTACGTGACGACTCGTTTTTATTATATACATATATAAAAAAGGGCTTATCTCTATACATATTTGCCAGGCGATAAACTAGACATGCGACTTAAGTACATACCAAATAAATAAATAGTATATATCAAGTTAGATGAAACTGAATCAGAATCTGTATCTGTATCTGTATCTGTATCTGTATCTGTATCTGTATCTGTATCTGTATCTGTATCTGTATCTGTATCTGTATCTGTATCTGTATCTGTATCTGTATCTGTATCTGTATCTGTATCTGTATCTGTATCTGTATCTGTATCTGTATCTGTATCTGTATCTGTATCTGTATCTGTATCTGTATCTGTATCTGTATCTGTATCTGTATCTGTATCTGTATCTGTATCTGTATCTGTATCTGTATCTGTATCTGTATCTGTATCTGTATCTGTATCTGTATCTGTATCTGTATCTGTATCTGTATCTGTATCTGTATCTGTATCTGTATCTGTATCTGTATCTGTATCTGTATCTGTATCTGTATCTGTATCTGTATCTGTATCTGTATCTGTATCTGTATCTGTATCTGTATCTGTATCTGTATCTGTATCTGTATCTGTATCTGTATCTGTATCTGTATCTGTATCTGTATCTGTATCTGTATCTGTATCTGTATCTGTATCTGTATCTGTATCTGTATCTGTATCTGTATCTGTATCTGTATCTGTATCTGTATCTGTATCTGTATCTGTATCTGTATCTGTATCTGTATCTGTATCTGTATCTGTATCTGTATCTGTATCTGTATCTGTATCTGTATCTGTATCTGTATCTGTATCTGTATCTGTATCTGTATCTGTATCTGTATCTGTATCTGTATCTGTATCTGTATCTGTATCTGTATCTGTATCTGTATCTGTATCTGTATCTGTATCTGTATCTGTATCTGTATCTGTATCTGTATCTGTATCTGTATCTGTATCTGTATCTGTATCTGTATCTGTATCTGTATCTGTATCTGTATCTGTATCTGTATCTGTATCTGTATCTGTATCTGTATCTGTATCTGTATCTGTATCTGTATCTGTATCTGTATCTGTATCTGTATCTGTATCTGTATCTGTATCTGTATCTGTATCTGTATCTGTATCTGTATCTGTATCTGTATCTGTATCTGTATCTGTATCTGTATCTGTATCTGTATCTGTATCTGTATCTGTATCTGTATCTGTATCTGTATCTGTATCTGTATCTGTATCTGTATCTGTATCTGTATCTGTATCTGTATCTGTATCTGTATCTGTATCTGTATCTGTATCTGTATCTGTATCTGTATCTGTATCTGTATCTGTATCTGTATCTGTATCTGTATCTGTATCTGTATCTGTATCTGTATCTGTATCTGTATCTGTATCTGTATCTGTATCTGTATCTGTATCTGTATCTGTATCTGTATCTGTATCTGTATCTGTATCTGTATCTGTATCTGTATCTGTATCTGTATCTGTATCTGTATCTGTATCTGTATCTGTATCTGTATCTGTATCTGTATCTGTATCTGTATCTGTATCTGTATCTGTATCTGTATCTGTATCTGTATCTGTATCTGTATCTGTATCTGTATCTGTATCTGTATCTGTATCTGTATCTGTATCTGTATCTGTATCTGTATCTGTATCTGTATCTGTATCTGTATCTGTATCTGTATCTGTATCTGTATCTGTATCTGTATCTGTATCTGTATCTGTATCTGTATCTGTATCTGTATCTGTATCTGTATCTGTATCTGTATCTGTATCTGTATCTGTATCTGAATCTGATGCCCCCATCCATGTCCAGCTAATTGAACCGGATTGAAACGTTTCTAATTAGGCATGAAAATGAAATACGAGTAGATAAATGCAACAACAACAACAACAACAACAATAACAATTGTCGAACCCGAAACCAGTTAATAATGTCATATCAGATTTAGCCCAGTTCAGTACACATTCAATTTGATGGGCTTTTAATTAGACACGCATGCTAATTACAATAGATTGATTAGATCTATTGCTATGAAATGCAAATACTATCAAATGTTTAACGTCTATTTTTCCAAAAAATTTCGCTGCCCATTTCGTGTTTTTTTTTTGCTTTTGGCAAAAGTTAAACCCTAGAAATTTAACTACAGTCCAACTCATCTAACTTCAAAGCTAAAGTTGGAACTACAAAGATTTCGACATATGAAATTCTTTTTTTTAATTTAAATTCGAGTTATTTTATTACTTGTACTCAGCTTAATTCCATGTTTTTTTTAAGTATTTTTATACAATTTTTGGAATAGTTTGAGATTCCAGAAAAATTCTTATCAACAAAAAAGCAAAAGTGACGAAATATTTTTCGATTATCACTTAAATTAGCACTATAATTTTAGTGATAATCGAAAAGTATTTTTTTCCATATATTTTTGTTTCGTTTAATCTTTAGCACTTGATCCCTTTTAATCGTAAACGCCTTGTTTTTTTTTATTTTTGGTATTAAGATTAATTAAAAGCATTTCAGTTTTGTTCTATTTTTTTTTTTTTAATGTAAGGTATCAACGGGGGATTATATTTTTTGCCTGTTACTGTGTTTAACTTTAACAATTTAAAACTAGGAATTTTCTTTCTCAGAGACACACACACTCACACACACACACACACACACACGCACGCAAATGCTGCTTATATACACATAACAAAATAGTATATAAATCATTCTTTATATAAGCCACTTAAATTAAAATAGCAATAGTTACTCATAACTCAACTAAAAGAATTATCTAAAAAACAAACAACAGAAAAAAAAAAACACAAGAGCGACATTGTGAATGGAAAATAAGAGCATCATAATGAATTCAAACGATACAAAGAAAATAAAAGGTGGAAAACGAAAGAATAGGTAACACTAGATTGTATATAGATAGATAGATGTAGATAGTATCGATGATAATCAGTTTGGCATGCCAACGCCCTGTTGAAAGCTGAGCGTCTCCTGTTGCTTCTTAACCTCGTCCTGCATTTCCAGTGCCATTTTCTTGTACTTTTCCGCCTCCTTTTCGTTCTTCTCGATGCCATCGCCGCGTGCGTACATTTGACTCAGATTGGCACACGCGTACATGTTGCGCAGTTCGCACGCCTTGTAGGCAAATTGAAATGCCTTCTTCATGTCCTTCAGCACAATGTAATCGGTATCCTTGCCAGTTGTTTTAACTGGTGGTGTCAGGCTGCCACTGCCAATTCCACTGCCACTGCCCGTCGCCACATCGTCGGGCTTCTTCTGGACGCCCGAAATGTGCATGCCCGACAAATAGAAGCAGGCGGTGGCATTGTTCATGTCACAGCTCTTTGTCAGGAATTGCAGACCCTTTAATTTAAACATAAAAAGAGAAACACATTAGCAATGTTCTTCCAATTGTTGTTTAGGCTATACCCTTGCAGTGGGCATGTGAGAGATTCTATAAAGTCTATAAGTCTATAAGTGTACTACACATTCTAAAAAATAAATTAAATTAAAATATAATAAATAATATAATAAAAATACAAAAAAAATAGAACAATCAAAATATAATAAATAAAATATTCAGTGAGCTTTAAATTTAGTTGAAATCGGTAGACGAATAATTTTTGGTCGGTTTTTGGTTTAAGTAGGAAAAACTTGATTGTTTCTTGAGGTTCAAAAATGAATCTTAAGTAATAAATAAAATTAAAACTTAAAAAGTGGTATTACTTGAGTTAACTCAGACAAACTCACGGGATTTGCATTTCACAATATCGTTTAAGTTTTCAATACAAATTTAAAATCGGACTACTAAAGCACATAGGTTGTAAAAGGGTTAATTGGTTGAAAATTAAGGTTTAGTATAATAATCTTGGTTGCTAATTGAGTTGTTATCTTAAAGAAACTCACAAGTTGTGAATCTATTTATGTCGTATACGTTCTGAACTAATTTGGGCTATATAAGTCTACTACTTTAAAACTTTCATATGAAAAAATATCTCTGATATTTCAACAAAACTCACAAATTGTGTGTGTCGTCTTGTTTAAAATATTCTGAACAAATTTGTTGAAAATCGGTCAACTATATTATATAGCTATCATAGAATCAGTCGCTTCTAATTTGCATTTCCGTATGCTGGTATGAAAATTTTCCAATTGATCTTTAGATATTTTGTTTTGGTTGTCTGCTAGGGTATCTAGACTTCGGTCAGTGCCGAAGCTACAATTGGCTGGGTAGTGTCATCAGCTCTGATCTGAACCAATTTGGGATATATAAGTCTACTATAATACATAGCTGTCTTAGGGACAATCGCTTGAAATTGACACTTTCATATGAAAAAATCTCTTGTTCCGCCAGATATCTGATTCAAATCGGTCTACTATATATAATATTGAATCAGTCGGTTCTAATGAGCAAATGACCGCATGCAAATCGTTGATAATTTTCCGAATGATCTTTAGATATTTTGTTTTGGTTGTCTGCTAGGGTATCTAGACTTCGGTCAGTGCCGAAGCTACAATTGGCTGGGTAGTGTCATCAGCGCTCTCACCTTGGGCACATTGCGGTCGATCTCTTTGGGCATTGAGCGCGAGACGAGCAACAGGCCGGAGTGCAAACAAGCATCCGAATCGTTTAGATTGCAGCCCTTCTCGTAATATTGATAGGCGACACGGGGTTCGCCTTTGCTGCCGCTTTTGCCCTTGCCGAGGAAGCTATAGTTGCCATATTTATAGCAGGATTTTGCGTAACCATAATCGTCACATGTCGATTTATATACTTTGGATGCTTTCTCAAAGTCTTTCTTGATGCCCTCTAGATAATCGCCGAGCAGATGGCATACTATAAATATATAAATATATAAATTTACAATTTAATATTATTCTATTTGCATTTTTGTTATATGTTTTGTAATTACGATACACAGAAACCTAGGTTAGAGCACGCAATTGTTTTTGTCGCTGTGCAGTTGTTGTTGTTGTGTTTGTTGTTGTTGCAATCGAACAGACCGCCTGTTGTTGTTGCTATTTACCTTCCGGCTTCTTTTCCGAATAGCAGCCAAAGCGATATTCAACGCCCAATTTCTCAACATACTCCTTAACGTCGGACTCCTTTTTTAAGTCGTAGGCCATTGTGTATAGTTTTAATTAATTAATAACAGCTAGAATTGTCTATGCCTCTTTGGATGTTATGTTGCTGTTGCCGTTGCTATTGATGTTGTTCTTGTTGTTGCCTGTTTTTTTCTCTGCTGCTAGTGGTGCAAAGACACAGGGTCACTATCGAAACTATCGTGTGGTTTTTCGATAGTCGATAGCTAATCGTTATTTAACTTTAATTTAACAATTTTCTAACGCACACTTTCTTCATATGTAAGGGTGTACTGTTATTAATGGTGTTAAATTGGATAAATTTATGTAATTTAAAATGGCTGTTTTGATCATTCAGCAATTGTAAGGTGCCCACAACCGACAAGAAAGTTCAGCGAGCATGCTCAGCTACTTTAAACAGTGGGCACGATTTTAAAAACTTATCGAGATTTGTAAAACATCGATGACTATCGTGCTGCTACTGTTGTTCTTCTCGTCTGACAAACAGTGCTGAAAAATACCCAATATGTTTACTTGAAGCACAGTATAGCTACAGTTATCGATACATTGGCGGCACTCTTACATAACATTCACTATTTGAATATTACTGAAAATAATTTATCAACTCTTTATTAATACAAACTCAAATTAAAAGCTATTTTTCCAATCTCCTAACAAAACTTATTATTATCCAAATTAAAAAAAAGATCAAATGTTTATAATAAAATTCAACAAATTATTTATTTTTTATTTAATTTACATTTTTAAAAATTTTAAACATTAAGAGGTACGTGAGTTTATGCCTTGTTTCGGAAGTCAAAGAGCTTGGGTATCACATCGCCGCATTTGGCCGAGATTTTGATGTCGGCCAAGTGATCAGCCCGCGTCTCTCCAATGTTAACAATGGCCACCGGTAGCTTTAGATCTTTCGTCTGCAGTACAATGCGATAGCCGGAGAAGACCAGCAGACTGGAGCCGAGCACCAGGAGGCCATCACTATTGTAGACCATGCCGGCAATTGTGTCCAATCGTTGCCTGGGCACATTGTCGCCAAAAAAGACAATTTCCGGCTTGAGATCGCCGTCACAGCTCGGACAAGTGGGTATTATAAAATTGTCAATATATTCTGTGGGGATTTCCACATCACCATCGGGTCGCATCATATCCGGGGCATCCTTAAACGCCGGATTCAATGAGCTAAGGATGCTCTGAAACTCATGACGATCAATGCGATAATCGCACTTCAAACACTTGACCACATAACCGCTGCCATGCAATTCAATGACATCCTTGGAACCGGCCTTCGTATGCAGTCGATCCACATTCTGTGTGACCACCGATTGAACCCGCGCCTCACGCTCAAATCGTGCCAGTGCATGATGCGTTGCATTTGGCTGCGTGCTCGAGAAATTCGGCCAACCGACAAAGTTGCGGGCCCAATAGCGTTTCCGGACATTGATGGACTTGAGGAACTCCATGTGCTGGATGGGCTTGTGGTTGGTGCGTGCATACAGGCCAACGCCGGCGGATCTATAGTCGGGTATGCCTACAAAAGAAGGGTATTAATTCAATTCATATAACTACATCACACACAGTTAGTCAAATAATTGTTCTCCCAGATTATAAAATCACACTTCATTTTAGAATAGAAGCTTGTTAGCTAATTTCCAAAAATAAACTAAAAGTTTGTGAATTTTCTTCCTTGTCAAAAGACTTACTCGACTAACTGTATACTCCATTTTGCAGTCACCTGATTCCGTTGAGATGCCAGCGCCAGTGAGCACCAAAACATTTGGTTTCGATAGCAGGAAGTCCTCCAAACGCTTTATGTCGTCGTCCAGCGCTGGCTTGTGCTGTGGCACATATTGTTGCCTCATGACGCTGCGGCAACGAAGCGCGCCTCCCAGCCGCATTGTATAATTGTTGCTTGAATTTCAAATCACAACAAAATCGAATGTTTCCCTCTAGGCACAAACAAAGCGCTGACTTTTCGCGTTGTACATTACCACCATTGGTTCAATCAAAGTGTCCAAGTGTTTTTTGTATTCAAATGTCAGGTAAATAATATTATAGTTTTCTATAAGCTTTGTTTTATATTTTATTATATATATGCATTAAATGGAAAGTGTTTGGCAATAATCAGCTGTGTTCATATTTCCTGCATTTTCCAACACTCAGAAGTATCGTTTGCGAGTTAACTCAAAGATATATCGATATTTGTATGAGGAGTGCACTGAAAGTATTATCGCACGTTGAACGATAAGGCCAGCGCTTTCTCATCTCTATGTAGCAGCGGTCGCAGTGGTGAAAATTTGAGAATAGCAACATTTTTTTCGTGTAGTTTTTAATTGCATATGTGTGTAAAAAACGCATTTTGAACATAAAATAAGAGACTCCCAAGTTTATACGTATGTGGTGTGCTTAAACGCGCACGCTCTGTTTAATAGAGACGCGATCGCATATCCAAATTCAGACCACAAATATCGTACACGATTCACATTCACACTTATACCCGTGTGCGTGCAGTGTGTGTGTGTGTGTGTGTAAGTGTGTGAGTTAGATTGTGTATATGTGTGCGTGTGTCGGCTTTAATTTGCAAGCACGCCAACAACAATATAAAACACTAGTATTTAGCAAGGCAAAACAATAAGAAACAAGGGAACAACAAAATGTCATATCCACCGCGTGCGCCGATGCCGCCATATATGAATGCATCGATGCCATCGATACCACCGCCGCATGTAAGTAAAAAAAATACATATCTTACATGTCAGAAATCGAAAATCATTATTGAAATGTTGTTCTTAATGCAGTTGATGCAGCAGATGGGAAATCCTCCGCCACGCAGTTATCGCAACTCGGCAACGATCAGCTCACAGCCAACAGTTTATCATAGACCGCCAGAGCCGCAGCCTCAATTCCGAGGACCCGTCATCACCGTATTCGTTGGGAATATTAGCGAACGTGTCCCGGAATCGTTGCTCAAGCGCATTTTAGCCACATGCGGTGTCGTTATTAACTGGAAACGCGTCTCCACATTCGGATTCTGTGAATTCGAGTAAGCATCTAACATAATTGGACTCTCAAAGGAACTATTGAGTTTAAGCAGAGTATTTGAATAATTGCTTTAGAATTATCTATAATTGTTGAATTATTTGTAATTGTTAAATTGCCATGCATAATTAATTATTGTATGTTATATCTAATTAATTGTTGCAGCTATGTGTAAATAATTGTTAAAGTTTAAGGATATATTGAGTTAAAGCAGAATATTTGAATAATTGCTCTTGAATCGAATTGAATTATCTATAATTCATGAATTCGTTTTATATGTTAAATTTGTTGTTAATTAATTGTAAATAATTGTTAGTTTGTTATACATGGAATTAATTGTTGAAAATTGTTAATTACAGTGGCCCCATTGCGGCGATGCGAGCTGTGCGTCTGTTGAGCGAACTGGAGATTGATGGTAAGACATTGTTAGCCAAGGTGGATGCCAAGAACAAAGTGTTAATCGAGGATTATAAGGAGAAGGAGTGCAAGAATGGCGAGGCCGGACACAATGCCATGGATGAAAAGACTGAGGACGAGTATGCGACCAGCCAGATGCATGATCTGCTCGAGGAGCACAAGCACGAGTTTGATGGCTTCGATGGCAGCAATCGTGGCGACATGTACGGCGGCAGCAGCAGCACCAATCGCAACAAGAAGGCGCGTCGCGGCGAGGATGACCTCAAAATCAAATCGTTGAACGATAATGCCCTCGAGGAGGAGAAACGTAATCTGATAAGCAGTGAGATTGGTAAATTTCGTAAGCGTGCCGAGGCCGATGAGCATCGCAAGGAGCTCGAGAAGGAGAAGGAAAAGGAGAAACAGCTGGCCACCAAGGAAAAGGAGAAGGAACGCGAACGGGATCGCGAGCGTAAAAAGCAGCGGGAAAGCGAACGCAAAACCAGCAATAGCAGCAGCGGCGGCGGCGGCGGCGGCGGCGGCGGCAGCGGAAAACCCCAAACCGCAAACATTGCCGCCAATAGCAACGAACAGGAGGAGGAAATTGTTGAGATTAATGACAAGGAGCCAACAAGCAGCAAGGAGCAACCAAGCAGTCGCAGTCGCAAAGAGTCCGTTGTCACAATTGATGTGTCGCCGGTGCGCAAGGATCACAAGGACCACAAGGATCGTGGTGGCGGTGGCAGCGGCAGCGGTGGTACAGATTCCAAGGACAGTCGACGACGTCGCTCCAAATCTCGCACCAAGGAGCGGGATCGTGAGCGTGAGAGGGAGCGAGAGCGAGAGCGTGAAATGCGTGAGCTGCGGGAACGAGAAATGCGTGAACTACGCGACAAGGAGCGTGAACGGGAACGCGAACGTGAGCGCGATCGTGAACGAGAACGTGAGCGGGAACGCGAGCGGGAGCGTGAACGCGAACGGGAACGCATGGAGATGCGTGAACGGGACAGGGATCGGGAACGTGAACGTGAACGTGACGAGAAGATCATTAAGCCGGTGCGCGATGCGCGCCGTGAAAAGGAAATGGAGGAGGAGATGCGTGAGCGCAAAAAGTCCGAGAAAAAGGCACGCGAAAAGGAGGCCGCCTACCAAGAGCGACTCACCAATTGGGAGATACGCGAGAAACGCAAGGCCAAGGAAAATGAAAAGGTAAAGAGTAGCAAAAGTACAAAACAAGAGAACGGCAATTGCTTAAAGTGATAGGGAGAGAGAAAGACAGTGGAGAATTTTGAAATGAAGACCTGATAATGCAAGTGTCAGCGTAGCAGAAAGTATTGCACATATTGATAAATTGATCGATAAACTTAAAGATCATGACATTTGATTTAACTGAGCGATAGAAAGAGAGAGAGAGACAGTCAAAAGTGGAGATTTATTTATCCAAATGTTAGCGTACCAAAAACAATTGCATTTATCGATATATTGATCGATTAACTTAAAGATTCTGACATTTGCTTTAACTGAGCGATAGAGAGAGACAGGGTCAAAAGTGGAGAGTTTCCAAGTGGGGATTTAATTATTTAAACGTTAGCGTATCAAAAAAAAATTGAATTTATCGATAAACTGATCGATTAATTTATATTCTTTGCAGTATCGCCTTAAGGAGATGATGCGCCAGGAGGAGCGTGAGAAGGATGCCAAACGGCTGAAGGAATTCGTTGAGGACTACGACGATGAGCGTGACGATGCCTTGTACTACAGAGGCCGGGAGCTGCAACAACGTTTGGCGGAGCGCGTACGTGAAGCTGATGCCGATTCCAAGGATCGCGAAAAGGAAGCCGACGAATTGACCGAACTGAAGAATAAAATCTTTAGTGGTGAATTCGAGAATCCATCGCAAGAATTTGAAAAGGCACGACGCGAAATTGAAAAGCTCTACGAGCCAAGGATTCTGATCAATGTGAATCAGGAGGCGCAGCGACGTGAACTGGAAATGCAGTCCGCACAGCAGCAGGATCGTCGCAAGCATCAGCAGCAGCATCAAATGGCCGATGCCTATGATAGCCTGGAGATTGTAGCAGCTGCAGCGGGATCGCATAATAAGGCGCCACCCTCAGAGGATTCCCTATCGACAAATGATGATCGCGCCTCGATGGCCGATACGGCGTCCAATGCCAGCGGTTATTCGCATCTTAAGAATAGCAACAACAACAATAACATTAGCAACAACAACAATCAGTCCGCAGATAGCGTTAGTCGAGAAAATAGCGAGTCCAGAGATTCGCTGTCCAACATCCACACACCCACAATGAATGCCATGGACAATGATCATGCGGCTGCCTCCGCTGCTGCATCTGCCACGCCGCCCATGAGCATGCCGCTCATCTCCCTCACACTGGGCAACAATCTCAAAAAGAAGAAAATCGAGGCCACTGGCGTCTTTGTGAACGACGACGACAACGACGAGAATATCAATCCCAAGAAACGCAAACTTGTGCCGTTAGGTAAGTTTAATTGCAATTACACTAGTTAGAGCAAGACAACACTATTGCCCTTTGGAGAGTTTGTTTTTGGCTAGTGTGCTGCCAGCCCATCCAAAAACAAAAAGGCTGCCACCATGCATAAAATACTATAACTCCTTTGGGGAGTGCGCTCAATTGTTTTGCCAAAGAGATTGCTGCAACTTTCAAGAATAGCACTAAATAATACCCAGTCATTTTTTGACAACAGATATTTAAATTGATGTATTTGTTTTTTTTTTTTTTTAGATTATGATGACAATTTAAGCAACAGCACGACATCGGTTAGTGCATCTCAGACGGCTGCGGATCGTCAAAGTTCTGCTGTATCAGCGGCGACCGCTGCTGCCGCTGCCGTTAGCCAAAAGATCGCGAATGCTAGTGGAAGCGGTGGTGGTTCCGGTTCAACATCATCCGGTTCAATGGGCAGTGGTAATGGCAGCGGCAGTGGGGGCGGTGGCGGTGGCGGTGGCAAGGGGAGCAACAGTCAACATGGCGGCAAACATGGCGGCAGTAGCAATAGCAAACACCACGGTAAGAATGATGCAGCTGCATCTGCGGGCAGCGCAGATGCTGCCGCGACAAACACCAAAAAGGATGAGAATGGTGCAAAGGTGCATGATGAAAAACGCCGCCATATAAAAAGCATTATTGACAGGATACCCACACAAAAGGAGGAGCTATTTAATTATAAGCTTGACCGCAACGAGATTGACAGCGGTCTAATGGAACGCAAAATACGTCCATGGATCAATAAGAAAATCATTGAATATATCGGTGAGCCAGAGCCAACGTTGGTCGACTTTATATGTTCCAAAGTATTGGCTGGCAGTCCGCCTCAAAGCATATTGGACGATGTCCAAATGGTAATTACCCCAAGTCATATCATAAATACATAAATCCCCTTAATTAATCCATTTCAAATTTCAAACAGGTGCTGGACGAGGAGGCTGAGGTATTTGTGGTAAAAATGTGGCGCCTGCTTATCTATGAATTGGATGCCAAAAAGAGTGGCATCGCTGGCAAGTAGAGATGGGCGTACCAGTGACCAACTAGCCAAGTCATCGTGTTGTCCTTGGCAGAGACGTTGCTATACTTTAAGTTACATTTGTAATGCCTAGACTCTATTAAAAAAAAAACAAAATCGAAATGATAAAAAAAAACATTATGAAAAAAATCCTCTATATGATTAAAGTGTACATAATAGGGCGTATATGCCAGGAATTGTGTCTCACCAATCACCTTGTGTTTTAGCGATAACGATAAATTCATCGATAATGTAAATACACTCACTATCAGCACCAGATCACTATAAGAACACTAACACTGAATAACTGTAATCGTGCTCCATGTACATTTCTAAAATTCGCAATTGTTCTTTTCTTCTCTCTTTCGCGGTAACAACAAAAATTTATAATTGAATGTATATCTCATCTAATTTCTTTTTTTTTTTGTATGAAATTTAACGCAAAGAGATCATGACTTGAAAGCAGTAATGTCTTCATAATAAATAATTAAAAATGAAATTCAACAAAAACAAAGTGTTTCTAGAGACTTTTTCATTGTGACTGACAAAGACAACGGAAGCAACAGTTGCTCTGTCTCTTTCTCTATTTGCGAGAATAAAATAAAATGAGAAAGAAAATGTCGGTGAATAGTTGAATTGATGTATGGGGTAAATTATATTTACAATTAAGGTACATTAAACATTTTGTCGTGTTGCTTACCAAATGTTGAAGCTTTTGTTTGTTTAAGGATATGTGAGAAGGCATATTGAGTAGACGACTTTTTATGCTAATGATATTTTGAAACGTTTTAAATAAATACACACTAGAAATTTGACAAAAATTGGTTATCGAAAAGCCATAACGATCAACAATAACACGTCGATGGAGCCGAATCAACGTCCTGAGTATTGTCTATAGTCATGCCATTTGTAGCGCTGCCATTGCCAAAATATTCCGAGGCAACAATCTGTAATCAAAATTGAAATCAATTAGACAACTATGTATGCATGAATGTTGATAACAAATGAGTTAACCTTTTCCACAATATCCTTGAATGCATCGCTGACAAACTGATCACATTTAGCCGATGTTTCAATGAAAAGAGCACGATGCTTACGGGCGAATTTCCGTCCCTCCTCACGATCCACAACACGCTCTTTATCGATTTTATTGCCCACCACTATAATGGCGATGTTTGGATTGTCACTGAAGCTGTCCACCTCGGCCAGCCAAGCCTCCAGTTTCACCAGAGAGTCCCGATCCGTTATGTCGTAAACAAGTATGGCGCCAAGTGCCTTGCGATAGAAACTGGGCGTTAGACTGCGAAACCGTTCGGCTCCAGCTGTGTCCCACAATGCCACTTTGTAATCAATGCCATCCACATTCATCACCGCAGTCTTAAAGTCCATACCAATTGTGACGTCATGATTCTCATCGAATTTGTTCTCGACAAAACGACGTACCAGGCTAAAAGGAAACGAAAACACATGTCACTTAAAACACGGTTGTAAACTTTAGAACCTCTATTGAAATACGCAGTAGGCATACTCTCTATATGACTAACAATTTCTAAGCCAAATCTTTATTTACGTATTTGTTTACAATGTGTGTGAGTGTATACACATACATACATACACATATGAAAAATACGCAATTGGAGAGTGCCAAGTACTTGCCTGGATTTGCCAACACCACTTTCTCCGATTATAAGCAGCTTTATAGCTCTGTCAGCCATCTTATGATTATACTTCTTTGGTTTTAAACAATAGATTCATTAACGATTCAGTTTAAATAAATTGCGGAATTGCTTGTCTTGTGCGGGGGCTGTGGTTGGATTTGCTGGCGTTGCCACATTGTCGACTTCTGACCCTTTAACAGCTTACGCGCCAGTTAACATAAAATTAACTAGTGCTGTGTAACTCTAGTGTTGTATAGCAGAGCAACTGTCAAAAACGGCGTTTGTTTTTATGCTGCATCCCTAGTTCGGTTGTACGGCCCTAGTTCTTTCTTTTTTGACGTGACCAGCGAGAAAAATGGTTGGTGCCGAGTTTCAGTGAATTTAAATTCTTAAAAATATAACACATCCGTATATAAAATAAAAAAGAAATATATGAAACACTAAACGAAATGTGCATATATTGTGTGTGAACTATTATTTTTGGTGTTTATGCGTTCGATCCAATGAAAACTAATTTGTTGTAATTTTTTTTTTTGTATTTGTTATTCTCGTATTCGAAACACAGGTGAAGGTTAAGTGCTCCGAACTGAGAACCAAGGACAAGCGGGAGCTCACCAAGCAATTGGATGAGCTCAAGAATGAGCTGCTCAACTTGCGTGTGGCTAAAGTCACCGGCGGAGCACCCTCCAAGCTGTCCAAGATGTAAGTCAAATCTCACATACACACACACACACACACACACACACACATCCACTTGGAACTCTTGATTAATTTGTTGTCTTATTTGATTTTAGCCGCGTTGTGCGCAAAGCCATCGCACGCGTCTACATTGTGATGCACCAGAAGCAGAAGGAGAATCTGCGCAAGGTGTTCAAGAACAAGAAGTACAAGCCTTTGGATCTGCGCAAAAAGAGGACTCGCGCCATGCGCAAGGCTCTGTCGCCCCGCGACGCCAGCCGCAAGACGCTGAAGGAAATCCGCAAGCGTTCCATCTTCCCACAACGCAAATTTGCCGTCAAGGCATAAATACCCCCTAAATGCGGCAACAATACCTCACCTATATTGTGTGTGTGTATCAGGTTGTTACCAACTAGTGTGCGTTAAGAATTCTCCTGAAAGAAAGCAAATGGAATAAGAAATAAAACCATTTTTTTTAAATGTGAAATCATCCATGTGTACAAATTTTGTGAACAAAAAGTCGCGTGTGTGTTTTGTGTGCGTCGGTGTCTCCATAGAAGAGCAATGCAAACTTTACTAAAAAGCTTGAGTATTGTTGTTGTTGTTGTAGAGTTTGATCGTAATTGTCAAAAGAGTGAAGAGATGCGATTGATTATCTGCAAGGAATTGTCAATGTAAAGAGTGAGGCAGCAAAGTTTGAGCTTTTGATTTACTCGCTTCTCCCAAGGAAATAACGGGCCCAGCACTAACACATGCACGCTTCTCTTACAGTGGTTAAAGATCATTTGGTCAGTTATCAATTTTTTTCAGGCGTTTTTTCGGGATCATTTTTCAAATCACAGTAAGCATTTGTTTCAACTAGACAAAACGTAGAATTCGAATCGTATGTGTGTACAGATTTAGCACAGAAAAATAGTGTCACAGGGTCTCAAGAATTGTAAAAAAAAATTTCTAATTTTTTGTTTGTACATTTTGTGCGTACCACGTAAAATCCAAAAGTGTACTGGGAAATCAAAGACAAATATTAAAGGATATATATATATTGGTAAAATGGCCGTTAATGTGCACTCGACAAATGTATCTTCGCAAAATTGGTCACGCCATGAGATGCTGACCTGGGTCAATACACAATTGCAAGCACAATTTAAAAAGATTGAGGAACTCTGCACTGGTGAGTGTTGTAAATTGTGATTGACTATCGATTTATCGGTTTTTGTATTTTTTTTTTATCGATAGGCGCTGCATATTGTCAGTTTATGGACATGCTCTTTCCCAATTCGGTGGCCATAAAGCGCATCAAGTTTCATGCTAATCAGGAGCACGAATTTGTGCATAACTTTAAGCTTTTGCAGGCGAGCTTTCAAAAGAATCAGGTGCAAAAGGAGATACCCATTGAGCGATTGATCAAGGGTCGCTTTCAGGATAATTTCGAGTTTCTACAATGGTTTCGTAAATTCTTCCATGCCAACTATAATGGCAAGGCCTATAACGCCCTTGATGCCCGTGATCGTACCCCCATGGGCCTTGGTGCCAGTGTGGTGGCACAAGGTGGTTACAAACCTCCTCCAAATTTCGTTACTCCGCGACCTGGGTATACCGATCATCAGTTTCGGGCACGCACATTCGTTAGTGATGGTACAACATATCGCAAGCATGTTACTGAAAATCAATTGAACCTAAGGACCAAACAATTCGATTTACAAAAGACCGAGCTGGAGCGCGATTTGTACATCTCCAAGTTGCGGGAGGTGCGAATGATCTGTAAGGAGAATATTGGCCATGATAATGACCAAGTGACTCAAAAGATTCTCAAAATTCTCGATGAAGCTGAGATTCCCATTGAGCAATTCGACTATGTTGATGACGATCATAAACATGTCGATAACAATATTGCCGATACATTCGAGAATGGCAATCGAAACTGACACACGCACGCACACACACACACACACACGCACACACACACGCACTCACACACGCACTCACACACTCACAAGCCAGGACTGAGTCTCATCTGGAACTTGAAAACATAACACCCAAAAACTTCAACAATATGTACATCTTTCTCAAAAAGTCCTTTTGTTGTTTTATTGCATATCGATAAAGCTTGATACTTTCTCTGTGTTTGGATGCCAATCTTTATTAGTACAACAAAATAAACACAAAACTCTTAAAATTCACAAGTTGCAATTGAAAATAAAAATAAAACCGTTGTGCCTGTTAATCGATTAGTTGTTGCTTTCTTATCGATCGCTTTGAAAGTTAATGCAATTATTATCGAGTTGTTCTTGTCTGCTCTCTCAATCCTCTCTCTCAGGAAGCCCAAAGCGGACTGTAGAATAGACTGAGTCAGTGTTGTCATTTTAGCTATTAAGTAGCTAGTTTACATAGTATAAAAAGTAGCGGTTTTTATCGTATTTTGTATTTCTTTTATTTGTTGTTTGTTTTCTTATTCGATCTCGTACATAATATATATGTATATTTATTTGTATAAATTAGGAAAAAAATACATAGATTAGTAAGTAAGTTAATGATGTATTGCAAAGAGGAATACACAAGACTCATACTGAATATGTTTGGCACATTTGGTTGATACTATTCTTTTGAACAGCGTGAAACAATGGCGTGCTGCGAATAACGCCCGATAATTCCTTTGAGTTTTTGCTTTGGTGATAGTTTCTACTTGGCATCGGCGACAGCGGTTCGCCCCAGAACTTGAGCAATGCGAATATCTTATAATAAGCGACTCTGTAAATTAAAAAAAAGAAGAAAGATACAAATGAATTTTTGTGTTGATTATATTATTGGTCGTTTGGCTTGCTCACCTGTAATTGCGATTGCTGGCCGCATAGATAATCGGATTGATGACACTGGATGCCCAGGCCATGACGGATGCAATGATATGCAGCCAAGGATACGATGTCTTCCGCTCATCGTCCACCACATTGGCCAACATCAGTGGCAGGAAGCAGACGAGGAAACATAAAAATATTGTCACCATCATCACGGTGAGGCGATTATCCTCACGAGCCTTTCGTGTGCTCGTCGTGGTCACATATGAACCGGATGCGGATGCTGTTTTGCCGCCACCGCCGGCAGCGCCAATTTGGAAATTATCATGACTGCGTATCTTCTTCTTCTGATGCAGCACAGTTATATAAATGCAGGAATAGGAAATGATGATCACCAGACACGGCAGCAGGAAACCAATTAGGAACAACGTCTTCTTAATCGATTTACCCTCCCTCTTGAGTATCGTGCATGAGAATGTGGCCTCATCCAGACCCATCTCGCCCCATATGCCCAATATGGGGGGAAGCTGAAAGTTTTCAAGTGGATTAACAATTAGATATGAAACTTTTAATTAAGGAAACTCTAACGATTATAAGTTTTAAAGTATAAATTAAAAAAAAAGAGAGAATAATTTTTTATTGATTTTTATCAAACACTTTTTGATCTGCATAAATTAAATGTTGAAATAATAATTAAATTCAAATTTATTTTTAAATCTTGGACTAGTATTTATTCATAGTATTTGATTGAATTATTTTCTATGACAAAAATGTTTTTTTTTTTGCCATCTCTGATTTTAACTTACCAGCAGTAAAAAGGACACGGCCCAAACGAATATCAACTGCAGCCATATGAATTTGGGCCTATAGATCTGTGAGTATCTGCTATGGCAAGCAATGAGTATGTACCTAATTTCGAAAGCGGGATTCAAAGATAAAGTAATGTCGAAAGGTAGCTTACAATTGCAATCGTACCTATTGAGTGTAATGCCCACCATGCTGAGCAATGAAACAGCCACGTTGCCATAGAAGATAACCGGAAAGATCTTGCACAAAGTGTCACCAAAGGTCCAGCTCTAAAAAAAAATATATAAAAATACATATTACCATTAATATACGGTATCTTAAATAATTGTTTGAATATGGAAAAACATATTGATATTTGTGTTTTATTATTGAAAAAAGTAGTGATTGAGATATCTCAAACAACAGAAAAGTTTTTCATATTAAAACTTGCTGTTCGACTGATCGTTCCTATGGCGGCTATATGATATAGTGGTCCGATTTCAATTAAATTTGGTCATTATGCATAAGACCACCCCGGATGTATATTTTGTCAAAACAGGATTTTCGACTGATCGTTCCTATGGCAGCTATATGATATAGTGGTCCGAATTCTACCAAATTTAGTCATGACGCATAAGACCAACCCAGATGAATATTTTGTCAGTTTGGTTGAGATATCTCAAACAACAAAAAAGTTTTTCTTATTAAAACAGGATTTTCGACTGATCGTTCCTATGGCGGCCATATGATATAGTGGGCTGATTTCAACCAAATTTGGTCATTATGCATAAGACCACCCCAGATGTATATTTTGTCAGTTTAATTGAGATACATCAAGCAACAAAAAAGTTTTTCTTAGCAAAACAGGATTTTCGACAGATCGTTCCTATGGCAGCTATATGATATAGTGGGCTGATTTCAACCAAATTTGGTCATTATGCATAAGACCAACCCAGATGTATATTTTGTCAGTTTAATTGAGATACATCAAGCAACAGAAAAGTTTTTCTTAGTAAAACAGGATTTTCGACTGATCGTTCCTATGGCAGCTATATGATATAGTGGTCCGATTCAAATTGAAAAACAAACTTGATGTGCACAAGGTATTTTAGAACCTATATACCAAATTTTAAGATTCTACGTCTTATAGTCCCTGAGACAGACAGACGGACATGTGTCAATCGACTCGGCTGATGATACTGATCAAGAATATATATACTTTACGGGGTCTGCCACGCCCACGTCAAGAAAAGGGGTAATTAAATTCTTGAAATATTTGATATAATAATAAATTGATATTATTACAATATACATATTAAAAAATATATATATACATATATACTATATATTGTATATGATCTTACCTCCTGGAAGAAACGCACGGCAGTTAATGGCAAGCTGAAGGAGCAGAACAAAAGATCCGATATACTCAGGGATATGACAAAGGCGGTTGTCGCATGTTCCCGTATCGTGGGACTCTTGAGCAGCGCCAGCAGCGTTATCAGATTTCCTATAAAAATATATATACAAATATATCTATATGAAGAGAGGGCAGATTATTGAGTATTAAGGGACGACTTACCGAACACACCAATTGTCACAAAAACACAGGCACTGATGGCAGCAAATAGCGTTGCGGAATGCGGGTATATAGATTGTGTGGGGGCATCCATGCTGTAAGGATATATGTGCATATATATATTTAATATTTAAATAGGTGTGGGGTATTTATAAATATTTATTTATTAATTTATTATATATTTCTAACATATATATTTTTTCAAACAGTTGACAATTTTTCCCTATAAACGTACGCTTACAGGGTAGCTAGTAGTCGTGCACTCCCCACCTAGAGCTTTCTTAGTTGCTGGTTGGTACTTTACATATGTTGTGCTTAAAGCTCAGATAACTGAAGCAAGAGCTTTTCCATAAACTCAAGCTCTGCAGTCTTCAGCTTTTTTTTAAATAATTCTCAATATTTTCTGTTCTTTTGAAATTTAATTAATATCATGTATTAAACACTCACTTATCCTCATAATATATTGATCAAATTAATCTAGAACTTTATTTCCTAATTTGTACAGCTTTATTATATAGAATTAAAAGTTATTCTAATTGATGCTGATTGAATTTTAGATACAACGGATGGGTTAAATTCGAAAATTATCTGTATTTCGAAATATTTAATGATCGGAAATAATTTGTATAGTCCTGTCTGTTCCACTTATGTGAAAGTATCGTATATTTTATGGAAACCTAAGTTCACAAAAGGTTTTTTTTGAAGTTTCTCTGCTTTCAGCAATAATATCGTGACCACATTTGTAAAAAGTTTTTACAGAATCCATGGCATCTTCAGTTATAATCTCTTTTTCATAATTTCGCATTGAAAACACAATTTCAAAACCAATTTTCACATAAGTGTGATATTTAAAACTCAGATTTCGAAAACTTAATGTCTACGTGTTTTGGTTCAAATTGAAAAACTTTATTAAGGAAATGGCTTAAATACAAAAAATATGCATTCCAGATAGCGGAGTATTTAATGAAAACTTTTCGGATATTCCGAAATTTGCATTAGTAATCCTGACTCTGGGTATTTAATCTACCGGAACTGTTTTCCTTTCCTTTGTTTCGTTTTGTCCATTCTTTTTTTGTTTCCCCCTGCATTTAGTTAATGTTATCATTGGAAATAAACATTTTCGAATCCGGCAACTTTCAGGCGCTATCAGCAACCGTTTTTAATGCATTTTCTCGTATACATTTTTATGACCAATTTAAAAAAAATATGAAAAAAAATACAGACGAAGATAAGCTGTCAAAAGGTCAGCGACGACTCAAGGGAATTGATCAACCCACCTTCCTTATAGACAGAGCCGAAAAAAAAGAAAGAAAGGAAAGATAGACTTGATACTGATTCGAAAGAATCAAATCCAATGTAGTATTATAATTTTTCTTTAAAAATTTTCGTTTTTTTTTTTGATATATTTTTCTAACACATGTTGAAAAAAACACAGAACTTGAACCGAACTTTGCGACGCGCCGCTCAATATCGAAATGTTGCAACCACTAAATAAAATATCATCGCAGAGCAATGAAAAATTTCAATTAAGCTCTGTTTGTTTTTCGTTGCGTTTGAGTTGAGTTCAGTTTTATGCATACCCTAACGCCGACAGGGTGTTATCATTTTGCCATCAGATATGTTACAGTTGTTATAGCCTATGTGAACTCAGCTTTTACTGATGTTATATGGCTGAAATTTGGTACAGCGTCTTTTTACTATAGCATATAGCATATGTGTCGATATGGCTCAAATAGATTAACTATAACATATAGTTGTCATACAAAAGATCAGTTAAAATGTTTATTTTAGAAAGAAAATGCATTTATTATAATTAAATTTGATATAATAGGGTTTATTTATGTTTTAAATAAATATATTTTAATTTTTTATGAACATGGGAAAAATATACAGTCGAACTTCCCTAGTAGCGGTGGGCACGCAGTGGCTCTGGGAGCAGCTGCTGCTCTTTCACATCAAATCACATTTAAAGATTGCTGAAATATGACATTATTAAATGACAAGCTTCTTTGATTTTTTGTTCAAAGAAATCTCTGGGAATTTGACAAATCAGAACTCTCATTTTATAATAAATAATAAGCAATAAATTTGAAAAATTCGATTTTTATAGGGTATTATAAAATTGGCTACTCTTACATTTCTTGAAATTGTAATTATTTTTTTTTTGTGACAGTTTGATTCTCTTGTCTCGTTTGGCGTTTTATCCACGCAGATAACATAACAAGAACTGTCAGGTCGCAATGTGAAATGTTTTGCATACACACAATTTCATTTATTTAATGCTTTTTATTTGTACATATTTGGATCGGTTAAATTGAAAAGCGCCTTGTTACGCATTTAACGTCGTTTCCGGTGACTCTGCATTTGCAGCAACAACAACAAGAACAACAGTAACAGCAACAAATGGATTCTTGCAACAGCCCCCGCAACACACACACCAACACTAACACACACACACACACTCCCCTCCTTTCTCCCACACACAGAGTTTTTAGGCTCTGTTTGATTTCGGGGTAAATGCGGCCCGCTTTCATGCCTGATCAACATGTGTTTGTGTGTGTGTCTGTGTGTGTGTGTTCTCTCTCCGTATGTGTGTTTGTGCTCTTCTTTTTCTCATCATCTTCTTCTTCTTCTTCTTCTTGTTTGTTGTTGTCTTTACTTCTTATGGAATTGGGGAGGGTATGACACACAAATTGAAATCTGAATATGCATGTTTCACTCCAACTTCATATGTACATATGTGTGTGTGTGTGTTTGTGTGTGTAAATCTCTTCTCCCCCATTCGTGGCCGCTCTCCAATGTTCTGCTTCCCCACCACACATGAAACTAAAGGGGGGGAGAGCACAGTGATATTAAAGATAAGCAGTCTCATTCATGCATGAATACATAACTATGCATTTATATATATCTTGATATAGAAGACAATTCCGTCGACAGAGGGTCAGGATTGTGAGCATATATATGTATGTAAATATCCGACTATATCTATATATGCCAGCTATTAAATCTGTTTGGGGTTGCTCACTCCTGCGAGGGTCGCTCAGTTAGTAAACGAGGCTTCAACACTATACTCGTATGCAAAATGTATCCGAACTTTTTTTTTTTTTAATTTCTTACATTCTTTTTCAAATACAGTTGATAATATTAATATTTAAAATTTTCTATATAGTTTAAATGTAATTTTATTATACAGTCGTTTCTTATAAAATAAAGTTTAATTGCTTTTTTTTTATATATAAATGTATTTTTAAAAGAATTTCTTTTTTATATGTTAAAAAACTGAATTTCAACTGTATTTTGAAATAATTCAAAATAAATAAATTCTCTTTCATTTCCATTTCAATTTATAAGGTCTGTTAGTTTTGAATCCCCCCTCGCTTTTGACCAAGTCTGTGAATATTTAACTTACATATGATGTTTACACGCTGTCGTCGTCTTATCTGCAATATCTTAATTCAACTGAGTCTTGAATTTAAATTTGACCTTAGCAATAATCAATCAAATTGAAAAGCCGCAGCTTAAAGCCTCGTTTCCAGTTATGTCAAGGGAACATAACACTTAGTGGGGGTCTCTGGCATCAGCATTATTTTATTACTTTTCAAAAGTTTTGTGTCAAGTTTATGTAGAAGCAAAAAAAAAAAGAACAGGTAGACATGACTAGGAGATACCCAGTAAACAATTAAAATGCTCCAACTGCTTGCAATAGTTACAGGTATATACTGCTTGCAAGCAGTATACAGGCATAACTACTGATCACTATTGTCATTTAAGCTAAATGAGTGAATGTACACACATACATACATAAATACATACACATGTATTTATAGCGTATTTTTTACATATTTTTATAATTTACTCACAACTCACAATTTAAGCTCAGGTTATAAAAACCTGTGTGCTGACTAATCGAAAATAATAAAAATGCTTAGTTTACATATTGGCGATAAGCGTTGCTTTAAAAATAAAACTAATAATATTATTTTAATTATGAATACCTATGCATGAGAGAGACCGGAACAGCGAAACGTTATATTTGTCATACTAGCACAAATAGTGTAGTGGGTTTTTCTTCTTTTGTTTTTTTTTTTCTTTTTGCGCACATCATGAATGAGTCGAGCTTTGAGGCCCATTGCATTTGTCGAAAGACAAAAGCTGTTTCCGTGTATGGGTCGGATGAATCATCATCATCATCATCAGCTGCTGTTTGGTCAAAGCCAAAAGACAGAGACAGACTTCGGTCAAAACAAACACTAAAAAGCAAATGATGATGATGCGTTTGTGTTGTGGGAGGGAGGGAGAGTGCAACAGTGCAGCTCAACACTCATAGCTGATAGCTATGACACTCACTGGCAGGAGCAGAAACGGTACAACAAAAACAAAGTCACAGCAGATGACAAGAACAACAAAAGCAAATAAGCAAAATTTGAGAAGAAAACGAAAATGAAATGAAACTCAAACTGAAGCGAACAAAGATGTGAATGTGAATTCGTTTTGGATATTGCAGTGAATATGTGTGTACGATAAAAGTCTCTTTTGTGTGTGTGTGACAATTTCTGCATGCGTGTGTGTGTGTGTGTGTGTTGTATTAGCTGCTGCTGCGGCTGATGCTGATCTCTGGCAGTATGAGCAGAGAGCAGAGAGCAGAAGAGAGGGAGAGTGCGAGAAAGAGAGGGTGGGAAACGTTATTCGATTGCAGGCAAACAGCCGTTTATTCTTTATCATGGCAACAACAACAACGAGAACAGCAGTAATAGAAACAACAACAACAACAACAACAACTGCATGCGCAATGTTTCAAATTATATTTTGAAGCCACATATGCACACACACAAACGCACTTAAATATACACGCATACGCACGCACACAAACATGCACACGCAATCAAGTCAAAGCCACGAAAAACGACTCTCGTTATTACATTATTAATATTATTAACTGGTTTTATTTTGTTGCTTACCCGTCGTTAAATTTATGAAATGCAGATGTGTAAAGTTAGTATTAGGGATTATTATACACTAATTAATTGTAATTGCATTTTGTTATGACTTTCGTTCGCACTTCACATTCACATTCACGGCTTAAAGCGATAGACAGACAGACAGCGAATTGTTTAAATGCTATTCGAAATTGGTAGCAAACTCGTAAGCGGCATTGTTATTGTTATTGCTAGCAGAGATTCGATTTGGCTGGGAGATCAATGTAGTTGGACGTATTGCGTTAGTAACAATCTCAAAACACACACAAATAACGGTTTGCAACCACTGACAAATTTGTCAACAAAAGCGAAATTTGAAAGGAAGAGAAGAGAATTAATACACGTCCGAATCTAGCGGCGAAACAACAACAAATGATGTTGGCGCAAGCTAATGTTAAGCCGCTGTTGTCCTCGAATGACACTGTTAACCCTAAACGTGCGATCGATAACTGAAAGGTGACCAGACTTGCATAAGTGCCAGCACTGCTTGGCGGGCAGTTTGAATTATTTAACAATTGTCATAAAGTTCATTAAAACATATATAACAGTAACAAAGGCGGAAACGGAAATAATATTGTATACATTTTTGTTGAACTTGACACTTGCAAATGACTTGACTTATATTGGGACTTGTTAACTTGGCTTTTGCATAACTACAAATGATATGATATAAATCTGAAACCAGTTGATTTTTATCCTACACATCCTGTGAATATAACGAGTTGCTGCCGCTCAGACACCAAAAATCTGGTTCATTACAAGCAAAAAATCAAATAAAATAAAAAAAATAAAAAAAAGATCAATTACTTGATGTCTGAGCCACTTTTGATTTCAAAACTCAATTCCAGTTGAGCAACAAGGAAGATAAAGCAATTTATCAAATTGGTTTTCTATTTAGACAGAGCAAAAATAAATGAATTATTTTTGGGCTTAAATTTTTATTATTTCGACTGTCAGGAAATATGGAAAATTAACCCTGAGTTGTGAGCAAAATATGTAAATAAAATAAATAAATACAAAAATGAATAAAATAAAATAAAATAACAAATGACTTAACAATGTTGGTAGTATGTGTGTGTGTGTGTGTGTTGGCTTATTGAAACACGTTTCGTCTAATCGCGCCAATTAAAAGTTGATGAAACAAGTTGCAGTTGCCGTTGCCGTTGATCCGTTTGCTTCAGTTCAGTTAACATAAATAAAACTGGCTAAAACGAAAATTCACAGGCATCCGCATCCAGCTTAGACAATTTATGCTTTTTGCGAGCAGCTCTCGCAATTCCAAGATACGAAAAGTGAAACCCGGAATCCAGGCGAAAATCAAAACAAAATAACACACATATCAAACGACCTACTACCAACTATGTTACACTTTTTGGTAGCTACATATGTCAGCGGTCATTTACTTACCAAAACCGTAACCTTTAACCGGTATTAACCGATTCAAACTGGCAACTGGCAACTGGCAACCGTAACTGATACAGTAACCGAAATGAAATATGTGTTTTTTACCGAAATCGAATCATACGAAAAAACGATAATCCTAACGAATCCGATATAAAAAAATATTGCGTAACCGATAACCGAAATGAGAGCATAACCGATTCTGTAACTTAAGCCAATATTCGTTTCGATTTGATACTCTGGAAACTAAAAAGAAAATCTCTTTTTTGAAAGTCCAAAGAACGATCTATTTTTATTTTCAAAACTTAGAGTATTAGTTTATTTTATTTTTTTTTGGAAAAACTCGAACAACGCAACAAAGATTCTCACCAATTTAGAAAAGAATTTAACGAATATTTTTGCATCATTAGAACTGAGTAAAAATCGATTTTGTTTGAAAATTTGTTTTTTTTTTATCAAATTGAATATAAATGAATAACAATAGAGAAAATATTCGAATATTACAATTATTTAATTGCTAAAAGTCAAAATCATTCCTTTGGTTTATTTATAAAAATTACTATAAATCAATATTAAGCAATAACATTTATGTTTAATAACAAACACTCAAAACAAATGTGCATTTTTCGATAAACGGTTAAGTTTATGAGCTATTAATGTAGGCCGTTAAACGTACTTGCACTGCTTGCACTGCTTACACTCAGCACACACACATAATTAGTCAATCTAGCGGATAACGAAAACGCACTCGTATCGCAAATCTGATAATAACATGTCGAACGGTAAATGTTTGAACATTTCGCACTCACTTAATAATTTCATATATTTGATGGACTTGTTTACGGCCAACTTTCCACTTTGACTAACTGTTGCAGCCATTAATCTATACACACATACATATAATTATCACACTGCATGTTATTAATTTTAGCCCACGCTTTTACACTGCACTGTGGGATACATTGCATGACTTATAAAAAAAAAAAAAAAAAAAAAAAAATTGTTGCGAGTAGTTTGCAAATTTAGCATTTGCTGCTTGAGTAAAACTTGTTGTTGACATGCCAAAAGCAGTTTTCAAGCAGTTTTTCTTTTATTTTGATCGTTATTGTTATTGTTATTGTTGTGCCCGCGTCTTGCGATGTTTTCGTTCCAGTTTTTGCCGTTGTGGGTGTGCGATGTTTTTTGTTTTGTTATCCGCCCGCGATGTTTTCCTACTTCATGTTGTTGTTATTTTATGATACTTGCTGTTTTTGCTTTTGGCTTCATTTAAGCTAAGCCCGTTTTTTTTTTTTTTGCCCAATTTAATATAAATTTAGTTAGATTTCTGCAGCGACATTTGCACAGTGGGCACAATTAAAAGCACATTAGAAAAGTGCGCGCGTGTCGATGACGATTAAGAATTTCCACTGATCTGATCTAATTTGTCGCACGGCAAATGCGCTGCACTGCTTGCTGTGAAGCAGTGTGTGCTGGCCCTAAATTCGTGCCTTCTGTGTTCATTTGCAGTCATGTTGCGAATGTACCGCAATCAACAGCGTCGTCGTCGCCAGCTGCTGAGGCAACTGAGGCAACTGAAGCAACGTGGCCAAAAGTGGCTGCAACAAGTGCAACAACGCAATGCGTGCTGGCGAGGTGAGTGAACTTCAACCCCCCCCAACCCCCACCCCCACCTACTGTTCACAGTGTCTGGCTGAACTACAGTCAAGCTTCCTTAACTCGAATCGCCAAAAGCTTTCGAATATTGGAGATTTCGACTCTTGGAATTCTTTTTTTTTTTAAGTTTATTGCCACTCGATTTAGTTTGCGTTAAAGAAAATTCGAGTTGCAGAAGTTCGAGCTATGGAAGTTCGAGCTATGGAAGTTAGACTGTATAATAATTTTTAAATTTATATTTATTTTATTTTATTTAGTTATTTAAAACATTATTTATAAAAAGAAAACATATTTTAGCGTGAAATGTATAAAAATTATTGTCGAATTTGCAACTAAAGTGTTGAAACAAAAAATATGTCAAAAAAATCAAAAAAAAACGTAATTTTTGTTGGTATTTGGATTCATTTTTAAAAAATAAAAATTAGAGTTCTATTATGATATTTAGATAAAAATTGACATTTATTTGAATTTTTTTTTAAGTAAATCAAAAATAGCTGTTTATTTATATGATAAAATTAGAGAGTAAAATCTGGAATTGGTTGCAAATTCCTTCAGAGAATTTTATACAGGTTTTGAAATTTTTTTAAAAAATGTTTTTGTTTTTTTTTGATAAAAATTGACATTTATTTTAATTTTTTTTTGAAGTAAATCAAATATAGCAGTTAATTAATGATAAAATTAGAGAGTAAAATCTGAAATTGGTTGCCTATAGCTACAGAGAATTTTATACAGGTTTTGAAATTTTTTTAAAAAATGTTTTTTTTTTTTTTTGCAGCAACGAAACGCGGCGACACTCGACGGCATTTTTTGCACGACGGCAGCTTTCATCAGGCGATTGCGCCAGGTGAGAGTCTGTTTTTGGCCAAATGCAGCGTTTTTCGTTTCTATTTAATTTGATTTAATTTTAATTGATTTCTTATGATTACCACATGCCGTTCAAAGTGCTGGTTATCGCCCAGTGCTTCAGTCTGATGCCCGTTTGTGGCGTTTACGCCGCCACAGCGCAGAATTTGTATTTCAATTGGCGCAGCTGGCGCACCTGGTACTCCATCCTATACATCTGCTCCACGGCTGTGGATTCCATCTTCAGCATCAACATGGCGGCCCACAGTCTGCTCGATGTACGCAATGTGGGTGAGTGGACCTGACTATACATATAATACATACATATCTCAGATTTTTCAAATCCAAACGAATATCCATTTCAGTTACGCTAACGGGTATCATCTCTCATTTCAGTTATCAGTTATCGGTTATCGGTTATCGCTTATCGGTTATCGGCTACGCAAAATCTTAGTATACCGGTTTCGTAACGGTTACCGGTTATTTGTTTGCTTCGCTTTCAAAATATCGCTATGATTTCGATTCACGAAAAAAGAGTTTTTATCATTTTTAAACAATATATCGATTATGTACTTTAATAACAAATTTGAATTTGATGAATTGACTGAGCCGAAACCAACCGTTATGCATGAATCGGTTACTTAACGGTTATTTTGGTTTAAATACTTTCGGCTTTTCTGTCTAGGTACAATACAAACATTTCGTTTTGGTTACGGTTACGGTTTCGGTTACTAATTTCAATCGGTTTATACCGGTTAACGGTTACAGTTTCGTGTGACTTGTCAACAAATCAACTCTCAACTTTTATAACTTTGTCAAAACTGCTCCGATTTCCAAGCGGAATAGCATTTTGTGCATGGTTTGACCTCTAAATTCAAACCCCATTCAAAATTTAATTCATTTCGTACATTTTGTATGGTTTTTTTTTCGAAAACTCCAAAATTTAAATCCCAACTTTAAAAACTCCATTTGTCGTAACTAGTGTGAAACAAAATTTTCAAATTGTTACTGAGATTTGATTTGATTTGATTTCGCCTCAGTCTTGACTTTAAAGAGTGCCGTAAAAATGAAATGATTTACGTACGCTAAACCTGCCACTGTTTTTTCAGAACCAATTGTATTCCACGCGGGAAATCTGCTCGGTTCCTTTTGCTTTCTGCAATTGGCGAATCGCTGGCCGTCGTTGATGCGACAATGGCGCAATGTGGAGCAGCAGCTGCCGCGGCACAGGAGCTGCAATCATCGCCAGCTTCTGGCTCGACGCGTCCAGCACGTCGCCCTGGCGCTCTTCTCACTCTCGCTCAGTTAAGCATCCCGATCTTCTCAGAGCTTATCAAGACTCACGACTGACATAGCTCGAAAAATTTAAAATCTAAAAAAAAAAAAAAAAAAAAAAAAACAAGAATTCATTTGATTCTCAAATTAATATTTATAAAAAAAATGTCATTATATTATAATAGTTTGTTAAGAACGCTAGCGAATAGAATACAGTAAAGCTTCCCTAATTCGAATCACAGTTATCCAAAGAAAAAGTTCGAATCATGGAGACTTCGAAATATGGAAATCATTTTTTTTTTAAGTTTTTATTAAGTTTATTGCCACTCGATTTAATTCGAGTTAAAGTACTTTAAGTTATTATTATTATTTTTGAGTTAAAGCACTAAGCGATATATACACTGATAAAAAAGATCTGTTATTAATGTCAATAATTTCCGAAGTAAAAGTTCGAAAAGCGACTTTGAATTATGTATTTTTTTTTTTTGAAATTAAATTGCCCCTCAATTAAGTTTAGTTTGAGTTATAGAAGTTGAAAGATCGACTGTATATATTTTTTTGATCAGTGTACTTAAGGATTTACTTTACCTACAGTGGAGCACTTGCTCAGCATCATCTCAGCGGTTTACTATGACTTTTGTCCGACGAGAAAGGATCCCATTGAATCGTATTTGTACAGTGCTGGTCTGCAGCTCTTCTACGTCTTTCCCTATTCGAATTGGCTCGGTTGGCTGGCCAAGATACAGAACGTGTGGCTGACATTTGGCTGGAACTATATGGACATATTCCTCATGCTGCTGGGCATTGGACTCAGTGATCTTTTGGCTCGTCTCACGCACCACTTGGAGCATGTGGTGCAACAGGTGAGTGCGAGTGCGAGTGCGAGTGAATACGCATGCGTTAAACACATTCCACATTCCACAAGCCACATTTCACACAGCCAATGCCTGAGGAATTTTGGACAGACACACGCACACGTTATCGCTCAATTGTGGAACTCATTTATGAAGTGGACGACGCCGTTTCCGGACTTGTCCTCATATCCTTTGGCAGCAATTTGTACTTCATCTGTTTGCAGCTGCTCAAGAGCATCAAGTGAGTAATGATAATGATAATGATAATGATAATAATAATGATAATGATAATGATAATGATAATGATAATGATAATGATAATGATAATGATAATGATAATGATAATGATAATGATAATGATAATGATAATGATAATGATAATGATAATGATAATGATAATGATAATGATAATGATAATGATAATGATAATGATAATGATAATGATAATGATAATGATAATGATAATGATAATGATAATGATAATGATAATGATAATGATAATGATAATGATAATGATAATGATAATGATAATGATAATGATAATGATAATGATAATGATAATGATAATGATAATGATAATGATAATGATAATGATAATGATAATGATAATGATAATGATAATGATAATGATAATGATAATGATAATGATAATGATAATGATAATGATAATGATAATGATAATGATAATGATAATGATAATGATAATGATAATGATAATGATAATGATAATGATAATGATAATGATAATGATAATGATAATGATAATGATAATGATAATGATAATGATAATGATAATGATAATGATAATGATAATGATAATGATAATGATAATGATAATGATAATGATAATGATAATGATAATGATAATGATAATGATAATGATAATGATAATGATAATGATAATGATAATGATAATGATAATGATAATGATAATGATAATGATAATGATAATGATAATGATAATGATAATGATAATGATAATGATAATGATAATGATAATGATAATGATAATGATAATGATAATGATAATGATAATGATAATGATAATGATAATGATAATGATAATGATAATGATAATGATAATGATAATGATAATGATAATGATAATGATAATGATAATGATAATGATAATGATAATGATAATGATAATGATAATGATAATGATAATGATAATGATAATGATAATGATAATGATAATGATAATGATAATGATAATGATAATGATAATGATAATGATAATGATAATGATAATGATAATGATAATGATAATGATAATGATAATGATAATGATAATGATAATGATAATGATAATGATAATGATAATGATAATGATAATGATAATGACATGATAATGATAATTTCAGCACAATGCCATCGACAGTGCACGCTGTCTACTTTTACTTCTCGTTATCATTCCTTATCAGTCGATCGACAGCTGTGCTGTTGTTCGTGTCATCCGTCAACGATCGGGCGCGTGAGCCGCTGCGTCTGCTGCGACTCGTGCCACCCGTGGCATATAATGACGAGGTGTCACGATTGGCATCCGAACTGTCAGCCGACAATGTCTCGCTGACGGGTCTGAAATTCTTCAACATCACCAGGAAGCTCTTTCTAACGGTGAGTGCCGATCTCCGATCGATCGATCGATTGATTTGTTGTGATTCGTGATTCGTGATTTGTGACATGCCACAGCATGTGACAATAATTGGAAGTGACTTTTGTCTCGCACAGGTCGCTGGCAGCATTGTTACCTATGAGCTGGTGCTCATTCAGTTCCATGAGGATGAAAAGTCGTGGGATTGCCACACGCAGCTGCCGCTCAACTAAACTCGACTACAAGATACCCTTTAATCTTTTTAGATATGCCAATGAATTGCAAACTTTGGCAATACTGATTAAAATTTGTATTCATTAAATTATTTATTTAACAAATTTTACTCAAAACTCATTAATTGTAATGATATCGGTCTCATATTTAAATAAAGTTATGTTTATGTCAATGCTTATCAAATTAAATTTTCACCACAACAAAAATCCTATTATTATATAATTTTGCATTTAAAATTATAAATCAATTGTAATGACATTAAATGTTCATTGCCAAAACAACTCATTATCATTACTTATATACTAATACTTATGTTTCATTGATAGTGAAATGTTATTTTACCAAACTAAAGCTTTCCAAAAATCATTAATAATTAACGCCAATGAAATCAGATTTTCATTGAAATAATTAATGCTGAATCAGACAATTTTGAATGATATTTAATTTGAATTACATTTAAATGAAGTGAAGTAAAATGCAATTTTTTATGGAAATTATCAATCCTAAAACAAAAGTGTTTAAATCTAATGAAATTAAATTCCCATTGTTGAAGCAAACTTTTTAATGACATTAAATTTTTAAAGACAAATTTTAAATCATTTGATTTAATTAGCATTTCTACGAAATTAAGAGTTTCCCATATTCCCATATGCCATTTAAAATGTTGCATTTGCATTAATTATAATTATTAATGCTAATGAACTTAAATTGTAATCAACATTTTAACATTAACATTTCGAGTTAAACAATATTTTATTATACATATGCATCGAAATTAATTGTGTAATTTTAAGTTAATATCATATCAATTCATTAGCATTGCGATAAATATTCGATTTCTCAAGAAATTTCCTATAATGCTAATGATGTGAAGTTTTTTATTGAACGCATAAATTGAATTTAAATGTGATTTCATTTAAATAATATTAATGTCTTATGCTATAAATAATAAAAGAGACTTGTTACATTTTTAATGCTCATTTAATTTTAATATGTTTATTATTGTGATTTCATTAGCACTGCTTGTAATATAATGAAAATGCGCAAGTCTGAGGCTATAAATAATAAACGAGTGTCGCTTAAATGAAAATGTGAAAAATGCAAAAAAAAAAAAAAAAAAAAAAAGAAATAAAGAAATAAAGAGAGAAGCACTTAATCAATGTATGTACACTGCTCAACATAGCACAGGGAGGGGAATTTCGAATTTCGTTATCGAATTTGAAGTGAACCAGTTTTTTTATTTGCTAGCCAACTTCAGAGTGATGCAATGTGCGGCCTTAAATGGCCAAAAGCGGCTTCCTAAACAGCCAGCGTGCACAGTTTGAACCAGTTGACCAAATGCCAATGCCAGGCTCAGACTCCAGCTCCAGCTCCAGCGCAGTTTAAGCCTGGCTCAAGCTGGCCAGTTAGCCAGTTAGCCAGGCGCGAGTGACTTCCGGTCTAGCCCAAATCTTGGCATATATAAGACTGGCCATTTGCTCTATTAACGCGCAGACAAACATTGTCCATTGAAAGTGTAGCAACATGCAAGTTTTAACGCTCTTTGGCTTACTCAGTGTTGGCCTGGTTAGTGCCCAGCACTTTTATCCTGGCCGCGGTCAACGTTCGCTGTTCAGCTCCGGGCCCGGACCCAGCGGCTGGAACAGTGGCTGGAATTTGAGTCCCAGCTTTGATTTGCCGCCGCCGCGACTCAGTCACAGTTTTAGTCACGAGCACAGTCACGACCATCATGACAATCACATAACCAAGGACGAGGTGTTGTCGCTGCTCGCCGCTTGGAAGGCCGCCGAGAGACCGAAGCCAACGCCGGCGCCGGAGCCCGAACCGGAGCCAGAGCCGGAGCCCGAACCGGAGCCGGAGCCCGAACCGGAGCCAGAGCCGGAACCGGAGCCACCACGTCCCGTCACCCAGACCGTCTCCCTGCCCGCCTTTGTGCCCATCCAGCTGTCGGCCATGTTCACGGCGCCGCTGAACAACGCACCCAACGCCGGACTCGGCAACTTTGGTTTCGGCAACATTTTCGGACCTGGCCAGGGTGGCGGCGCTGGCGGCGCGGGCGGTGCGGGCGGCGCTGGAGGTGCGGGCGGTGCGGGCGGTGCGGCTGGAGCAGCGGGCGCAGCGGGCGCCGCGGGCGCAGCTGGTGGCGACATTAGCCGCGTCTCCCGACCAAATGGCCGCAACATCCGCTTCCCGATCGCCAATCCGCGCAGCTTCGCCTCCGCCAACTACGTGGCGCCGCGTCCGCGTCCGCGCTTCTACCGCACCATCCTCGCGGAGACCGCACAGCCCCTGAGGTAACTTGAACCAATCAACTTAATTTTGATTATTCTTTGATTTTCCTATAAAAGTAAACAACAATTTATTTACAATATTGTCATTTTAGCCAGCAGTTTTTTTTTTAATTTAAAAAAAAATAAAATATAATAATATATCTTTTTTTTTCATAAACGAAAACACAGTTTATTTTTTTTGCACATGTTTTATGTTAAATAAAATGTATATTTAACATTTAATATGTGCTCAACACTTTTTTTAACCCCCTGCTTAAGTTGAAAACGTTAATTTTCTTGTTTTTAAAAAGTAAAAACAATTGATTTACAATATATCCAATATATTTATAATTTTTTATGCACATGTTTTTTGTTATATGTACATATATATAAATTAAATATATACTAAACACTTAATATGTGCTACAACATTGTTTTTAAATTGAATAACTTTTTTTTACAATATTTACTTGTTAAATACAAATATCTTTATTTTTTTTGTAAGTTTATTTACCATATTTAATTGTTATACTCAACATGAATTTTGTTCTTTTCTTTTTATGCAATATATATTAAACATTTAACATTTTCTTGGAAGTTAAATAACTTTTATACAATATTTACATGCTATAAACATACATACATATTTTCTTTTTTTATAAAATAAAAAACAATTTATTTACAATATTTAAATTTATTTTATTTTGAAAATTAATTCCTTAGTAAAGTTAAAAAAATAAATATTTATTCTATAAGTCAACTTAAGTTTATGTGCACTTAAATCAAATGAAATCTTCAACATTACTTTATTTTTTTTGATTTAAATCTATAAAATTTCCGTTAATTTTTGTCTTCCCTCTCTCTTCCGCAGCATTGAGGCCTTGCCGGCTCCCGCTCTTCTGGCCAATCGCGCTCTTCCGGCTCTTCTGCCCAGCAATAGGCCATAAATAGTCTCTCTCCAGCAGAGATCGGATTAAAAAACAAAAAATATCTTTATAAATATGCAAATATTCTTACTATACTTATATATATTTCTCTCTCTCTCTCTCTCTTTATGTGGTATATACTATACATAACTGTAAATAGCTCAATGTTTAACACGATGTTTAAATTGAATGTAATATAATTGTTTTTTTTTTTTATTGTAAATGATACAAATGAAATATGAATAAAACAAACAAATAATACTAAAGATCAACTGCCTTTATTTTGTCTCTCTCTCTCTCTCTCTCTCTCTCTCTCTCTCTCTCTCTCTCTCTCTCTCTTTCACCTGACGGGACACATGTTGTTCACACTTTCGTAAACGTTTTACAGGCTGCTAAAAAGCGTTGTCCTATTTTATATCTTAGCGGTTCTCTTAAGTGACTTCAGTTTTCTACTGTATTTTTTTTTATCATATTCGTAAACGTTTAACGGGCTTCTGACTCTCTCTCTCTCTCTCTCTCTCTCAAGGAAGCCATTTTAATATACCAATTCATTTATAAACACTTTCGTAAACGTTTTACAGGCTGCTAAAGAGTGTGCAATTTTTTTTATCTCTCATTAACTTTATTTATTTAAATTAGTAACTTCATTTGTTAATTTTGACATCTATGCCGCTTTGGTCTTTTCATCAAAATTTATTTACTTATTTATTTTTGTTGCTTTCGTGAACGTTTTAAAGTTTTTATAATGTTTTAATTTTTATTATCTCTTAAATTGTTTCTAATATTCTTACAGTACTCAATTTTGTGTACAAATCTACCTTATGGGAATTAATCTACAAAGTTTCAGTTTTTATCAAATTCCCAAAGGTTTCTTAGGTTTCTTTAGTGGGATCCTTCTTGTGAGCTTTGTCTGGATTAATACTATAATTCCTCTGCGATCATATTGAATTATCCGAATATTTCTATAATTTATACACTAGCTACCAAAAGTATTTCAATCACTTAATCAACTCCACGGGGACTAATATACTTACAGTTGAACATGGAGAAATTCAAACCTCGCCCCAAAACATTTATGGAAACTAGCGCAAAATTACCAAAGACGATAACAAAAATTTGATTAACGTAAAACCAACACTTACCAAATGCGAGCACTTGATGCCATTAAGGAAAATGTAAGAAAAACTTGAGAAAAAAATTTAATACTCGCCACATCGAAGATTTGATACCCTTGCTGACCACTGTAGATATAGATATAAAATTGTGTGATATAGTAAAAATAAGTAATGTTCAAGTAATTACGAAATTCTTCCTATAAAAATATATATTTTTTTAATTTATTTCAACTACAGTCGAACTTTCCTAACTCGAATCAGTTCGATTTATGGAGACTTTGACTTATGAAATTCTTGTTTTTCAATTTGTTGCCACTCGATTCAGTTCGAGTTAGAGAAAATTCGAGTTATATAAGTTCGAGTTATGGAAGTTCGACTATATCTTGAAATACGAAAATGGGTTTCTTCGAAAACTAGTCACTTTTGGACCGATCGAGCTTTATAGCTTCCAAAATTTTTTCAGGATTTAGAAATAAGTTGATTTAAAAATAAAAAAAAGATAGGGAAACAAAGTTTTTAATTTAAATGTTAATTTTGTACCATTTAATCCTCTGACAGCCAATTGATATAGTAATCCGATTTTCCACATAGCTCTTTAATTGCGAACCATTTTTAAAAATAAAAAATGTTCCATTACCAAAACTTGTGTTTTTCAGTTATTTTGGAATGAAACGCAAATATGCATTTCAGTTATTTCAAAAAAAAAAAATATATATATATATATACTATATATATATTTATACTCAATACGTTACAAATGTCGTGACAATATTATAGTACAGTCCGCAAGAGCATAAAAAAAAGATATAAAAGCACAGATTATTTATTTAAACACGGCATCAAGAGATTTGCAACCGATGCAATAAATCAATGCCCCCGGGACAGGAACAGGGAGCGGGTCCCCAGTCTTCAGTCCCCAGTCCTCAGTCTTCGGCACGAGTTGTGGTCCCAGTTTCCATTTCAACTGGTTCGGCACCTTAAACGCCCGTTAAGCTGTCAGTTCGTTGAGGACGATACGTTGATGTCTCAACCCATAAAAAGAGGTGGGACAACATTTGCCCATTTACACTTGGTATTTACAACCTATTATTACACTACGCTACAAACTTTTTCCAACTTGTTTCCATGAGAACTTGTTTTAAGCTATAATTTATCAATTATCATGCTAGCTCAACATTTCATAATACTTTCAAGTTTAAATTCCAAATATTTTGATAAATTTGCACCATGAAATCGAAATAAAAAAATTCCAAATATTTTATTAATAAACTTTAAAATTAATGTTTTTCAAGCCAATGATTTGATATCTGAATGTTTATAGACTTGTGTACTTACCACTAATCCTAATACTAAATTTAAGCATTACAACTTGAACAGCTATTAAAATATGAAGCTACACATTTAAAACTTAAAACCTGTTCCATTGGATTGCAACATCTCAAGTAGCTAATTTCAGTATCATAAAAGAAAAATTAAATGTCTTTTAATTTGACAATAAACATTGAAAAGTTTATTCAAATATGAAATATGACTAATTTTATGGGATAATAAAATCAATGGTATGTTTATATAGGACATTAAGTAAATAGTTGTTTGATCCAAAAACATGCTGGATCTGAATTTGTTTGCAGTCTAGTGTTGTTAACAATTAATGTACATACGTATATTTAATATTTATGGGTATTTTCACACATTTGATATAAATGGGCCTGGCTGACATGTTCGCCTGTGGCACAACAATTTAGTTTGCTGGCTTGTTAGTTATTAATGCAATCAACGATTGAGCAATGGGTTCGAATCGATCGTTTCAGTCGACGCCCATTTGGATAAATTTGTAGACCATATCATTATGGACTTCCCGCACAGTGCGTGCAGAAAAACATGTCATGTCATTTGTAGCTCCAAACGCTTATTATATCAGACATCTAGTTATAAACGTCTTACATATTTGGTATTGTCCGCAATGAAACTTAACTAAACTATAACTACAACTAAAGTATAACTAAACTAAATAGATATAAAATAAATAACAAACACCATTAAAAATTAAACAAGTTCAACTAAATGGCAAACGAAATTTATAAACAATTTGTTGACTAGTCTAAGAACTTTGGCAATAGCTTCTCCAGCAAACATCCTAGACTCTGTTGGCCAGCCAAGAGGGCAAAGGCCCCGGCGATCACATAGTTGAGACGATAAACTGCCGCCTGGGAATAGAGGAGCACACATCCAGCGCAGAAGTACAAGACGAGCGACAATATCCAATAGCCACGCCTGCATACAATTTTAATGAAATGAGTTTGGGTTAAAAAAGCTTTCATCAAAGGAGAATCTGGTTTTTAGTACTGATGAAAAATCGAAAATAATCGCAATTATTTGAACGAAATGAATTAAATTTGACTGCAGAATGAATCAAGTACCAAACTATGATCAATGATTCGATTAAAGAAGAATCTGCGTTTTAGTACTGATAAAAAATCAATATTATTCGAACGAAATGAATTAAATTTGACTGCAGAATGCAACAATAGCCAAACCATGTTCAATGATTGGAAAGCGAATCAGTTTTGGCAAATGAAATGAAAGTTTGAATTTGCTTTGATATTCAACCGAGCAGCTTACAAGCCGAAGTTTATAATTTATTTATAATTATGAATTTAATTTTTATTAAAATTAAATTGAATGTTTGTTTAAAGAAAGCTTGAAGTATCGTTATTTTTTGCAGTTTTTTCGACAATTCGATTAATCTTACGACGATATTAAGATTTCGACTACTGTTTTACATTTACTAGTATTTAGACAAATTTTTCTATGTGTTCTACTTACAATTTTTGTGGAGCACGCAGCTGAAGCAACAGACTAAGCGAAGCCAATACGGTAATGTTGCTAAAAAGCGACGGATCGGGCAGATTAATGCCATGACTGCAACAAGAGAATATATACAGATATATTGAAATATTTATAAGTATGTTTATCAATCAATATGCAATCAATTGACCCACCGGCGACTGCGCAGCCAGGCCAATGTGGTTGGACCATTGAGCAGCAGGAGCATGAGAAGCATCAATAGCAACGTCACATGGAAAGGGAAATTCTGCAGGCCAACGCAAGATTCAGGCTCCTGATCAGCTTTCGGTTTAGATGGCTCCGCCTCAGCATAAGCTTCATTCTCCACATTATTCTCATCTTTCGGGATTAGCGACTGTTCAGTTTCGGCACTTTCAGCTCCATGTTGGCTGGTTTGATTGGAACCTGTGCCACCGCTGGCCAAGTGCACCAAATCAGCGGCCTTTTGCCAGAGATAATCCTCAAGATGATCCTTATAGGCATTGGATAGCATCAAAAAGTAAAATATAAATGCCAAAAGCAGGCCAAGACCACTGATCGTGCCAAGAGCAACGCCAATTGTCAATATGCCATACGTAATGGGCAGATGTGTCATTATCGATAGTAAAATGTTGGAGCTGGAGGGCGAGAGACGTGTGAGACGCAGTGCCAGACGATAAAATACATTGCCATAGAATGCCAAGGCCAGCCACATCCCCAAGGCGGCCAAGATCGATAGTCCAATGGCCGTGCAATGGATTATGATCGATACATTGATGCTATAGTCAAGTGGTTCCGGTTCGGGCAAGAATTTCACATTCATTACGACCTTCTTAAGCAAGCGACAGCCTGTGAAAGACCAATATCAAATAATTAATATGACAAATTCATTGAATCAAGGAAAAAACCCGACTTTGAGAGACCCTGTACTTTTTCTTATTATATAGTAGGATTGTAGATAATAATTAAAGAAAATGTCTGCCATAAAAAAAGTTCTATCTTTGTATGAGTAGGCGTAGTGCAGCTCTTCCCAATTTGCAGGGGCGGAAGTGGGCGTAACCAACTTCTAAAAACCCTCAGATGTCATTAATGATAATACGCGCCTGTCTAACAAATTTGGTGTCTCTAGCTCTTTTAGTGTAAACACTGCGTGAGGTTCAAAAAAGACTGTTTATCCAATTTGGTTGCTCTTAGAGTCTCTTAAAACTTTAGTTAAGTACAGGGTCTTAAAGGAGTAAAATTAAATAAAGTATAAGTTCGATAATTACCTGTAACCAAGTAGAGCGATGTATACTGTAGATAACCAATATAGGGCTTAAGGCTCTTGAAGCTGCCGCGTTGTTGAAACTTGTCCAATTGATTCCGTAGCACAATTAACAAGACACAAACCAAATGAGCTGGAAGCCAGCCGTAAAATTGCAGCACAATGCGCGACAAGGCATCCGCATAGGAATACTCATAGCTAAGAGCGAGAGAGGTATAGGCAGTGAAAGAGACAGCACATACAGAGAGAGAGAGAGGGCGAGAGAGAAGCTTACCTAATGCGATAGCGACAAATGGGATCCAAATATAAATCCAAAACAACAGGATTCAAAGAAGTATTATAATGTTTGGGCATCAATGTGGGCACATTGATATAGAGACCCGGTTTCTGATCTGGAGAGCTGCAGTTAACAAATGAAAACAATTAAAAAGAAAAGGGAAACATATAAACAGGTAAAGAAACCTACGTCAAAGTTTGATAACGCTCAAAGCCAGCTGCCCAGGGGACACACAGTCTGGCGGTGATGCGATATTTGGGCTGCAGACACTGCAGTGGCTCGATATGGACACGTAATCCCTGATATGGTTCCACCATCTCCGCAATGCGCAGCTTGTAGTGCAGTGTTCCCTGCAGCGTTTCATTAATGGCAATGCGACGTCCATAGGCATACCACCGGGGTAGGCGAATGTCCACAATCCGCTCCCTTGGATCATAAATATCGAGATTGTAGCCAGTGCGTTGACTGCCCGGTGGTAGACGCACCAATAAATGTGTCCACTGTTGATATGTCTTTCGTAGATTGCTTAAATCGAGCACGGCAACGCTTCGGGGCTCGGTATCTGCATTCGGCAGACGCTGGATGAGATGGGTCAATGGAGTCGCCTTGTCGCTGAAAAAAGAATCAATTTCTTTAACTTAGACAAAATTTAAATAGTTCGATTTTCTTGCATGTGATTTTCAATTACTTCAACTCGATCATTTTTTTGAACGAAATATCGGTTTAAATTAATCGATTTCCATGAAATATCGACAACACACAGTCGTTTAATTTTTGATGAACTAGCAAACTAAATGATTTAGAATCAACACAAATTCTGAACGTATTAATAAATAAAACTCTGGAATTCAAGTGCTTATCTAAAAATCCTAAAAATATGAAATATTTCAGTATATTTATACTATGCTTGTTTTGTTTATTTAATTTGGGATTTTTTTTTTATACTAATCCGCATATTTAGTTCTACTAGTCATGTAACAATACATCGAAAGTATTTTAACTCGATACATTTTTTTCTGACGATATATCGATAACACGATTTGACAATTTAACCATTTTGATCGCTAATTTCTATTTACATCAATACTTTGATCTAGTTATACAAAGAATTACAAGTTTCAACTCACCAAACGAGTGATTCCGTATCATTGGATTTATGTGCCTCGCAGCCAAAAAGCCAATTCTCATCGCCCTCCACGCTCAAAGCCTCAATGGCCAGTTTCTGTACATGATTGAGAGTGTTATGGAATATAAATAGTTCAAATTTATTAATAACTATTACCTTATAGCGCTCCTGACGCTGAATGCCAATCAATTCGTGATAATGTGTCTTAACGCCATTGGCAAAGAACTTGTTAATAACCAGATGACGTTCCTCATGCCAATTGCTCCTCGAATGTAAGCTAACCAAGCCCTGTTGACGTGGTCGGCGACGCTGCAAGTTAAGCAATTGTTCGAGTTTATAATCGAGAGAATAAAATACTATAAATTTATATAATAATTTCGAATACATTTTATGATGGTTTTCCAAATCTTAACTAACATTTTAGTAGCTTCAACTAAAAATATTTACAAATGCACGATCTGTGAAATTATCAGAAAATATCAAAAACACAATCTATGGGCTGGCTTTAAGTACCTAAGAAACAATAAAGGTTTGCATACATTGTTCAGTTTTTATCCGATCGTTCCTATGACAACTATTTGATATGATAGTAAAGTTTGAACCAAATTTGGTGAGAAGGCATACGACACTACTAAATATAGAATATGCGAGTTGGGCTGAGATATCTCGCGAAATAACAAAGTTTTCCATACGAACTAACAGAGTTCGTGACAGTGCTGAAATGTGATCCTCAAGTGATTTAAAGCAAGAGGAAATGCTTACCACAAAATGTGTCAGCGCTGATTGCATATTGCGTTGCTTGTTGCTGCTGAAGATGACGGTGGCATCGCTGCGACGTTGGGCGATGCTGAAGAGGAAACGATTGATAACCTGCATGAACTGCAGACACCAAACGGCAGATAGATGATCACAGCTGAGACTAACTCGTGGTATAGCCGATGTCTAAACAAAGAAGAAGACATATTGGACATATATAACAAATAGATTTGATCAATGTTTTACCATGGCATGAAGATCATTAAACTGGGAGCTGGTCAGACCAGCATTGACTAGAAGATCCCGGTTGCCGCCGCCCGTCGAGATCAGCAGCACATTGTCCAGTTTTGGGGATAAATCTTGGCTGGCCATACGCTCTTCGCTGAGCTGCTTTTGGTGCAGACTTTGGCACACATTCGTCGTGTTTGTGGGCTTGGAGGCGGTGCGTGTGCGACTGAGTTGTGTGTGCGTGTCCACATAGAATTGCCCGAGATGTGCATCCAAGTTGAGCACTGGCTGATCAAGTGGCGTCGATATGCTTATTATCGCATTAATATGTTGACTTATTTCCGCATCTGTTAGCACCGACTGTGCCAGCTTGCCGCCCATCGAGTGTCCAATTAGCACAATGGGACTCGGCTGTCGGTACAGCGATAGAATTGTGCGTATACAGTGTTTAAGAAACGATTGCTGATGATACATATAGCCGCCATAGACTGCAGACAGTTCCTCGTCGAAATCAATTGTATAGTAGTCCAGATGTATGCCCGTGTCATAGTGCTCCCGTGCCTTGCGCAGCGCCACCGATGCCAGTGAGCGCACTTGCTTGTAGGAGCCGGCATTGCCCGGCACAAAAATAACCGGAGCGCCCGTCATGCGACTCTTGAGCGGATCCTGGCGTACACCTTCGTAGTAGTAGTAGAGCCCATAGTTGGGGTATTGCTTATTTGCACCGAATCTTACGCGCTGCAAAACACAAAAATTATTAATTACTTACAATTCTGTTTTTCATTTTCAATTTCATACCGCAAACATTGGCTCGCCAAACATGTAAGTCATTCGGCAGGCGTTCGGCTCCACCTCGACATGCAGTTGGCCAATGCCATAGATGAAACTGCATATTGAGGCAATCACAAGGAGCACTGCACAGTTTCTAAACACTATCATTTGTGTAGACTATATAATTTGAATATTATTTTTTTTGTGCAGTGTTTTCTCCCTTGTCCCTTGTTATTATTTAGTTTCGTTCAGAGAGTTGCCAGACGTTTTGAAAATTCTTCTTGTTCCTGGGCTAGAGCTGGGTACTTGTCGTGTTTTTTTTTTCACTGCATCAGCTGACTTCTATATTTTTGCAATATTCTGTTTATCAACATTTTTAAACTAAGCAATTTATATAGAATATTGCCTAAATGTTGCAATCTTTTGTCCACTTTGTGTAATAAGAAGTAATTAAAAGAACGGCTTTAATAGTGATTGACAAAGAACGATACCGATATGTGTAAAAAAAAAACATCGAATATACCAATTCAAAGCCTACTTTGGCTGTGATCAGTGTATATAATTTAAAATGAGTATTTCATCAAAGTTTATGTGGCAAAAGTTCTAAAATAATAATAATTGAAATGATATCGAGATGTTGATAGCCCGACTTAAGAAATATCGATATCGATAGCACGGCTTGCACACAGGCCGAGGCACACACATGCATCAGTTACAAATATGCACACACACACGCACGCACTCACACTTACAGGCGCTGTATAGCGCAGAGCATTCCAATCGAATACCTTTTTGATCTCTATATGTTATTACGTGTGTGTATTGATCATTATTGTTGTTTGTTTGCTCGCATCTCGTTGTGGTAGTCCGTCATTCAGTTAATGAACGCGCTCGCGCTCTTCTTGTGTTGCGCCTTCGCCTTCGCCTTCACCGCCGCAAGCGACTCGCCCCCGCCCCCGCCCCCACCCCAACACACAACCATCGTCACCATCAGCGACATCAACGCTTCGTAACGTGTTTACGTTTCTCTAAGCCACTGACTTTGTATATAAATGTGTGTGTGTGTGTGCGCGCTTAATTCGCGCATTGTATCTAGCTAACTGGCTGGCTGGCTAGCCTCTGGGCCTGGCTGATGAGAAAAAAAAATAAAATGACAGGAAAAAAGACAGTTATGCCCTGCTGCGTCGCGCCAATAACAAAAACAAGCTTCATATATTCCAAGTTTATACGGCAGCTTAATCTGATACAAATTATTTTTAGGTGTGCCATTACTTATTTTATTTTTATATTAACAACTAAAATGTCAAATCGCAATTGTATGTGGGCATAAACTGATTTTGTAATACAAATTTTAAAGAAAAGCTTCACTAAATAATTTCGCGCCATATAAAAGTGTTTGAAAATGTGACATAAAACGACTCGATTATATTAAAACCGACTTAAGCTGTCGTAAAAACTTGGTAATAGTTGACGCCGTCTCATTGTCGTTGTTGTCGCAGTCGCTGTCGACGTCGTCGTTGTTGTCGTCGTCGTTTGACTCTCTCTCTCGCATCTGTCGATCGTTGTGTGTTTGTCTTCTGGATCGTTTGTTAGTGTATGTCGTGGTGGTGTCGCTTATTGTTGTTGCTGTGCTGTTGTTGTTACGCGCTGTGACTGACTTGTTCAATGATTTTAGTAAAATATTCATAGCTCATTCCAAAACTTGTTCTTGTGCCTTTTGCGCAAATACATAACGAGTACAAAATCAAAAAAGAAATATATAGCGCGCTACGACGAAATTCAATTTCTATGTATCTATCAAATATTATAATGTTTAATATGTATGTGTACTAGTAGTTAACAATTGTTTCTGTGTTGTGTTTTTGCATTTTTATTGTTACTTGTAATTACATACACACATCCACACACACACCAACACACGCACACAACAATCGCATCAATAGCAGCAGCAGCAGCATCTGTCAATCAATCAAAGTTCAGCAAAGTGTTCGTGTGTGCAATTTCAAATACTCCGCCACCTTCCATCACAACACACCACACCGCCCTGTTTGATCCCACAAAAAGAAAACAAAAAGAACCACACATTATTATTTGGAATATTAAATATATATAATATCAAAAATGGAAGTTTGGCGATCGCTGACAGTTGGCGCATTTCTAGCGCTGGGATTCGTATGCTTCTATGGCATGGTGGAATCGTGCAATGAGGTTGTTTGCGCCTCGATCGTGTCCAAGTGCATGTTGACGCAGAGTTGCAAATGCGAGCTTAAGAATTGCTCCTGTTGCAAGGAGTGCCTCAAGTGTCTCGGCAAAAAGTACTATGAGGAGTGCTGTAGTTGTGTGGGTAAGTAACCAATATTTGGATGCATCAATAGATCGTTAGATCAATGGATGGATGATGTGATATTTGACAATTATCATTATTCATTATTACGCTGTCGTTGTTTTTGTTCTATGCAAATGTGCGTGCATCTGTGTGTGTACCTGCTTTTGTATGTGTGTGTATTGTGATGTGTAATTCATACGATTCGTGCTGTGCGTCTATCGATAGTTGAGCCGCCGTTTGAAATTCGATTACAACCATACAAAATAGACAACATTAACACTTGTGCTGTGCTAATTAATTGCCATAACTTTTACTGCCCATCTCCACTGAGCTCACATATTCTAATGTGTCCATTTATTTTATTTACAGAGCTATGTCCCAAGCCCAACGAGACGCGAAATTCGTTATCGAAAAAATCACACGTTGAGGATTTTGATGGCGTGCCGGAGCTATTCAATGTGCTAGCCACCGCTGAGGAGGATAGTGAGAGTGAATATTGGGATGCGTTCACATTTCAAGTAGATTGGTCCAGGGGTAAGCCCACACTGGAAAAGGACGAAAAATATTATCTTAGTGAGTGGACATCTTTGTGTTAATAACTAGCATGAATAATGTGCTAACGTTTTGCCTGTTGCAGAATATAACGACAAGAATTTAGATGCGGCAAGTGCCGAACGAGACAATTTACTGACAGTCAATTGTACTGTTATATATTGGGACCATTGCGTATCTATGAATAAGTGCCGTCAAAGCTGTCAAACAACAGGTGCCAGCAGCTACAGGTACGTAATACACATTATACTTGTGTACGCTAAATATAGTTGTATCTAATCAAATTTTTCGTTGTATTTCCATTTAGATGGTTCCACGATGGTTGCTGTGAGTGTGTGGGATCTACGTGCATTAACTATGGTGTCAATGAGAGTCGTTGTCGACATTGTCCAGAATCGAAAGATTCTGATGATGATTTCGACGATAATATCGATGAGGAGATGCAGGACTTTGGCGACAGTATGGGTCCGTTCGATGGCTCAGTGAATAGTAATTATTGATAACAGCGAACAAATGCCATTTAAAGAACAAAAACATTTAACAAATTAGTTACTCAATTCAGTGACATTATTATTGTGTAGTACGAAGTAATTTTGTATAGTATATTATTATTATTATTATTTTTTTTTAATCTTAAAGAATAGGCCCTTTTGATTGTTTTTCACTTTGAACAGACCAAGATATATTTTAGAGCCAATAATAAAGATTATACATACGTAAAAGATTAAATTAAAATAAGTAAATTTTTAACGATGGTTTTTGACATCGCGGGTCACATAAGGGTTAAACGCAATTACACGATCTGTCAAGATGTGCAAATCAATCACCCTGAACGATTAATGAATTTAGTGAAAATAAAAAAAAAAAAAGTGTACGAAATCCTCTCGTTGCTGTGTTGAAATATTGATACAAATATGTATTTTTCAAATCAGTATAAAAAAAAATTAAAAGTTTTGCCTATAGACGACACCCCCACCCCGAACAACATAAAACAGCTGATTGAGCGCTGCTGTCTGTCTGGCCAGGCCAGCCGTTTTGCGACGGGGTGGCAACACTCATGCATGTAATTTCAAGCGAACAACATCAAGTTACGTATTCGAACCGGCGGCCACAAACCGAGAAAAAAGTGGCTGGAAATTATGTTCAAGGGCTTGCGACATGTAAGAAATGTGCTGCAACGTGGACACTACAATCAGGCACGCTGCCATGCCTACGTGACGCACATGAGCGAACCAAATGGAATGGCCAACAAGCAATGCGGCGCCGCTGCACTAAAACGTCAAATGGCAGCGCCGATTTTGCAGCCGCTAAGCTGGCGGCAGGTAAGTGGAGCATATTCGAAACATACAAATGTTAGTGCATACACGTTCCACAATTCACCATCCACATCTATATAGGTGCAAATGCTGCGCTCGGAGTATAAGGCAATTGTGGGTGTTATCGCGCGGTCGCTGCAATTGACGCCACGCGAGGTGCAGCAATTGCATTTGCGCTGCTTGAGCGCCCGCAAATCAGATAAGGAGACCGATAAGGAAAGCAACAAGGATGCGGACCATAAACCTCCGAAAACCAAGCCGGCAACGAGCAGCGATGAAGCCAACACCGTGCCAGACAGCAGTCAAGAGTCAACACACGATTCCAAAGCCAGCTCCAGTGCCAGTGCCAGCTCTGGCTCTGGCGAGGAACCCACCAATCCGAACGACAAAAAGAACAATGAAAACGATGAGAAACTGCGATCGGTGCTAACAAAGGCGGTGCTCTGGCTATTCACCATCTACATGTTTGTTGCCTTCATCTCGTTGCTAATCACGCCGCGCACGGAGCGACCCGAAGGCTCCACACGCTACGTATCGTGGAATGAGTTTGTGCATCACATGCTGGCCGTTGGTGAGGTCAAGGAGCTGATCATACGACCCGATATGGAAATGGTAACCATTATATTGCACGAGGGCGCCGTTATCAAGGGTCGCAAAGTGACCTCCAACATTTTCCACATGGCTGTGGCGGATGCCAACAAATTCGAGGAGAAGCTGCGCATGGTGGAAAAGCGTTTGGGTATCAAGGATGGCGTACCGGTTACATATGATCGCCAGACAGACACCACTGGCCGGATACTGATGCTGTTGCTCTTCTGTGCTCTCCTCATGTCCATTGCCACGCGCATGAAGAGCATGAAGAGTCCGCTCAGCATGGATTCATTTGTGAGTCGCTAGTTGCAACACAATTATCTCAATTATCTCAATTATCTCAATCATCAAACTTGATTTCTTTATATTTTAGAATCAAATGGGCAGAGCCAAGTTCACGCTTGTCGATCCATTCGATGGTGGACGCGGCGTACTCTTCCGTGATGTGGCCGGCCTTAGTGAGGCCAAGCAGGAGGTCAAGGAGTTTGTTGACTATCTGAAGTCACCCGAAAAGTATCAGCGCCTGGGCGCCAAGGTGCCGCGCGGTGCCCTGCTCCTGGGCCCACCTGGTTGTGGCAAAACTCTGCTGGCCAAGGCGGTGGCCACCGAAGCTCAAGTGCCTTTTCTGAGCATGAATGGATCCGAGTTTATTGAAATGATTGGCGGCCTGGGCGCGGCCCGTGTCCGTGATCTGTTCAAAGAGGGCAAGAAGCGTGCACCCTGTATTATTTACATTGATGAAATCGATGCGATTGGACGACAACGTTCCGGCACCGAGAGCATGGGCCAAGGCAGCTCCGGTGAATCCGAGCAGACGCTCAATCAACTGCTCGTCGAAATGGACGGCATGGCGACCAAAGAGGGCGTACTCATGCTGGCCAGCACCAATCGAGCGGACATACTCGATAAGGTATCAATTATCGAATGGAGGAGTCTCCTCAATTGCTTCTCTAATTTGTATCTTTTGATTTGCATCTTTGCAGGCTCTGCTGCGTCCTGGCCGCTTTGATCGACACATTCTGATCGATTTGCCGACGCTGCAGGAGCGCAAGGAGATCTTCGAGAAGCATTTGTCATCGGTCAAGCTGGAGGATGCGCCCAACACATATTCACAGCGTTTGGCACGACTCACGCCCGGTTTCTCCGGCGCCGATATTGCCAATGTGTGCAACGAGGCGGCGTTGCATGCGGCACGACACACACAGACCGAGGTCAGCAGCAAGAATCTGGAGTATGCCGTGGAGCGTTTAGTGGGTTAGTTTGCCAGCTGGAAAGCGACATCTTCGACTCCCAACCAATCAAATGTTCTTATTATAATATTGTAATCCTTGCCCTTTTAGGCGGCACTGAGAAGCGTTCGCATGCTCTGTCCCTGTCGGAGCGCAAGGTGATTGCCTACCATGAGTCTGGCCATGCACTTGTCGGCTGGATGCTGCCCAATTCGGATATTCTGCTCAAGGTGACGATTGTGCCGCGCACAAGTCTCGCCTTGGGATTCGCCCAGTACACGCCGAGTGAGCAGCATTTGTATTCCAAGGAGGAGCTCTTTGACAAGATGTGTATGGCCTTGGGCGGTCGGGCGGCGGAGAATTTGGTCTTTAATCAAATAACAACTGGGGCACAAAACGATCTGGAGAAGGTCACCAAGATTGCGTATTCACAGATCAAAAAGTTTGGCATGAATAAAGTTCTGGGTCCCATTTATATACGGGATGCAAATGAAGATGGCGAATCGGGCGGCTCGGCTGGTGGCAGCAAACCCTTCTCGAGGGCCCTGGAAAGCACTATCGATCACGAGGCACGCAACATGGTGTCGGAAGCTTATCGGAAAACCGAGGAGATACTTAACAAGCATCGCGACAAGCTGGAGAAGGTGACAGTTCACATTAACTCAATTAGAAATACGTATTTAACTAGATTATTTGACAGCTGGCAGAGGCTTTGTTGGACAAGGAGACACTGGACTATGATGAGGTGGTTGCTCTCATCGGTCCACCGCCGTTTGATCCCGCCAAGCGGCAAGTCGACTCTGTGGAATTCGAGCAATCGTTGAAGAACCTCAGCAACGATGAAACCAAATCCTAGTTCCAAATTTCATCAATTGTTACATCTGATCCCTTCACACCTAGCGCTTTCTCGCTCGCACCCACACGAACGCATTGACAGCCGGTTCATGTTCAATAAATGTAAATAAAGTTGTTTACCTTTTTTAATTGACTTTAAAGCGAATTTCAAACATGGATTGGAGAAGATTGGAAGCACAGCAAGGGGATTCAACTAAATCGTATTTAAAAGGTTGAGTCATTCCACAAATACATATAATATACCAACGATCTATTCAGTGTGAACACATTTCCATATTCAAGTTTCTGAACTCTCGACACCTTTTTTTTTTTTAAATGACTTCAAGCTTATACATATATATTTAATATCGGCCATTGGCACGTGTGTTCTAGCTATACCAGTTATACCCTATATATATATATATATATCTTGTGGATTCTTAATGCAAGTATTCTAAAAGAATAAATTTATATTGTTTCATTAAGCAGTATTTTAAACATTTATTTTAATAATCTTTAAGCTTATGTCGAATTTGACATTAATTTCTATATACAAGTATTTAACTTCAAAGTATTTTTTTAATATACTGTTATCAAGCAGCTTATTTGGACATTGAAAAAGCGAGACCAACTTTATAGTTGTTAGGTTAGGTTAATTTCATTTAGCAAAAATGCAAATTCTTAAGCAACAAATTGCAAATCTTAGTATTTTTCACCTGAAATATATTAACGCAAAACAAACAAATGAAAAGTGGTCAAGTTTACACTGATTAGTTTTACTTAACCCAGCTAAAAATAATTTGTGAGGTTAGGATGCAATTTAAGGAATTTGTGAGCAATTTAATAGGTTATGTTGGGCTTATTGTTAGATTTGATCAGTATTACTTAAGCAAAAATACACACGGTGCTAATATGCTCAATGAATCTCAGAGATTTCTTATTTTAGTTGTAGAAAAATGACGCTATCAGGGTCTTGACATTTGGACATTAATTTTTATTGCTTGTTAATTTCACAACAACAAAATATACGAAAATGTGATCACTAGATATGCTGTAAAAAGTTTATAAAGTAATTTGGTTTTTAAATTAATTTTTGAGCTTATGAATTTTCGAAAAGTTTTGGTATTTCTAGATATATATGGATTTATAACTTGACAGATAAATGGAACGAATTGTATTTTATTTATTTGTTTTAACTTATTGTTTAGTCGTTAATGAGATGAGACGAACCTGGCGACTCAAAGTCAAAGTTCATCATTGAAGTGTCGCCATTTGGTGGAAAAGTCTCTAGAGATTTCGAATAAAAACGCATTGAACGAAGTGGCAAAATGTTAGTTGGGAATCCAGAGGCAATACGTTAAGAATGTTTCATTCAGCCTCAAAGATTTTAGCTTTCTTGTTAATAGTGTTGGCCACAAATGAAGCTGTTGCCATCGAACTACGTGAGTTTTGGATCAAAATCAAATGACGGAATTTGTAGTTTATTATTATTATTTATTATATTTCAGCTCCACCATTGCAGCGTTGTCATGTGGACGATGAGAGCTGCGTGAAGGCTCAGGGACAGGCGTACCTTGAGCACTACAAACAGGGCATACCCGACTGGAATATACCCAGCATTGATCCCCTGGAGCTAAACGAGGTGCGTGTCCTTAACAAGGGCGAGAAACGAGCTCTCTCGTTCAATCTGCTGCTATCGAACACCACGTTGCACAAATTTGGCGAAACTGTTGTCGTCCAAGGTGTCCAAGGATTCAGCAAGGATTTGAGTAGACCCATGAACATCATTTTGGATTTGAGCGCACCCAAACTCGAGGTGCATGCCAATTATGATGTCAATGGCCGGATTCTGATACTGCCCCTGGTGAGCAAAGGCAGCATCGTCATCCATTTGAATCAAGTGCAGTCCAAGAGTCGCATCACAGTTGTGCCACAGAAACACGATGATGCCCATTATTATCTAAGGATCAGCGAATTCAAGTCGCACTCCAAAGTGGGCTCGTAAGTGTAGAATTTAAATCAGATTCTTCGGAACACATTCAAAGAGTTTTTTTTTTTTTTTCTTTTTTTTAGTGGACACATCAGCATGACCAATCTGTTCAATGGGAATGCGGCTCTACACGATAGCACCTTGTCCATGCTCAACAGAGAGTGGGACACTCTCTCCGCCGACATCCAGCCCAAGATCATCGAGGCCTTCGATCGTGTCTTTGGCAAAATATTGCAAACCGTTTTCGATATTTTACCGTATGATGCTTTCTTTGACGACGTTTGAGTGCTTATTGTATTTATAATGGCATATTTTATTGATTTTACACTTGGTATTTGTTGTTGTTTATCTTGGTGACATAAAAGACCCGTTTTCAACGCCCAAATAGCCTAGTTTCTTTTTTGGCGCCCAACGTGTGGCGCCCAAATCCATTTAAAACTTGGCCAAATCAGAATAGGGATAGAAATAAGCCAAGCAGGCAACAACTTGTGCATGCAATTAAAATATACATCATTTTAATTTACCAATTTTATATTAATTATTTTTTAATTATTTTTTAATTTTACAAGTACATATTTCTAATTTTGTTGTTTTTTAACCTTATTTAATTTACCATATTTCTTAAAAAAAGAAAGACAATTCCATAGTTAAAGTCCATTTTTTCATGCAATAAAACTTGTTCTATCTTGTAATATACTTACAATGTATTTCTCAATTCATACTTGTCTAATCATTGATCATTTCGATAATTGTTTGATGAGCTCAGATAATTGTCAGTCGTTAAGTAGATCAATAAAATTGATATCTATAATTAAAATTGAATCTAATAAACTGTTAATTGGATTTTAAACAGTTATTAGCTGATAATGTGTTGGAATATTTATTGATGGTGTGTGAAATTAATTGATGACAGTCCAGGTGAACATTAGATTAGGAAAATTGTTGAGGCAACTATTTGGGGAGCATTGACCAGAAAAAGATAATTGAGATAAGTAATACCTAAGGGTTTTAGACTATACTCTATTTAATTCTTGAGTTAAAAAGGAATCTTCTCAAGGAAGATAATGAATCTTTTTGGCGATATTCATATCATTATCCCTAGATAGATGCGATATAAGCAAAGGTTAGTTTAAAAGTCAGCTTCTGATGTCTTGGAGTCTAAATTGACCTGTTGTACAAAGTTCCGTGAACGGGTTCGATTATTTAGGACTCTCATTGTTTGGCTTTAAGATTAATAAATATGGATAATGGAATAAAATGAATATTCAATTGTCACACTGTGATATGAGGGCGTTTCTTCATCGCGAAACTAGTTTGATGTTTTTCTAATTTGAAAGTATAATTCAATACCCTAACCGAGGGTCTAACAAATATCTAGAGCTGTGACGCATTTCTGGTTGGGGAGCTGCCTCCGATTTCCATATCATTGGAAAGAGTATGAATTCTACTTTGTATCTAGACTCGGAGATAATAATAATGATCGTCGATCTTATAGTTGTAAACTAATTGATTCATTTATAAATCATGGCTCAATGATTGCTACACTGTGATTTATCAATCATACATATTACATATGTACACATGTGCTGAAGGGCTTGGAGAACTAGAACTAGAACTATAAAAGCGACCTGAACAATCGGACAACAGTTCAGTTTCTGTTCGTGATGCATTCGCTGAAAATGTTGAATCGCCAGCGAATCATTTGCTTGATTCTGCTGTGGATCTGTGGTGTCAATGCCGATGGATTTCTACGTGAGTTGTGATTAAGTTGAGGCAATCGAACACCATTCGATCTAATCTTCTTCAGCTTCCTCAATCCAACGCTGTCATCTCAACGATGAGGTGTGCTACAGGATTCAAGCCCAACATTATTTGGATAACTATCAATACGGAATTCCCGAGCATAATGTGCCCGCCATTGAGCCCCTCAAGGTTGGCACTTTGCGCGCCCAGATCGGTGGCAAAGACAGTCCAATGCAGCTGAATTTGTTATTGACCAACACTTCGGTGCATCACTTTGGCAGTTCCATGATTGTCAAGAGCCTGACGATCGCTGCTACTCCGGAAGATTTCTCCAAGCCCGCGCAGACGATCATGGTCATGAGATCACCCCTGCTCGATGTCACTGCCAACTATCATCTCAGGGGCAAGTTTCTGATCCTGCCCATCGATAGTAAGGGCAAAGTGAGCATTCGATTAAGTCCAGTGGAGGTCACCACCGTCATTGACATCCAGCCGGAGAAGCGAGCGGATGGACTCTTCTATCTGAAGATCACCGACTATAAAATGACCCAGAAAATTGGCAGGTGGGTGACAATGCGACTTGAGATTATACTATATTTTTCAAGAAATTAATATGTAATACGATCATCTTCTAAGAATTTCAGTTTCTTGATCATTTTCAGTGTGACAAGATCATCTTCTTCTAAAAATTTCAGTTCCTTTATCATTTTCAGTGTGACAAGATCATCTTCTTCTAAAAATTTCAGTTCCTTTATCATTTTCAGTGTGACAAGATCATCTTCCAAGAATTTCAGTTTCTTGATCATTTTCAGAGTGACAAGATCATCTTCTTCTAAGAATTTCAGTTCCTTTATCATTTTCAGTGTGAGAATTTCAGTTCCTTTATCATTTTCAGTGTGACAAGATCATCTTCTTCTAAAAATTTCAGTTCCCTTATCATTTTCAGTGTGAGAATTTCAGTTCCATTATCATTTTCAGTGTGACAAGATCATCAACTAAGAATTTCAGTACCTTGATCACTTCAGCTTGGTCTCTTTTGATAGACGAAGATTACATATTTCTCTAAATACCTAAAGTTGATGAAAAATGATCGCAGATTTCTCTACTGCGATCAGTAATAATTGTAGGTTAAAGTGATCATTAAAGCATAAGAATCAAAGAATCGAAGAATTGAAGATTACGCGGTCAGAAAACTGAAGTGATCAGTTTGTTGAAGCGATCTATAAAATCAATGATTTCTTTGCTAAGATCACGTAAACTTGATGAACTTGAATGAAGTGGGAATTATCCGTTTTAAAACCGGGCATCATTTTAAAACTTAATGATGATGATCTTAAATTACATTTAAGCGATCGCCAATATTAATATCTACTAAGTATGATTTATGTATTATCACTGTTATTATTGGTAATTCAACGATCTCTTGATCTCTTTTTACCCTTTCTAGTGGCAGCTTCAATATGACGAACCTATTCACAGATCCAGCACTTAGTGAAAGCACCATCAAGGTGTTCAACGACGAGTATAAGACATTCTCCAAGGAACTGGAACCGAAGATCATGGCGGCTTGTACTCGTGCCACGAGAGAAACTCTGCAAAAGGTGTTCGATATAATACCATTCAATGATTTCTTTTTAAATAAATAAATTGGCGCTCAAGTATTTGGATTGTATCCTTAAATGCAACGATTTATTTTTTGGGTTGAAACGGGGAAAACAATTTTGAGAACGTTGCATATGAAATTGGAAGAACCTATTCGATCTACAGCTTGAAAACAAGTCCGTGTGCTTCTTGGAAATGGATATGGAAATCTATAAAAGAGACGATTGGAAGTTAGTGGTCAATGGTAAATAAATATTAAAAATAAACTCACCTGATTACTGATCTAATTCCTTTAGCGTGTTGCTCCTGGGCCAGCTCGTCTTGGCCTTGGACAATGGGGTTAGGTTATTTGCTGTTAACTGCTCGCAAATATCGCATTCAGTTGCAGCTGCAGCTCAGTTTGCTATCCATCGCCGTGCTGCGTTTGATCTTCCTCAGCGTGTTCCACAATTTTAGCTTCAGTTAACTGCGTTAATTGTATATTTTCAAATGAGTTCTCCAATTCGAAATTGAGTTGTAATCAAATGTACCTTGTGTTTGCGATGTTTGGTCTCCTTGTCGTTGTCGGGCGGACTTTCCGAGCCGTCGGTTGTCTTGATAAAAGAGGAGTAGAAAGAGGAAAAACTTGAGCCATCCATGTCGTCACTGTTGCCATTGCTATCCGTGTATTTCTGTGAGCAAATATCATTCATAAAAATCAATTTAAATGTTTTGTTTTTTTTTATTTTATCAAGCAATGAATTCAAATTTCGTGTGTGCTTCATCACGACGCCGCCTAGCGAGAAATAACGGAAAGAGCAGCCGTTGCTCTCAGAGCCACTGCGTGCCCACCGCTTTACTTAAATGTATTTCTTTTTTTTATTTTGCTGACTTTTGAGCTATCGTACCTTGGTGTTGATGCGATTACTTGGCTGATCGGATGTGTAGCCGCCTTCGCCTGTCAACGACGGGGTGGGAGAGTCCGGCACCTCCTTTTTGGACGTATCCGATGGCGCCACATTGGAGCCGGGCTCCGCCTTGACCGATGTGGCCTGCGAGGAGGGACGTTGCAACTGGGCGGGCGAAATGCAATGAAAGGCGCCTTGTGTCTTGGTCGTCGTGGACATAGGCGCCACCAGCACCTGCTGGGCCTGCAATACAAATTGGATCCAATTGGATTATCGATGGTTGAGACTAAAACTAAATCGTGATAAATCGACTTTCATTGAAGTGATAACTTAACCTGATAATAATTGCGGAATTGCGAATTGCGAATTTGTACTTAGAAAACTTCGTTTTCGTTTTAATTACGGTTTTTTTTCTTTCATTTAGTGAGAAAACTCGATATATCGTTATTATTTCGATATTGAACTCGTTAGACATTTAGGATTAGCATCTGTAGATGGCAACTCGATATATGGTTACCATTATGTATATCGATAACTCGATTAATAATGTTATCGATTTCGAGATTAAGCTCGATAGACAGTTTAATTTAGTGTAGTGTAGTTATCATTATGTATATCGATAGCTCGATTATTTGTGTTGTCGATGTCGATAATAAACTCGACCGACAGTCTGAATTAGTGTAGTGTGTAGTGGTCAACTCATATCATTATTTATATCGATAGCTCGATTATTTTGGCTTCTCATCTGTAGATGGCAGCTTGATATATCGTTATTATTATGTCTATCGATAACTCGATTCTTTTTTTTGTACTCGATTTTGTCGATTTCGATATTAAACCCGATAGACAGTTTGGCTTCTCATCTGTAGATGGCAGCTCGATATATCGTTATTATTATGTCTATCGATAACTCGATTCTTTTTTTTGTACTCGATTTTGTCGATTTCGATATTAAACCCGATAGACAGTTTGGCTTCTCATCTGTAGATGGCAGCTTGATATATCGTTATTATTATGTCTATCGATAACTCGATTCTTTTTTTTGTACTCGATTTTGTCGATTTCGATATTAAACCCGATAGACAGTTTGGCTTCTCATCTGTAGATGGCAGCTCGATATATCGTTATTATTATGTCTATCGATAACTCGATTCTTTTTTTTGTACTCGATTTTGTCGATTTCGATATTAAATCCGATAGACAGTTTGGCTTCTCATCTGTAGATGGCAGCTTGATATATCGTTATTATTATGTCTATCGATAACTCGATTCTTTTTTTTGTACTCGATTTTGTCGATTTCGATATTAAACCCGATAGACAGTTTGGCTTCTCATCTGTAGATGGCAGCTTGATATTATGTATTATTATTATGTCTATCGATAACTCGAATATTTTTTTTGTACTCGATTTTGTCGATTTCAATATTAAACCCGATAGACAGTTTGGCTTCTCATCTGTAGATGGCAGCTTGATATATCGTTATTATTATGTCTATCGATAACTCGATTATTTTTTTTGTACTCGATTTAGTCGATTTCGATAATAAGCTCGATAAGAGTGCAGTGTAGTGGTCAACTTACCGTATAGACCGTCTTGTTGTAGCTCGCCTGGGAGCCACTGGATCGCTCCGGCAGCTGCAAGGCGTTGCCCACGCCCGAGAAGGGCAACGGTTGGTACATCATCGCCGTGGCCGCCGCCGCCGCCGCCGCTGGATGCGTATAGAAAAGCGATGGATGCGGATACATGACGCCGGCCATGTACTGCAGGGGAATTGCGGTGGCTGCAGCTGCAACTGCTGCCTGTTGGGACGTGCTGGGCTGTTCCCGCTGCCCTGTTGATCCAGCTGCGGACTCAGCAGCTGTTGCTGCTGCTGCTGCTGTTGATGGTGTTCCGCCGCCAGGTGTCGCTGCTGTGCCACTGGGCGCACTGGTCAGCGGAGCGGGTATATAATAAAAGGCGGGAAACAAACTGTGCTGCGGTGTGCTGTGCGTGTGTGTGTGCGTGTGTGTGTGCGTGTTCGCCGTGCCAGTGGGCGTGGTCATGCCCACCGAAAATGGCGGCCACAAATTAATGTTCTGTGTGCTCGACACAAACTGATTGCTGGCTGACATCGTATGAGTTTGGGTTTGGGTCTGCGATTGGGTTTGGGTTGCCGTTTGGTTGGCCGCATTATTGGCCGTTTGGCATTTGGCATCGGCCACGCCCACATTGAGCTGCTGCTTGGCCTTGTTCGCGTCGCCCTCCCAGGAATGGGAGCCACCGCGCTTGGTGCCCTGTCCATAACCAAATGCCTGGCCATGACCATGATTATGATTATGATTATGATTATGACCATGACCATGATTATGACCATGATTATGACCATGATTATGACCATGACCAGGTCCATGTCCATGACCATGACCATGACCATGACCATGTCCTTGTCCATGCCCATGTCCTTGTCCATGTCCTTGTCCATGTCCCGGTCCGCTATAATCCAACAATTTCTCATTCATCATCGATTTCTTTTGATTCTTCTCATTGCCGCCTCGAACCCGCGACTCCCGATGCTTCTTCAGCATGCACTTCTCCATTTCATCGTTGTGCTTGTTGAGCAGCGATTCGGTCAAAGTCACCGCCGGCGGTGGCTGATGTTGATTATTGGGATTATTGTTGGTGTTGTTGTTGCTGCCGCCACTGGAGGTCGCTGTGGCTGTTCCAGTGCCGGCATTGCTCGTGTTGGTCACACTGCTCATGCGTACGTTGCTGCCGGTGGTGAAATTGCCGGACGATCCGCTGCCGCCGCTGCCCTCGCCACCGCCGTGAACGGGACTTAGCGTGCTGCGCGCATCCGCGTACGAGGCGGACGCGGCCGAGGCGGAAACGGATGCGGATGGCGGCTCGACCTTTGGCTTGGAATCGAGCTCGATTGGGGCGATCGTGACTGGCTTGCTGTTGAAAAAACGCAGCAGATTCTCGTTATAATTGAGCTGATTGTAGCTGGGCGGCGTCTCGGTGGAACTCTTACTGTCATAGTAATCGTGATGCGGCGAGATTTCGCCCAGCATTACGCTGTCCCGCTCCGACACGGTCAGCTCGTTCTCATGCGGCAGCTCCAGCTTCAGATCCGAGCGCGTCACCTCATCCATCAGCGTCTCCATGAAGCTGGCCAGCGCCTGGCAGCGTCGGGAGACTTCCTGCTTCACCGTATCCGACGGTCGCGACACCGTCTCCGCCAGCAGCTTGACAATATCCTCGCGGATTCGGGCATTACGCTTTTGCGCCTCCTCCGATATTTTGGGCTTGACGTTGGGCGCCATTTCGAAGACATTGCACTGCTTGGGACCTGCAAGAGATTCGAGAACAAAATGGCGTTTAGTTTGGGTCTTGGTTAGGTTCGAGTATAACACCAGCTTACTGGACCCAGAAGTTGGTCCCCAAACAACACTGAAATCTCAAAGTGCTGATTCTCAAAATAAAATGACATACCGACTTCTTCCCTTCCCCTTTCTGTCGACAATGCTGATGGATGATCAAGAGTAAAACTACTTAAGAGTTCAGTCTTCCGTGATGTTATTCGACAACCCAGCTCTCAATTTGTTTAACCGAATTTTTTGTATTGCTCAAGATCCGTTTTCAAGAATTATGTACTAGATCAATTGAATCCAAAAAAAAAATTTGATATATATATCTTTAAAATAAATCACTCAAGAGTTCAGTCTTCATTGATTTCAATAGACAAGCCTGGTCATTATTTGTTCAACAGAATTGATTTAATGCCCAAGATCCATTTTCCGGATACTTGAACAATTGAAGCCTAAAGAAAATAGACCGATAGATCTTCGAGAAAAATCACTTAAGAGTTCAGTCTGTCTTGGATCTAGATTCATTTTCAAAGTGTTTGTCATCGAATTTCCCAAACTTTCTTGAGTAGGAAGATAGTTGGTGACCGTCACCATTACCGTCACCATCACCACTTACCCTGGAAGACACGATGATGTCCGACAACAAATTCAAGCTTACGCGACCACGGATTCACAAAGCTTGTCCACTCCGTTTCGAGGAGAATGTAGCAGCCGTTGTGGATGAGGAAGCGATACGGTTTGCTGCAGAACGAGGCGCCGGCGATTTGGCCCTTCTTCATGACCATCTCGTAGGTCTCCTTCATGATCGCCAGATCCTCGTGATGATAGAAATCCGTTATCGAGCGCCCAATCAAATCCTGCGGCAAATAACCCAGCGCACTCACCGAGGCGCTGTCCACGTGCGAGATGACGCCGCTGGCCGTGTGACGGATGGCGAACTTGGGACTCTTCGGCGAGAGGATCTCGTCGGGAACTGCAAAGGATCGAAAAGTCAATTGCAATTTATACTAATCTCGATTACCTAAATACGAGTTTTATAACTTTTCTTTAAGGAATTACAAAAGAGTAGAGAAGCAAAACTAAGAATAACGTTTCAGGAAAAAGAAAAGAAAAATATTGGAATTTTACGGTTACGGTTTCTTTCGAATTGTTACTATATATATGTACATAATTCATTATTCCAATAGCTCTATGTCAACATATGTATATGTATGTACACACATGATTGATTTTGAAATAAATGGTTCGACAAATTTTGTATTTTTACTAATAGGACAAAGTTCAAATGCAAAATATTTTTTTTTTTTTTAAATCGTAATTTTCGTATTGTGAGTAATGTTTTTCGACATTCGTATGTGGAAACCAGTAGCTTAACCAGTAGCTCAATTTGTTGTCAAATTGGCCTTAAAAAGTCGCCTTCTTCATCGTCGAAGACTTTTGATATATGTATATATTTTTGTTGAAAGCATTGTTGGCTTGAATTCAAAAACTGACCTTTATAGCTGCTCTTGATCGGCGTCGCTGAGATGACCAGCAACATGTTGGTGCCATTGGAGACCATATAGTTATCCGGCCGTGCGTCCTCCGGCGCCTCCTTGAACGTCAGACCCAGGCGAAAGGGTTCGTAGTTCACGGATCGACCGATGACACCGAATCCCCCAGAGTTGAGGCCCCGATAACGGCGCAACATGACACAGAATGTGCTTCTGGCATCCTTCGACATGCTGGCCCTTGAACCCGACGACTCGGCAATGGGAATGCCCGTTGTGATTTGACTGGCAAATGTGGCGCGATCCTTCAGATGCACAAAGTCAATAAAGGAACGTCCCAGCCACATGTCGCGTGGAAATCCCAGGACATCCGTAATACTGGGCGTCGTGTAAAGAACAACGCCATCGTGCATGGAGATGACACAGCAGAAACTCTCCAGCTCCTTAATCTTCTCCAGCTGCTGCTGTTGCTGCTCCCTGATCTTCTCCTGCTGCTGCTGCTGCTGATGTTGCTGATGTTGCTGATGTTGCTGCTGATGTTGCTGATGTTGCTGCTGCTGTTTGCCACCTGCGACACCTGTGGCCAATGCCTCCAGTTTCCCCGCCACCGAATCGCACGTCTTGTCCAATTTGACGGCGATGAGCGACGAGTTGCCGGCAAGTGCCACACTGACAGTGGGCACTGTGACAGTGGGGCAAATGGGCTGATTTGTCGAATTTAGCTGCTGCTCCGTTTGATGGGCTGCTGCGTCTTTGTCTTCGTGTGATTCGTGTGATTGCTCATTGAGCTGTTGTTGTCCATCGATGCCATCCTTTGATTCGCATAGTTGCTGTTGTGTATCCTGCAAATCTTGCAGCTGCTCGCAGCTGCCTTGGATGTTGCTCGAATGTGGATGGGGATGGGGATGGGGCAATGGCGACTCCTCGGCACTTTCCAGACAGCCACTCACCGATATCGATGCCGTTGTCTGGGCCGTAGATTTGGCCTTCTTCTTCTTCCGCGACTTCTCCTTGTTCCGCTTGACGATCATGTCACTGCCGCTCGCCTGGGTCGACGGTTTGCCGCCATAGCCGCTGCTCCCGGAGGAGTGGCTCCCGCTGAGACGCGACTTGGAGCTGCCACTGGGAGCGGGAGAATTGCACAATAATTACAAGTCGGCTACATTTATCGATCATTTCATTTTTGAGCCTATCGATTTATCGATCAATGATCCACCCCTCGAACTTCAATTTTCAAAAATATTTCAACTTGCAATAACATATTTATTATATTTAATTGAATGGAAAGAAGGAACAGTTAAAACAGCTATATCCATCGATCTACACAGCTTTCAGTTATTCACATCAAGATTCAATCATCCTTCGATATTTGAACCTGTCGATCAATTATTTTAAATGACCATCCCACTGAATTTGTATATAAAGATAAAAAAAATGTAATTCAAATTATATTCATCTAGCCCTATCAAGTAATATATAGCAAGCGATTGCAGAGTCTACCAATTCATAGATTAGTTGATCTATGACTCTATCCGATTAACTATAAAAAAAAACATACTATATATTAATAAAGACCTATTTTGAGTGTATCAAAATATCCATCTACTGATCATGCGGCTTATAAGCTGAAAAATAATGAAATGGTCCAACAATTGTTGAACTAAAACTCAATCTGGTGGATCTACCGATCGAAAACTAGAGATCTTAGGATCTATAAGCCTAATATTCCTAAATTTAGAGATGATCTATCTGTGTATGCATCTATCGATCTAATTATTATAAATGTTGTAAAGCTTAGTATCTTTAGATGTATCTATCTAAGAAATCCTTTGATTTACTTTAAATATCTATTTAAATTGGACACTCACCTGCGCTGTGATTGGCTGTTACTGCAGCTGTTGGAATACGCTGAATCGGATACCTTGGTATTGTGTGTGGACTCTGTAGATTCTCCTTCCATTTTGTATTTTGTCTTAAGAAAAATCATGAAGTAGATGTAAATATTGTTAGTTGATTATTTGCAAGAGCGCAAAAGAATACTATGATTAAATAACAGAAGATCATTAGAACAATCTTATTTAAAAGCTTTTCCAATCGGAATTAGCTTGATGGTTAAAAGGTAAATGCTACGTAATGCAGTCACGTTTAATGGCGGCAAAACAACTGCGACTTCACGTCATGGCACTCAGATTAAGAGTCACACCCGCAAAGAGAGAGGCGAGAGAGAGAGATGGGAGAGAGTGAGAGAAGCTTTTTGCCTTGCATTCACGTGCAGCTGCAGCTGCGCTTGCTGACTTATGATTCTTGTTATGCACTGGCAAAAATCAACGACAACTACAAAAACAATTACGCAATTTTTATGATAAATGCCGGTGCAGCAAAAATAAAATGGCGTTAAAATCCAAGAGTAGCCAACTTAGCGTTGCTTGTTAGTGCTGCCAGATCGGTAAATTAACTGCAACTTTTATTCAAAAGTCATAAATTTAAGAAGAACAACAAAATTTAAACATGTTTTTGCTATCATGATTCTCACAATAACAAAGCAAATATTTAAGCGCAACATAAACAGCTTATGATTATAGTTGAGTTGTCAGATTCACAACGTTCGACACCATTTTACATAATGCCGCTCAGAATACGTAATTCTGGTCTTAATATAGCGAATCAAATTTCGCAGAGCTAAACACTCTGATCATATGATATATGATGAAATAACATGGTGACAAACGCATGTAGTGTTTTGTAATATGAGTATTATTTGTATATATATTTTAATTGAATACGTTTTCTCTTTAAATTAAATATGGTAAGATGACTGAATTCAGTAATTAGTTTACTATACATTTTTTCTCTGAGTGTAATTGTTTGTCTATACTTCTTACTTACAAAGTTTTCCATATAAAAGTTGTTGATATAAATTATAAATAAGATACTTACAAAATCTCAGTATCAATCGAATTAAATAATTTACTCATTAATAGGCTCAATCATTATTGCTCAATTTAGATATCACGCTACTAATTAAATGTATTAATTATAATTATTATATTTATATATTTAAAATTTACACAATATAATTTTATTCACAGATTTGCAAGATCTTTTTTTCTTGTGCACCATCAAAATCAATAGTTAAGCTCCTGAGTATTTAACTGTTTTGTTTACGTGTTGTTTTGTTATTGTCATGGCGTGCAGTGTTTTTGTTTTTGTTACGAAAATCTCTCTCAGTCGCACACATGAACAAACACTCACTTACATACGAGGGCAGCACTTAGTGGAAATGCACACTCAACGTAAATAAAGCGTTACGTATAAACAACAACAACAACAACGACGGAAAGAACAAGAACAACAATGTTTATGTAAGTTGTTGTTGAGCTTTTCGCAATATATTTATGATAATCGAAGCGAATGCTCCACATCACACATTTGTTGTTGCTTCAATGGCCGCGCAGTCTCTCTCTTCAACTCTCTTTCTTCTCTTATTTAGTTTGCAAATTTACTCATTTGTTTAGTCGTAAACTCTCTCACTCGCGCTCTCTAAACCGATCTACGCATTGCAATTGCAGTTAAAGTATTAAATTTGTCAATATAAAATACATATATAATTTATTAAGTGGAAATATTCAATTTAGTTGTTATGAAATATCAATTATAAATACATACACATATAACAAAATATGTTTGCATTTAAGTATATACATACTTATTAAGTTAACTTTTTCTTTAGCACTTGAACAAAATTATTATTTGAAGATAAACGTTTTATTTAGCAATATTTGAATTTGTTTTACTTTCCGTCGAGCTCGGCTCGACCTACTTGTTGAAAACTCGCACGAATACTGACAGAACTACCGATAGCTGAGAGACGAAAAGCGCATTGCGGCGCCAGCGTGCCAAGCTTTGCAAAAACAAAAACAAAAAAAGAAAATCAAAAATAAAGAAATAGAAAAAATGAGAGAAAAGTTCGCATACATTCATGAAAGCATGCACACATACAAATGCATGGCATGGCGGCAGCGTCAGTAGCAGAGATGGACGAGGGAGCAGCGGCAATAACGTGCGTTGTTCTTCGGTTTATTGTCATCGGGCTTTGCTCGGCACTTGGTCGTTCAAACATCGTTTACTGGCTGTGTCCTTAACCCTTAGTGGGTCGCTTAATGTAAGTAAGTATGTATGTATATTTGACTTTGGCTTGACTTTTCTTAATTTAATAAGAGCTTCAATTTGCCAAGATATTAAAAATTAACTAACCCTTGCTTTTCTACAGTTAGACAAGCTGAATTTCGCATCAGGAAGATGTTTAATTTGCAATAGCACAAACTAAATGTGTGCTGTTAATCCCACTGTATCATTGATGGGTTAAATTACTATCGCGTAGTCAAAGGGAATATGAGAGAAGCAGTAGCAGCTAGTGAATGGACCGGGACATTGACTCGTGGTCGCCACTGCTGTTGGGGTGATTGGCTTGTGGGCGTGCCCAGACGAGTGGGACGTGTCGGGTTGCTCTGGCGGCACGTTGGCTCTTTCCATTGTTGAACTGAGCGTTCGCTGCGAATCCGAATGTGCCTTGAAATGTGCACTTCGAGTCATGCATACCGACCACGTGAGTTATTATTGTCGCCGTCGTCGCCTTTGTTGTTGTTGTCGCAGCTCGTCCGATTGCCCGGTTGGCGGCATCGTAATTGGTATTAGTTACAGAATTGATCACAAAGAGTAACAACTGCTTGCAATCTGTGCCCATTCACAATGGTTGTTACCATAATAATAGAAGAACGTCATAGCACAACACAATACACCTGGTTTATGACGAGCAATTGCCGTGACAGCGATTAGCTAGAAAAAAGCCAACAGCGCAGCACTGCTCCCTAATGAAAACTTAATGAATTTATATAGAAATGAAAACTACAAAACTATATGTATATATTTTTTTTTAAATATGTCATAGTCAAGGGTGTATTAAGTTAAGTATATTTTTATAGTATATTTTTCAATTCTTAGTTGGCATCAATATCGTCTTGTTCGTCCGTCTTTTCGTTGTAACGAAAGCATCTCAAAAACGGTAAGAGCTAGAAGCACCAAATTTGGTATGTATGTGTACACAAATCTAGTTTATTTCAAATGCCACGCCCCTTGCGGCCCCAATCCGAAAAAATAAAAAGTTACAAGTGCAAATTGTAAGTTAAATGACTTTTGAACGGTTTTATTTGTTTTTTTTTTTTATATCTTTATTAAAATAATTGAAAATTAAATATGACTAATAGTTTAATCCCTAAAATGATCTTTTCAATACACATAGTATGTTAAGATTTTTTAACATTTAACGAGACTAGAAAAAAAGCTAAAAGCGCAGAGCTGAGCCTCGTGACACTAGTTTCCCCAGTTAGTAGTTGAGCATAGTTCTAATTGCTAGTTGGCGAAGAATTGCATTTTTATTAAAGTCAAATGAAGCACGTTTTTCCATTAACGTGTTCATCAGCCATTTTGGATACTTATCCAAGCAACAACGACAGCTATTTAATCTGGCAGCCTTTTAGGCGCTGTCAGCTATTTATAGCTGAATGTGAGACAATGCCGGACGAATGAGTTGATGCAATCCACATGGCGAATTATGAGTACTTACCTTGCAAATGCTGGGGAAGGGGTGAGTTCAAGGCTTTTGTTCGAACTTTGTTTCACTTGATGACACTCAGAAATTGTTTTCAATGTTTGTTTTTTTTTTTAAAACTTATGAAACTCTTAACTCTTAACTCCAACTTAAGATTATGATTTTATTGAGATATTATTATTTTATTATTATTATATTTTAACTCAAACTTGAGATTATAATTTTATTATTATTATTATGTGTAAAGCTTTATTTGTATGCTTATTAAATTCTTAAAACACATAAAGAAAACACTAAAATTAATCAGATTCTAACTTAAGATTGTAATTAAATGAATATTTTCCAGAAAAAAGATAAAATAGTTGTTTTGTAATATTAAATTGGCGCATCTTTTAATATTCGATTGTGATTCAAAGCAAAAACATTACAACCACATATCACATAATTTGTTACCAATTGCGCAAACCACGTGCATTTCTCCCTGACGGGCCAAGAACAAAAATACGAGAAATGCTTCAGATGTTAAACTCGTATTACACAATCCGCGTCTCGAGAGCGACGTCAATGGAAACGATTATAATATTTGTCAAATTCGCAACAATGAAAGTAAGAGTTATTGCTCAAGTATAGAGAGTGCACGACGCACAGATACCCTGTACTCTGACTTCAAGTATTTAAGCTTGAACTAGTTATGAAATTTTTCTGAAAAATTTCATTATTTTTAAAAAGGTTTATCAAAAAATCAATGTTAGGTATTCGATGACCAATAAAATATTGAGATAGCTTTATTTTAAATTTATTTATTCTGTTTGAAAACTCTTAAGTTTCAATAAGAAATTTTTGAACTAAATTTGACTTGGTCATAAATTATCAAGTATTTTATTTGTATTTCATTTAGGTAAAGTTTTTCAACATTTAGTTAAGATCTCTGATATTTTGATGTACAATTCACAAAAATTAATGTCGAATTTGAAAATAACTCTTAGATAAGACATCGAATTTTTTAATATGATAATTTAAGTAATCAATATTAAGTTCTAATACCCATTCCAAGAGAATTGTTGTGGTAAACATAACAATTGGCTAGATATCAGGTTTTATATAACTTTATAACAACAGATAGATGTTATATAACTTTGTATCAACAAATAGGTGACTTTTCCCAGTAGGCGACCGAAAAAAGGAGATAGCTTAAGGCTATGGCCAGGTGAACATGACGACTTTTCCGGGCTATATACATATATATACGTACATTTATCGTAGATCCCAAAACAAAGGCAATGTTTTTGGAGTCGAAACTTCGCAGACATACAAATAAATTGAGTCACACAGCAAAACAGAATGGGACTCTATTTCAGTATCAGTTTCAATTTGAGTTTTTCAGACTTGGAGATGGTGACGGGCATTTGTCACTTGGATCTGATTCGAGGGAGGTCTAACATACATATGTACATACCACACACACAATTAAAAGTCAGTTAGGTGAATTTGATACGACGAACCAGTTAGCAAAGCAAAATGACAAAAGCAGACGGACAAGAAAAAGAAAAACAAGTGAGATAAATCAGAAGCCCGTAGTTCGTCGTCGGCTATGGGATTAATACATAGAAAGAGTTTGGGAAAAGGTGTGCGTGGATTCGTTAGGGAAGGGGTCGCGGGTAGGTAGGGGAATCGTCACACTCTTAGCGCGTTGTAAGCGATTTCCTTATAATAACAATTTTGATGACAGCTTCATGTTGTGTGGATATTACACGACATTATGACTTTAGTTTTAATGCGAATTTCGGTTACGAGTTCAGGATTATTCTTATAGTTTGTACAATATATGATTTGGATTTCAGCTTAATTTAGACAGACGTTTGACATGTTTAGGAAATGTTACATGTGCCAGTACGAGTATCTTTGTATCTTTATTGTAAGAGCGCAATTAAGAAGTTTCTTCTAAAATGAGTAGAGTTGACGTTTGTGGAGATTCTTAAGGGGCAAATGAGGTTTACAAATTTGGTTTTTAGTAATATTTTAATACTCTTTGGGGATTACTAACCTCAATTTTCAATTTGTCTAATTTCTTATTGAAATGTTGAAGCTTCAAAAATGAAATATCAGCTACAATTTTTTGTTATTAAGGAAGGTCCTAACCTCAAACTTAAAAATAATTACCTGTTTAGTCAAAGATCTGCTTAGAATTTAATATTTCAAGAGATTTCTTTTATAAAAACTGTCTATTAAAATTTGTTTGCATTGTTTTTTTTTTTTTATCATAATTACTGTTAGCTACATTATAGCCTAACCTCAAAGATTGACCTTTTTTAAAACTAACCTAACAGTGATTAGACTGTTCAGAAACTTCCTGGCTTATATATATTAGCATTTATACTGATTATTATAATTTTATACATACATATGTATAATATTAATTTCAGCTACTTAGGTGGGCACCTAACCTCAAACATTGAACTTAAAATCGCTTAAAATGCCAATTCATGAGTGCGCATTATCATAGCTAGACGCAACTCTGCTCTGGGCATGCCATAAAATCCATTTTCCATTTTCCATTTTTAATTTTCCATTTTCCATTTAAATGCAACGTCAAATGTTTTTGCCTTGAGCTCGGGAAAATTTTCGCACATACGTTTAAAAATCGCAGCTAAGATATGTGCATATTATAGTCATATGAGAGTTATGCTTATAAAAATGCAACTGAAAATTAGTTAAAACTAAAGACGGCTATTTCGATGGAATTGCTGCAGCTACAGTCGAGCTACGCTACAACGAATGAGTTGAGTAAGCCAATAAAACCTAGTAAGATGTAATCTTGAAAGTAATCTTAACGTAATATAGGACACAAAATATATAGATACTCTTTTTATTCCGTTATATTCAAATCGAAAACATTTTATCGCCAATAAATTTAAAGTTCGTTAAAAATAGATTACAATTTTTAAAATTTTTGCAGATTTGTTGACTAAAGTTGAAAATGAATTAACATTTTGTATACGGAAACTACACTAATATGAAAATAGATTACTTTTAAAAATATTAACGCAATTAAGTTGAAAATTGGCATTAATTACCAATAGTTTTTTTGTTTTATTAAATATTTCAATATGTTTCAATTTGAAATTCAATAAAAACAAGTTTAATAAGTTTGTATATTCATAACGCGAAGTTCGTCTTAGGCATGCTCTGCCGTATTTAAGAATAAGTATATGTAAGATAAATTATGACAACTTTCGTTCCTATTGAAGTAACACTGTTTTACTAAATACTTGAGAGTGGATAAAATTAAAATTCAAAAAAGAAGAGATGAAAATGTTTATTTTGGAAACGTTCGTTATAGGAGTGCTATACTGTAGACTGAACCACCTTAATATCATATTTATGTACATATACATACGTTCGAGTATAGAGTTGATACCAGAGTTTGCCTGGGAGCCTGAGAGAGCGACCTTTAATGGTGCCATTGTGTGCTAAATAGTGGCCCAGACTTAGACACTGTCTGAATCTGAATCTTGACGAGTATCTGTATCTGAAGCACCACCAGCAACAGCAGCACCAACATCAGCCGTGGTTCATCGTCATCCTCAACGTCGTCGACATCTTCATCATCATCATCATCGTCATCATCATCGTCGTCATCATCATCGTCATCGTCAGCGGTGGCGATTTCACACGCTCTGCGTTCCATTGTTCCCACAATTTTCCATTCATTCAGTTTGCTCACTTTGTGTTCCTACTTTGTAATAAGTTTTGCCCCGGAACAAAAAAAAAAAAAAAGAAAAACGGCACCTCACTACCTCCCTACCTACCTCCCTCCCTCCCTACCTACCTCCCTCCCTAACCCTGCTGACTCCCTGCAGCTGCCCTGTCTTGGTTTTGTCATTTTGGCCACCGGCTGTCGACGTCGTCATCATCATCGTCATCATCATCATCGTCATCATCATCATCGTCATCATCATCGTCATCATCATCATCGTCATCATCCACATCAACATCCATCGTCTTCTTGAGGCAGCCACATGCAATGCCAATAGCCCTATAATGAGTGTACTTTATATGGGGTTACTGTGCACATAGTTACACCCAGAAGTATGAGAGAATTACTTACTACACAAGTACTACTCTTATATACTTATAGACTTATAAACAGTTGCCTCCCTCCAATCCCATCCCACATAGACCCATCGTGGGAGTTGCTTTCGACGCTTCTTCAACTTAATTGATTGATCTCTTAGCACGAAATCAACCCGATAATTTACAACGATTTAGAAGAAGTTGATATTAAAAGATGCTCCTATTAGATTACTCCAAGTATTTTAATAAATACTTGGAGATTCAAGTGTGTGTGTTCTTAAAAATATTGCCATATTTTTAAATATTCTAAAGATTTTCAAGATATTTCGCTGCTGTATTCTTAGTTTCTTACCAAGGGATTTGAAAAATACTTATGTATATATAGCAGAATATACTTACCTATATTTTGATGACGCCTTTACTTAAGATTCATTAAATTTATACACTAAATAATATAAAAACATATTCATATTATTATGCAGTCTGATTTTTTTGATGGATCACTAAGTTTCGTTTAAAAAAGATTAAATTTGATCGAAGAACGAAGCTTCTTTGGTATTCAAATCGAAATACCCATATATTGATTAATATTCTAGGGTATTTAATCTTTGTTAATCTATTTGCTTGACTTGACTTAAACAGAGATTGCAACTATTCAAGATCTGCGATTTGAAAACAAAAAACTAAGATGTTACTTTCTCATTCTAAACAACACGTCGTATCAACAAGATGATATCTGAACTTTTTGTTAGTTAATAATACCAACGAGAGTACATGCATATATTTTTGTTAATATAGAAGTCATCGCTTAACTTCCTATATATTACACACACACACACACACACACACACATACATGCAGTGAAAGATCTGACGACGAGCACGTTTTGAGCATGACACATATACAAATACATACACACATACAAATGTACATACGTAAAAAGAAAACTGAGCACTCGTAAATTGTCTGTGGTCACATTAGGCTAATGCGAGCTTTTCTTAGGGTTTCTGAATAAAGGAAGATGGTGAGTGAGATTGGGGGGGGGGGGGGGGGAGGTGTTTATACGCATTGAGAGGGGCTCATAAAAGTGGCAAGTGCATCACGTAATTGCCACAAACAACACACGCAGCTACGGCGCATGCGATCTACACCCAAGAAGAAGGCAAAGAAGACGGATACGAAGACAAAGTTTCCAAGCACAGATGCATTCATTCACATTACCCTTCCAACAGCTCTTGCTCTCTGGCTCTCTTTAGCTGCGCTCTTGCACTCTCCTGCGCTCTCTCACTTCTAATGTGTCCATTGCATTATCAACAGCTCAATTGGCGTTGTTTGTTGTTGCCTTTTGCGCAAGCGCCGCTTGCTTGAAGACAGCCGAACGCCAAAGAGCCGACGACAGCCGAATCGTGTCTCAAGACACGATTGTATGCGGTAGCCCTAAAAACATTTCGCGTCATTTTTTCGTTTGCTCAGTCAACTTCCGCCACGAAACGCGGTCGGACGTGCGTCTTAAGCGGCGATCGCAGCAGAAAGCACAAAAGAGAATTGTAAAATTCGTGCACTTTACGTGTTTGTTTTTGTTATATTTTTGTTGTTGTTGTGTGTGCGTGTGCGTGTGTGTTTTGGTGGTGTCTTTTCGTCTGCATTGGCGCGTAACGTGCAGCGCTATTATCTGCTACCCCCTTCCCCATGAACACAACAGAGTGAGCGAGCGAGCGAGCGAGCGAGAGGGGAATACGTTCTTTTGTGTCCTGAACACAGGATGCGCTTCAATGCGCACGCGCACCTGTTTTTTTTTTGTCTTTCCGTACAGTGAAACTGGTGTAACAACAACAACCACAACAACAAGTCGCGCGTAACATTTGTTATTGCCACACGAAGATAGAAGAAATAAACGTCAACGCCGGTAAATTTAATTTATGCAAAATATAAGTAGAAAAATTGTGAAAAATGCATAAAGGAAAAGCCTTCACTTAAGATATGGTTTATAGGTTTACTTGAGTGGAAAATTCAACTGGTTGTTTCCCCTCGAGTCCCCCCCCTAAAAGAACCTGTTGTCAACTATTTCACATTTGTGTGAGAGTTTCCGATAAGAAAAACTCCCACATTTTGTCAGCGTATCAGCCGAACTAATTTGAATATGGTAATATAATATTTAAGCGACCGGAACTTGTCTTAGGTCACATTGGTAATAACCCCTGGCTGCGAGAAATTGGCCTTAAAATCATATCATAACATTGTTTCTTTTCGAAAGTCTTACGTAATTTCAACAGTTTTAAGTTTCTTTGGATTATATAACTTTAGCTTTTTCATATCTGTTACTAAAGAAATTTGCCAATTTTAGAGTTTATCGAATTGTTTTAAAAACGATTCGGAGTTTATTCTTTATTTTTCTCAGCTCTTGGCTGTTAAGTATTTCAAAATTGTTTTCCTTATTCACAGAGTTGGTTTAAACAGTCTACAGTAACTTCTGTTTTTCATAATCGATCATTATGATATTTTCAGTTCAGAAATATAATGTTCAAAAACACGCCTATCACTTAAGAAAGGCTCTAGCTTTAAAAAAAGTTTTCCAGAATTTTTCGAACTATGTATAGTTAAAGTTATTTCTAACTTTCTACGCTTTAAAACTACTCCTAAAACCGAACTCATTTCCTTAGCTCTTTATTGCGATTGATCTGAACATATAAATTTTAAAAAATATATATGAAGTAGTTTAGTTTGAAATCAAACATATAGCTCCAAGAAATTTCCGAATTTCTGATTTTTAATAACCATAACTAAGTTCAATTTGAAATTAGTAAATTTTGTATTCATTTGATTCCTTGATGAATATTCAAATAATTTTGTTTTTTAGAATAAAACTGTATTATTTATTAATAGAGTTTCTGTTCTAGTTTTAGTTTTTATCATTTCGAATAGCACCCAAAACGTGTTGAAAAATAATTGGAAAATGCGCAGAATGATGAATAATTTTCAATCAGAAAGATGGAGGAAAGTAATTAGAATACGAACGATTGAACTAGAAAACTAGAGAAATGGAACTAACGGTTGTATGTAGAGTGATTGTTGCAATTACGATTGTGATTGTGATTGTGATTATGATTCTGATTATGATTAGTATGTATAAGTAGATTAGTTTATTGTGTTTTGTTTTTATGATTATGATTATGTTGGGTCTTGAACTAATTGGGAATTCGATATTTGCAGAGATTGGCTCGATGATTAGACGGCTGCCAAGTGGCAACAAGGAGTATGCTCATTGTGGACATGCTAACATTGGCATTAGCGAATGGACAAAGTGTGCTAGAGCGAGAGCGAGAGCGGGAGCGAGAGAGAGAGCGACAGCTATGCGATGATGGCACAGAACGGGGCAAAATGACGGCGACAATGGCTAACAAAATGCCGAGCAAACACAATGAAGATGCAAATTGCAAGAGCAATAATAACAACAGCAACAGCAACAGCAACAGCAGCAATCATAATGAGCATAATATTGCTGTGGCAACAGCAACTCGGACGGGCAACATGTCTAACGGTGAACTAGGCTTCAATGTTGATGACGATGTTGCTGTCGATTTGTCATGCGAGACACGCATTCAACATGATGATGATGATGATGATGATGATGATGATGTTGCTGCTGCTGCTGATGATGATGTTGCTGGCGTGCAATACGAGGCGCATTGTGCGTGGCAGCCGCTGCGCACAGAGAGAGACAGAGAGAGGGCGATAAAGAGGGGCGAAGAGGCGTGCCAGTCAGCGAGGGACATGCAAACGTTGTTGCAGGCGCATGCGCGTGCTGAATACAGCGACAACAACAACGACAACGACAACGACAACACAGACACAACAGCAACGGAAGTTGCCAGCAATTGTGAGCGCGCGCAAGTCGAGCGTGAGAGCGTGAGAGGAAATGGAACTGACGCTGGCAGCGGGAGCGGGAGCGCAAACGCAAATCATGCTGGCCATGGTCAACAACCACCCAATGTGACAACAACAACAACTGGCAACAGCAGCGACAGCGCCTGCTCAATACCTAAAATTGCCACAGAGCTTTTCAAAGCCAAACTCACACAAAAAGCCGTGGCAGCAACATCAGCAACACCAGCAGCAGCAGCAGTCGTCGCAGCAAGCGCAGCTGAGCACCAGCAGCAGCAGCAGCAGCACCAGCCAATTTTCAATAAACTTGGCCAAAATACAACAAAACAATTGTTACAAACAAATTCTGCACATTTTGTGGCAATTCCAAATAATTCAAGTGTTCAACAATTGCAATTTGAGCAACGACAGCAAACAAATTTTTATACAGGCGTCAACAACGACGCCAACTGCGCAGCTGGCGTTGACGCTGACGCTGACGACGACGCTGACGACGACGCGCAACGTAGAGAAAAATTTGTGCAAAAAGAAGGCAGTGAAAATGCGTTAACAGCTCGCGTGCCACATGATTTTTTTTTCAATTTCTGTGAAAATGTGCAAAGTGACAAACTAGTGACAACAACAACAGCAACAACAACATTGCAAGCAGCAACATTAAATGTTGAACAAAATTTAAAACAACAGCAGCAGCAGCAGCATCAGCAAAATCAGCAAGAAAATCAGCAGGCAAAGCAGCAAAAGGAAGGGGAAAAGTCACAGGCAGAGGCACAGCCAGAGGAGGGAGAACTAAGGACGCCATTGTCATTGCCATATTTGCAGCAACTTGGAGGAGCAGCAGCAGCAGCAGCAGCAGCAACAACAACAACGACAACAACAGCAGCAACAACGACAACAACAAATGTTGTTGATGTTGTTGCTGGCGCGGATTTCATACAAAGCGTGCCAGTTGTTGTTGGTGTTGCTGACGGTTACGTGGATAACGTGAATGTGCAGAAAAGTGCAGACAACAAAGCAGCAGCAGCAACAGCAGCAGCTGAAGCAACAACAACAACAGCAGCAACGAGCAACGATTGCCAAGTAACGAGTAACGAGTATTGCCAATTAATTGACTGCGATACACTAGAAGACGCTGATCAGCAGCAGGAACAACACTCGTGCAACAGCAACAACAGTAGCACAACAGCAACAGATTTTGATTTGATTGATTTTGAAAGCGATTTGATTGATGATTTTGTGGCCAGTCAGCGCTTGAAACGCTTACAGCATAATTTTCAGGGACGCGTTAACAGCAACAGCAGCAGCAACAGCAGCAGCAACAGCAGCAACGACAACAACAGCTGTAGTGACAAAGTTGATTGTGTAAAGGCATCCTTGAGACAACAACAACAACAACAACAACAACAACAATCACAGCTACAACTACAACTACCACTACAATCGAATGCCAGCACAGCAACAACAATAGAGAAACTACCCCCAGCAACATTGACACCCCCACCCCCACCCCCACCCCCAGCAACAGGAACAGCAACAACGCCAAGCAAATGGCCAAAACCAGAAGCTGTTAAGCTTAATCAAATTGTGCAAATTGCCAGCAAACATGAAAAGCACAGCTCAAGTGCAATACAATTAGATGTAAATTGTAGACAAGACGAGCAATTGGCAAATGAAAATAGCAGCAGCAACAGCAACAGCAACAGCAGCAGCAGCAGCAATAAAAGCACAGAGCAATTGCTGAATTCAACGTTGTTGTTGTTGCCAGAGCTGCCAGAGTTGCCACTGCGCGTGTGCGCGAAAAATGAGAGCATAAATGTGCTCAGCGAAGAGATTGAAAGTGTTGAATTGACAGCTGTCAAAAGCAGCAACGACAACGACAACGACGACAGCAACCAGGTGCTGATTGAAATTGAAACGGTTGGCGAGCAGGTGCCACAAGCGCTTGAACAATTGACAACAGCAACATCGACAACAACAACAGCAACAACAACAACAACAACAACAACAACATTGGGCATACGCAGCGCATTTGTGGCAACACATGCGGAAAGTTGTGGCAAGAAAGCAACGACAAACGTTGACAATTTTGTGGCAACACTCAGCGAATTCGATGTGCAGCGCTTTGGCGAGTATTTGAAAGCAGCGAGACAGCTACAGCTGCTCGACATCAATCACAATCACAATCACAGTTCAAATCAAGCAATCAATCAAGCAGCGATTGATTTCAATTCCAACTCAAATTCGAGTTCGTCTTTGAGTGTTAAACAGCGACGTGGTTTTCAGTGTTACGACGAGTTACTCGCTGAATTTGTGAGCGAGCAACAGGAGAGCGATAACGATAACGATAACGATAACGATAGCGATAGCGAGTACAGCGATAACAATTGCAATGATTGCCAGTGCCAAGAGTGCCTAGCAACAGCAACACAACAGTTCATCATACAACCGAACAACGAGTACAATTGCAATACAAATACAGCGAGTCCACTCGTTACTTTAGCCAACTCATATCGAACAGCAACAACAACGAGTGCAATCGATACAGCAACGATCAAAATGCGTGAGGTAAATGGACAATTGCGTGGTTTGCTCAAAAAACCAAATCGCCCGCCGCCGACGCGCAAAAATCGCGTTGTCTTCGACGAGACGCGCAACGAGTTCTTCGAGGCGGACTATATCATATTGATACGCGAGGATTGCGCCTACGACGAGGAGGACGAGGAGCCCTGCACCTGCGGCGAGCACGAGCTGGTGCGTCTCTGCTGCGAGGAGGGATGTCAGTGCAACTATGCGGTTAATGCCACCGATTCGGCTGACGGACGAACGCCACAGGTGAGTGAACGTTGCGTGGGACCCAACCCCCTAGAGCTAGACCCAACCCACTGGGTCCACCACTCCCGATAGCATCGATATATCGAACTTTTATTTTAATATTAAACTATCGATATTTCGACTTCGATAGTTAACGATAGTAGATGTTGGTGCCTGGAAATTGTCAAATTATGGACCCACCACTAGAGCTGTCTCCACCACTCCCGATAGCATCGATATATCGAACTTTTATTTTAATATTAAACTATCGATATTTCGACTTCGATAGTTAACGATAGTAGATGTTGGTGCCTGGAAATTGTCAAATTATGGACCCACCACTAGAGCTGGCTCCACCACTCCCGATAGCATCGATATATCGAGCTTTATTTTATTCTTCAACTATCGATGTTGCGACTTCGATAGTTAACGATAGTAGATGTTGGTGCCTGGAAATTGTCAAATTATGGACCCACCACTAGAGCTGGCTCCACCACTCCCGATAGCATCGATATATCGAACTTTTATTTTAATATTAAACTATCGATGTTGCGACTTCGATAGTTAACGATAGTAGACCGCGTGCTTAATTAATTTGGTGAAAATTGTCAAATTATGGAACAATTTTTAAAATCTTTGATTAGTTTCTATTTGTACTGTGACTTATTAGACTTTAACTACTTTGAAATTAGCACTTCTGTTATCGATAGTTTCGAATTTTTGTATAGAAAGTCTCGAAAACATCGAATATCTCCACCATCGATATTTTCCCAGCTCTGCCCACAACCAATCTAAATACTTAACCCCTCTACAAACGGGGAATTCTCTACTCACTTTAAGCGGATTTTGTCGAGTTGCACTATGGTAAAAAGAACTCGAAATTTTGGCATAAACTATAAAATAAAGAGATAGGCACTTTAAATTTGGCATGAGCTAGACTAATTTACAATTTTGAATTTTTTTTGGTTGGGTTTGGACCACGCCTTCACCTGCCTCTCCTTATCCGACTATGAAAATCAAGGGTAAAATATATATAACAAATCTAATTAAATCTAAAAATCTAAATAATAATAAATAATCTTAGTTAGGCTAAAGTATAATTAATATTTTGTTTGTTTTTTAATTGGACCTTGGTTCGCTTTTGAGTTTTTTGATTAAGAATATATGCAATTTTGTAAGATGCCAAAAATATCGGACTTTTTACCATAGTGAAGTGCCCGAAGTTGAAGTGCTTAGGCAGCTTAAAACTCTCGCTCACTCATTCTCTCTCTAACTATTCCTACTCCTAATTCTGTGTCTCTGTCTCTGTCTCTATCACCTGCAAACACCGTCAACACCTGGAGCCTAAAGCTCCCCATTCACAGCTACCAAAAGCTTTTGCCACAAAACCACAGACAGTCAGACAGTCAGACAGTCAGCTTATTATTAACTTTGTTTTGCATCGAGTCTTATCGAATTTCTCCATTTCACGTTCCACTTTCGTTTTATCACATTTCTCCCTTTCGCTTTCAACGGCCATATTGACAAACTTAAGTCCACATCTTAAGGTCCTCCATGTTCACTTTATTGTGTTCATTTAATCAAAAACTCTTCCTGGTATTTAAATAATTTATTTATACTGCACTTGCTTACAATGTCATCAGTTTGTTAGTTATTCATTTGCATCAATCGAGTCCTCCATGTTCACTTTATTGCTTAATACCGATGTCTGGTCTATTTGATATTTGATAAACAATTTGTATATTTGTTTATAACTTGGGTTTTTTTTAATACTGTTAGTTCAGTTAGTTGCTCATTTACACTGGCGTCCTCCACGTTCACTTTATTTCAACTTTTCTTTAATTTTATGACAAACACAATAATCACATTTCTCCCTTTCGCTTTCAACGGCCATATTGACAAACTTAAGTCCACAACTTAAGGTCCTCCATGTTCAGTTTATTGCTCAATTTTATTATATGGCATTTACTTTTTATAAACTATACCTGATTTTTCATTTATTTATTAATAATGCGGTTACTTTATTGTTACTTCAGTTGGTTGTTTGTTCAACTCATTGTTTTGTCCTCCATGTTAACTTTATTATTGTTTAAGTTGTAGTTAACACTTTGATTGTGGCATTTACTCACTTTTCACTTTTACCAGCTTTTACAACTGCCTGTTTAATTTGCCTAAAATCATTTCTGTCCTCCATGCTCACTTTATTGCGTGTTATTTATATTCTATATTTATTTTTATTTAGTTTTTTGTCATTCATTGCTGTCATTATGAATTCTTGCTCTCCATGGTCACATTTGCCGTCGCTTTCATAATTTCACATCCACGTCCATGGTCACTTTTTTGTCGGTCTAATGTCCGTAAAGCTAATTAATTATTTACTTATTCCTTTTTGGTATTTTTTGTTTGTTTGTTTCGTCCTCCTTGGTCACTTTATTGCAACCACAAGTTGTGCAAAATATCCTTAAATTGATGGTGCTGCTTTTCTCCATTGTGCATTGCAATGTCCTCCATGTTCACTTTTTGTTCTTAATGGCTTTAACTGCTACTAGTTGCACTTTCAAGCGCTCTCTCTGTTTCTTTACGACCGGCTCTCGCTTTCTTCTCTTCTCTTCTTTTCCCTTCTCTTCTTTTCCCTTCTCTTTTCATCCCTTAAAACTTCTCCTTCCCCAAGAAAAAGTTGTTGTCCTTCCCGTCAATTACGTCACAATTGACCGCCTTTTGTTATCACTACAGATAAAACAATAACAAAAGCACATTATATACTCGAAGACAAATTTTGCCTTTGTCCTTGGGTACATCTACACTCAGAGAAAACAAACCAAGCTGACTAACTTGGGAATTTCCAAGACTGAGTACAAAATATCACAATTCAAGTTCATTCAAGAAATCTTAAAACACGACTTTTTTGGGATACTTTAAGTAAGTTTCGAAATTAATTCAAGTCTTAAAAAAAATAAACGAAACTTACTAGTTTAAGTACTCAAGAATCTTGAACTAATCCCAAAATGTACTGGTTTCCAAATCATTCTCATATTTAAGTTCATATCAATCTTGAAAAATACCAGTTATCTTAAATAAATACACAGCTATCTTAAACTTTAAGAACAAATGTAAAAAAGTCACCAGCTTTCGACTCAGATTGGAGAAAATCGAATTTTGAATTTGAAGATCGTTTTATACTTATTTCAAGAAAAATCAATCACTACGATCTTAAAATGCAAGAAAAACAAATTCAAATTCTATTCAATTCGTATAGCATATTTCTCTCAGTGTCTGTGTGTATTTATGAAAGAGTATTGTATTTTAAGTTGATTGTCTAGTCTGCAGATTGCATATCCTTTATATCCTGTTTTGTCGAAGTGAAGTCAAGTTGCAAGTTAAACACACACACACACACACACACACACACAAGTTTTCTTTCTTCTTTCTTCTTCCTCCTTATTCCTTTCTTTTGTTGCTCCTACCAGATTCAGTAGTTAGCTTGCCCTTTGTCCTTCCGCCTTCCGCCTTCCTACTTCGTCCTTGGTCCTTTTGGGTCCATTGGCTCCTACGCTCCATTTGCAAGTGTTGAATAAATCACTTACAAACTTTTACACAACTTGCAACATTGTTGTACTCACTGTATGTGTGTGTGTGTCTTTGTGGGCGTAACTGTTATATTGTTTTATGAAATTGTGCCTTGAAGTACACGTTATCCTGATGTACGCGTTTCCCTGTGTTTAAGGACATTTAGCAAAGTTTCCTGTCGCAGCAGCTTCCGAGAGCTGCGACTCCTGAAAACATGCATTACCCTGTAATGCACTGTTATGGATTTTACTCTTGCCGAATTCCTATGCAAAGTTGTGATCAAGTATTTTTTTACGGCCATCACAACTTTGTAATGCTTTAAAACCGTTGTGAAAATACAACTTTTTTTATTATACCCAAATAATTCAAACTCAAAAACAATGTAACCGTTTAGTAACCGATTCATGTGTAAGGGTTACTTTCAGTTCAATCAGACAGTAAATTCAATTGTCTAAATTCACAGCTGTTATCATTATTTTCGAAGCTTATTTTTATTTATATTTGTAATTTAAATATTAATTTCATTAAATCCACTTTCGAAGATGTCCATTATTGTAAATGATCTATATATGAGAAATTTGGAATTTTTGAACTTTCAACAAGCACAACTTTACCAAAACTCATCCGATTTCCATGAGGAATGTCTTATTTTTCATAATATTAACCCTACTTTGACTTTGCATTTAAATTTTGTGATTCTGAGACAAACAATTTTTTTCGAAAATTTCTCGATTTTTACATAGTTACCCCTTTACAATTTTTGAAAATTTTCAAAAATTTTGAAACTTTAATTTATTATTTCAATCGAGTCCAGGTGATAAAATAAGGGTAAAAAAGTACTTTTGAGCTTATTTCACCATTTTTTTCTTCAAGATTTATGCTAAAAACTGCAAAATGTTCCCTGATTTATGGAACATGGTATTCTTTTAATTTGAATAGATTTGTCAAATCTTGACCGATTTTCAAAAGGGATGTTTTTCTTACCAATTAATTATACAAATATTGATTTGGCATCAAAATTTTATGATTTTGAAAAATGTATTTTTTTCGGAAATTTTACATAGTTACCCCTTTACATTTTTCGAAAATTTTCAAAAATTTTAAATCTTAAATTTATTCTTTTAATCGACTCCAGGTGATCAAATTAGGGTAAAAAAGTACTTGTGAACTTATTTCCACTATTCTACTTTAAAATCTTAACGGTTATTTCGGTTTTGGGCTTGGGTATAATAAAAAAGTTTTGTTTCGGTTACGGTTCCAGTTACGGTTGCCAATTTTAGTTTGCCAAGTTTAGAAAATGTTTAAACTTAAAGACAACTTATGGAAATGTTTTTTTTTTTTGTAAATAAAAGTTAACGCTATTGCCACTTGATTTAGTTCGAGTTAGAGAAAATTATAGACGTTCGACTTATAGAAGTTCCACTGTACTTGCTTTTGAATGATTTTTTGTTGCTGGTGCAAGTAAAGTATGAAAGAAAAGGTAATTGGAACTGTAATCGATTCTCTGCTGCTTACTGCTTGCAGTGTGTGCTCTACGTGCTCGAGCAGCACTCTTTCTCTCCCTCTCTCTCCCTCCCTCTCTCTCTCTCTCTCTCTCTCTCTCTCGCACTCGCACTCGCATCGATCCTAAGCGGCCCTCAAGCTGCGTTTAAAATTCAATTTTCTGCCACATGAGCGTCACTTGAGTTGCTGCGCTGTTTTTTGCTTATCTGCCAACAGCTTCTAAAACTGTGGCAAGTACACACACACAGACACACACACACACACACACAGACACACACACACACACACACACAGACAGATAGAGAGACATCTGTCTGAGTGAATTGGCCAAGTGGGTGGCCGCCCAATGCACTTGACTTGGCGCTGCTCAAGCATCTGGCCCATTGCCTTAGACCCTTGGACCCGTTGCACAGTGGTCCCTGACTGATGGACTTGCCACGAAAAAAAAAATAATAATAATAATACAGTCGAATTTGCCAAACTCGAATTACCATTATCCACACACAAAAGTCGAATTATGGAGACTTCGACTTATAGAAGTTCGAGTTGTGGAAGTTCGATTGTAATTATAATCAGGTTATCGAACCGATACGAATATCGGTTTCAGTTATGTTTGCATTTAGGTTTTCGATTATCGGTTACGCTAAATTAGTATGTATCGGTTACGTAGCGGTTACCGGTTTCGGTTTCGGTTTCGAAATGCAGGTATGATTTCGGTTCACAAAATAAATTTAATAAAGTATTCAAAAATTTCAAAAATTAAGCTATTTTTATTCAGATCAATATATCAATTAAATTAGGGCAGAAGTAAATATTAAATTTGGTTTTGAAAAACGATGAGTCCACCTTAACAACATACATAATTAAATTTAATGATTGATTGGACCTAATTTAGCTGTTATGCATATAACGGACTCTTAACGGTTATTTCGGCTACGGCTACCAATTTTAATCGGTTAACACCGGTTATCGTTTACGGTTATGCTAACGGGATTAATCTCTGATCATAATAATAATAAAAATAATTATAATAAGCAATACGAGAATCTCTGCCTCACTCTTCATACAAGCTGGACCACTGTGCATTGCCTACCTCCCCCGCTCGCTCTTTCTCTCTCTCTCTCTCTCTTTCTCCCTCCCTCTCTCATAGTCTCCTTGTCGCGCTGAAGAGTTTAATATGCATTTAGTGTACGAGTATGTAACAAGTTTACAAAACGCGTTGCATAACCCAAAACGCCATTACAAGTCGACAGCCAGACAGACGTAGGACAGACAGCAAAAAATAAAAAAATAAAAATAAAAAAATATAAAACATCGAAATGAATGGCAAGAAAAAAAGGAAACATTTTTCTTCTTATCCCATCTATTTTTTTTTTCTGTTTTGTTTTTATTGTTTTGTGTGTCATTTTTGTGGCAAAGTTTTTAGTGCGTTTTTTTTTCTTTTCATTTTGTGAAATTTTTCCCACACTGTGTGGGAGGAGAGTGCAAAATCTATATATGTAAATACATATGGATATATGTATGTACATACATATATGCATATCGTTTGGAGGCACTTCTTAAACTTAACTTTAACCAACACAACACAAAATTTTTGATTGCTTGGCGAACCACAAAAACTCAACTTGGCATTCGCTGGCGAACTTTTGGCCTAGACTTTGTTCTTCTTCTTCTTCTACTTTTTCTACTTCTTCTTCTTCTTCTTCTTCATCTTCATCATTGTTGCAATTGCAAATGGTTAACATTGTATTTGTATTGTATTGTATTGTGCATGTCTGTGCGTGCTTGCACTTGTGCTTGTTTCCCATGTAGGATTATATACATACATACATAAATACATATATATATATGCACATATGTATGTATTTTCCTGTCCTTGGTTTTTGTGGTTAGTGCTGTGAGTGAGTGAGTGTGTGACTGTAGACTATTGCTGAGATACCATCAGCGTTTCTCTCAGTGCAAATTATGCTTAATTAAAACTGTTATACAGCGTTTAAATGCCATCTTAACGAACTAAATGTCTCTAACTAAGGCATTGCATACTTCTAAATGCTTCTTTGAATACTAATCTACACTTTGTCAACTGTTATATGCGGTAAAATTTATCTTTAGACAGCTGTAAACAATATTGATTCTGAATGTGTCATTTAACTGTTATACCTTCTTTAAATATGGCTAAATGTTGAGAGTTCAGGCTTTGTAGACTTTTAAATAATCGCTTGGCCACTGTCATATACTGAGTCAACTGTTATACACTGCAAAAAGTATCTAAACACAGGTTTAACCAAAATTCAATCTCAATTCAACAATAACAGCAACGCATTGAACTTTTCCAACAGTTATACAGCTGTTATACAACTGGTATACGACTGTTATATACATTATATATTAACTAAATGCAATTTGCAAGTATATCAATTCATAAAAAAACTGTTATACGACTGTTATACACATTGTATATTAACTATGTGTAATTTGCAAATATATCAAGTTATAAAACATCACCGCTGTTGACTCTTGCAACCCGTAAGCAACTGTTATATGACTGTTATATAGTCACTGGCCTTAACACAGATTTACGAACACCCACAGTTCATCAGCCGTAGACAGAGACACAGACACAGACAGAGACAGAGACAGAGACCCAACCAACCCCAATTCGTCTGGCTATAAAACTCAATTAGCTTTATTTGCGGCGGGGGCATAATTATGTACTACGTAATCCTTAGACTACGAGTATAACTAACTTAGTTGTTGGCTAACTTGTAAGAGCTTTACTCTAAATCATTTTCCGTCTCCTTTCTATCCCACAGAGTCCCAAATTTCAGCCGCCAATTGACTTTGTGGACGATGCGGCGCTGAGTCCGCCCGATGGCTATAAGGATAATAGCCTGAAGAATACGCTGGGCGGGGCGCTAAGCGGTCACATATTTGGGGCACAGCATTTGCAGCAGTTGCAGGTGATACAACGCCTGCAGCAGCAACGTGCCGCAATGTTGGCGGCACGCAACAGCAATGGCAATGGCAACACTCAAATACCGCCGCCACCGCCGCCCGTTGGCACCGCACAGCAGCAGCAGCAGCAGCAGCAGCAGCAACAACAACAACAGCAGCAACAACAACAACAGCAGCAACAACAGCAACATCATGCAACATCACAACAAGCCGATGAGGATTTACAGGGTGTTTGCACCGAGTGCGCGGAGTGCGCCGAATGCGCCGCCAAACAGCTGCAGGATGCAGGTAACTGACTTTTTCACTTTACTTTACTTGTACTATGGGACAAAAGCCACACATTTTGGCATAAACTCTAAAAACAAAAAACAGAATCTGTAATATATATATTTTTTTAAATCGGTTCTTACCTTCTTCTCTCCATTGAACATTGGGTAAAATGTCTATTATATTACATTAACAAAAGAAAAACTAAATACCTATAAAGCTAGAGACTTGTAATTTGGCATGAACCTTAGTTAAAGTAATTTCGAACTTTTTTTTAACTATGCGAAAAATATGTATTATATTTACAAAAAAATGTTAATATAAAGCTAGAGACTACAAATTTGTTATTAGTTGTTAGTTAGGCTAAAGTAAATTTGATGTATATATATTTTATTATTTTATTTATTCACGACTTTCGAAAAAGTTCAATTAATTATTTTAAACTCAAAATATAAAGCTAAATACTTTAAGCTTTGCATTTCAGACAAAGGTGTTGTTTATAGTTTTAGACCCCTCCCCATTTGACTTCAGGAAAAAACTAGTATAAAATAACTTTAAATTAACTTAGCCATGTGTACACTTTTTTATTATATTAACAAAACAAACACAATTCGCACCGTAAGTTGAAAATATATTTTCGATCCATGTTTAGTCGATATGACAACTCTTAATCAGCTGAATTTGATTGAGTTTTAAATATTAAGAGTAATCCCAAATAATCTAAAAAAAAAAAAAAGATTATTCCGTCATAAATATTTAGATATAGAAAACTAAAAAAAAAATATCAGGCTCTTGGCCCATAGTATTTTAGCTTCAATTAGCGGACATTCCTTTGGGAGTCAGCGGGTGGAAGGAACAACTAGAGGAAGAGGAGAGGAGGGGGGTGGAGGGAGGGGCAGGCAACTCGGTGGCAACTGCCGCGGGGCGCTTTTCAAATGTTTTCGTTTGCCTTTGTGTGATCTAATTATGAATTATTTATGCAAACATTCGCCCAGGCGCAACTAGACTCTCTCCCTTTCTCCCTCACTCCCCCACTCCCTCTCTTTCTGTATATATTTGACCCATAGGCTGGACGCCATTTTGTTTTTGTCGCTAGAAGTCCACGCTATATTTTATGGTTAATTAAATTCCATAAAATCTAATTGAAAGAACCTGTTGAAAGCTGCTTCCTTTGGCAATAAATTCACATGACTTTGACGCGAATTTTAATGCTTAAACTGTCATACAACTGTTATACAAACATACACAAAGAGCTTTTAAATAGCTGGGTTAGACTTTCATATTAAAGACAGACTTTGACTGTTATACTGGAGATTTATACTCAGTTAAAGCTGAAACCGGGAAGAAAACAGATTGGAATCCAATCTATCAAATCTACAATGAATAGAATTGAACAGAATCTTAGGTAATTAAACTGTCATACAACTGTTATACAAGCATACACGATCTTTCGTTTGACTATCGTGACAGAGTATTGAACCAAACTAACGTTACAATAATCAAATCAAAAAATTAACTGTTATTCTAGAGTAAAATGCTGAAATATTTATAAGTGAAAACGGATTTCAGACAGTTTCTTAGCTAAATTAATTTGAATGAATTAATACAACTGTTATACATTTAAAGTCTTCCTTTTGATTGAAAAATATTTTAAAATACTATAAAAACAAAGTCAATTTATTAAGTTTTTTAAATTGAATACAATACTAATCTAACTTTTCTTTTATATTAAATATATTTAAAATTTAGCATTTTTATTTAAGTTATTTTGAATTTGTAATAAATAATAATAGTAATATTATAATATTAAATTACTTGTATATATCTTTTTAATAAGCTAATAAGTCAAGTTGCTCATTTTGCTCTGATATTATTTATGTTATTCTTTTTTTTTTTTTTTTTTTATTTGATAAATGGTTTTATTATGTTATAACTATATGTAACTTAGCCACACATTGATTTCTTCAATTGTCCTTAGGTATTTACAGTACACTTAGTTTAGGCGTAATTCGACTAAATTTCAATTTGATATCAATCGCCCGCATTTTGGCAAATGTTAAACTTGGGCTTTTAGTTTCTGGGGCTGTCGCAGTTATTGATTGATTTATGGCAACTTTACTTAATGGATAAACAAGCGCGAGTTGTTGTTCATGGTTGTTTATTGTTGTTTATTGGCTTGTTTGCTCATTGGCTAAGCTCGTTCCGCCCTCAGAGCCGACAGAGCAGCCATACAAGGACACAGCGACAATTTTTGGGCCACCTCAAGGGTCATGGAGTGACGGCAAAAATATGTATGAGGTTGAGTTGGGAAATCGAGGAGCGTAGACATTTGCATTAATATTGGTCACGCTTTATCGATTATCAAGCGACAAACGAACGGAACGAAACGAAACGAATCGAATCGAATCGAATTGAAACAGGGCTCAAACTTGACTCGACATTAATTGTTGCGCCTAACGAAGCGGAATGTGACCAAACCCGAGTCGAGCCCCAGCCCAGTTCAATTGAGTTTAGTTCACTTCAATTCAGTTAAGGTCCGGCCCAACTATGAGTTGCCCTGCCCAGCGATCCTTCAAGCGCGCTTCCGCTTCTCTTCCAATTCGAACTCGAATTCGAATTCGAGCTGGGCGCGTGACAATTGATTTGTGTTCGTGACACCGACACAGAAACACGACTGAAAACACGACAGAAAACACGACTGAAAACACGACAGAAAACACGACTGAAAACACGATTTGTATAACCAACAAATTACACTAGACATTTAAATAAATACTTAAATTTCAGTGTCTATTTTCTTAATATTTTCTTTAAATTTTGAAATAAAATAACAATTTTTTAAATACAAGAGTTTCAATAGACAGAGTTTCCATGTCGAAAAATTTATTTTAAAAAAATAGTCTATTTTATTGCTGTCTATTTACAGCTTTTTTAGACCCATTTAAATGCTGAGGTATATTCGGTATTTGTTGCTTAATTTATAGACATAATACAGACAAAACACAAAATGAAAGTATTTTTAATTGGAAAATCTGCAATAATAATATAATAATATCTCAATCTCAATAAATTTGTATGAAATTATATTAGTGGTTTTCTGGTAGCTAACGCCGACCTTTAGTTTTAATATAAATGGATTCGATTCTTGTCATGTTACAGAGAAAAAACACTCATAAAAGAAATATATGCCACATACATAGTTTAATGATTTTACTACTAATATTTAAAAAAAAAAGAGCTACGTATTCGGGTCGTGTTGAAAGTATTGTCGACACGCGCTCATCTCTAATTGAGAGGGAGCAACAGGCATCAATTTATAATGATTTCATAACTAACTGTCACTCTCTCTCTCTCTCTCTCTCTCTCTCTCTCTGTGTGTTTTTCGCTCTCTTTGCTGTTGCTGTACTCGATACTCGATACTCAATAGAATGCAGCTCTGGGCAGTGCAGCGAGGAGTTGACGCCAATCGGAGTGCCAGCGGTCGCATTGCTGCCGTTGCACACGAGCTCGCCCGAGCGTCGGATCACGCAGAAGGAGATCATTGCCGGCGAGGAGAGACCCAAATATGTGCTCCAATCCCAGTATAAGCCAACAGCCGGAGCTGCAGGTAAGCACAAATTAAATGAATGATCAGTTTTCTTTTCTTTTTATTTTGGAAAACCGAACCCAAATCGAACTTGCGTCATTAACTTGTAATATGCAGCACATTCAATTCGTATTCGTATTCGTATTCGTATTCATGCCACACACTCGATTTGAACACTTGCAACCATTTCTTGCTATGCACAGCGCTCTCTCATTCGCTCTCTCGCTCTCGTTCTCCCTCCCCGTCTCTCTCTCTCTCTCTCTCTCTCTAACCCAGCGAGTCCTAAACCTGGTGCAAAAATCACATTTATCATTGCGAAAAGTCCATTCAAATTTGAGTATCATCATACATACTCATGTGTGTATATATTACCTCGTTCATGCCTCCATATTTCCCCTCGCCCCTCTTCTTACCACACGCGGAGCATTCATTTCAATTTGTCAGTTGATCAATCTTCAGATTCAATATTGAAATGAACCCTTGTCATGCATTCACAACATGACAAAGGATTGATTAACTGTAATATGTATGGTTCCCATTGAAGGTGATTAGTGCAGCTGTTATACAACTGGTATACGATTGTTATATTTCAACTGTTATACCCTTACCACAAAAAACATTAAGTATTCTGTTGAACTATTGTTATACATTTGTAGTGCAACTTTTATACAACAGTCATCTAGTTGTTATATTTTCAAAACTGTTATACGTTTGCTTAAACGGCTGGTCTTTACGAATAATAAACAAACAAACCTTAAGCATGTAGCTTAAGAACTGTTATACACTTGTTATAAGCACAACTTTTGCAACTGTTGTACAACTGTTATACAACTGTTATACCACTGTTATACAACTGTTATACAACTATTATGGAACTTTTATACAACTGTTATACCACTGTTATACAACTGTTATACAACTGTTATACAACTGTTATACAACTGTTATAAAAACAATTTCAGTCGAAATTAATAATGCACACTCATAATCGACCTTTCACGGAAATCGTACTGCCTCGTTCATACGTTCTCGCTCTCGTTCCCGCTCTCGCTCTCACCTTCCCCCCGCCCAACTTTGTCACTGTGAATGCAACATAAAAATGATGTACAATGCTCTCTTTTGTCCACTCGACTACTCCGACCACTTGTCTACCAACTAACTAACAAACAAACAAACAAACAAACAATAATGCGGCTCGCTGTGGCATATGCAACACATTGTAACACACACTCGTACATATGTATGTATGTATATGTACATATGTATGTACTATATATATATGAAACTCGTACATCAAAAATCTGTGCTTAATTCCGTTGCGAGTGTATGACAGTCAAAGTTAGAAAGGATTCGGGCAATACAAGTACAAGTACAAGTAGCAGTAGCAGACCTGGTTCCGGTTCCGCAACTGGCACCGTTTCCGTTACCGGTCCCAGCTATGTCTCCAGTAGCAGTAGCACAGCCAAGAAAAAAAGATTTGTTGTTGAAACTATTACCACTATGACCACAGTGACCGAGCGACGCATCATTCGTGAGGCGCACGAGGATGTCGCCACCGGAGCAGCCGCAGCTGCAGCTGCAACTGGAGCAGGAACTGGAACTGGAACTGGAACTGGAACTGGAGCGGTAGCTGCTCCCTCGGATATGTTGCCACCGGCGCTGCCAGCCAAGGCCAGTGCAACGGCAGCAGCAGCAGCTGTTGCCGCCGCCGCCGCCTCCGCCTCCGCTGCCGCCGCTGCAGCCGCCGCTGCAGCCGCCGGAGCAGCAGCCTCGGCAGCGGATCAATACGATGAGCTGAAACCGCCGCCCATACCGCCCAAGGAGACGTCGGCCACGCAGATCAGCGGCATTCTCAAAGGCGGCAAGCTCTGGAAACAGGACTCCATTTCACAGGTGAGCTTCTTATTTTCTTAATCAGAATTCATTTTAATTTATTTTCTTTTATTTCATTACATTGTGAATTTACAATATAATTTATTCAGAATTGTGAATTTACAATTAAATGATTAAAAAAATAAATACAATTTAATTCTATTAATTTTCTTTAGACTTTTTGGCTCAAATTACAAATTTTAAATAAACTTTTTTAATATGTTTGTATTTAAAATATAAATTGTCTGCTGTCTAAATTTTATTGCACGCGAATCTTTTAAAATAAATGAAGTAAATCAAATCAAAAAAGTTAAATTACAATTTCATAATTTTTAAGTTTCTCCAGACTTTAATACTCAAATTACATAAGTACATATTATTTTTAATATTTTTGTATTTAAAATATATAAAATTAAAATTTGTTACTGCTTTATACTTAAATAATTTCTGATGTCGTTCAGTAAATAAATTATAACAATGATAAAAACCTTTAATCAGGCAAGAATATTTCATTTTTGGCTCAGCACTTTATGCTTAAAATTATATAATTCTTATAATTTTTTTAAAATATATATATATTAGCATATTTATTTATTACATTGTTTAAAAAGTTCCAGTAATAAATTACAAACTTAAAACACTTTGCATACGTTATCTGTAAAAATCTTTAATAATTCTTATTTAAAAAACTAAATATTTCAAAATTTTTTTAATTTTTGTTTAAAAATATAATATTAAGAATTTTTTATTTAAAATTGTATCTTAAATATTTGAAAGAAACTTACAAAATCTTGAACGCTTTTGTGGCTTCACAGCAATCGGATGACCAGAACAACACCACCTCCGAGGACGAGAGCGGTGCCACGAAGCGTTCGGTGCGATTTGTGACCGAGGATCAGGCCAATGCCGGCACCGATGGCGACGGCCAATCGCTGGCCGGCGAGATGGACGACAGTGAGAATCAGATAAACGAGCTGATTCCGATCAAGAAGCATTCGACGCTGTTCAACAATGCGCTGCGTCCCAATTCCGCGGTGCGCCAACTGTTTCCCAGCGTGTCGGCGCAACAGGCGCCGGTCCTCACATCGGAGGCGCTGCGGGCCTTCGATGAGTCGAAGCGCGCCGGCTGCCTGGTCACCCACTTGCCCGGCAGCTGTGGCGACTCCGACACCCTGCGGCGCAGCATGGAGCGCAACATCCTGCGACGCTCCCTGATCAAGTAAGTTTGCTCCAGAGCTGGCAAAACATCAATGATTCTGGCATTCGATATTTTCGAGAGTTTCTATACGAAAGATACGATAGTATCGTTTCTAACCAACATCTATTTATTCAAAAGAGCACAAGTGCTTATTTCAAAGTAGTTCAGTCTTTCAAGACAATATGCAAACAAAATAAATAATCTAATAATTCACAGTACAAATAGTCACAGTTTAAGAATTTGTCCATAATTTGACAATTTCCACCACTATCGTTAACTATCGAAGGCGCAACATCGCACAAACACTGCGCAAAAGACTAAAATCAAATTAAACTCGCTCGACATTAGCATACCCTGTGTCCAGACACTTAGATACCCAAATACAATTTGCTTGAGAAATCTCAAGAAAGAATTTAAATTGTCATATTTTACTATTTGATATAGATTCGATGGATTTCAACCAAATTTGTTAAAAAAAAAAAAAAAAACTTGATCTGCTATTGGTGTCCAAAAACCTACATAACAAATTTGAAGTCTCTAGCTCTTATAGTCACTAAAATCGACGCATTACATACATATATATATATTTTTTTTTTGCTTCCCTTTTTCCTGATAAATACAAATATTTCATAAGACCTTGAGCTTAGAGTATAAAGAATTTATATATTTATTCTTTTGAACATCTTTTATCAAAAGTACATTTAAAATATAGAATAAAATGATGAAATTTGATTTGATATATGTAGATATATAGATTTCATTAATGTATATAGATAAATTTAAACTTGAAACTAATAGGATTAAAGATTAAAGTGTACAAGTTTAATAAGAAGTAAACAATTTGAAAGTATAGGCACATTTTTATAATTTATGCTCATACTCCTTGAATCTTTGTCAGAAAAAAGGCCGTCAAGTCGGACATTTCGCTGGAGGAGCGGATCAAGCAGCTGACCTGTGACATTGATGAGGATCTCGCTGAGGAATTGTCCTTGGCACGCGGCGTCGTCGATGCCGAACAGGATCAGGATCAGGATCAGGCCAGCGAACGCGATTGCTCCGAGTTGGCGCAACGCGATAGTCCCGCCGGCGAGGAGAATCCCAATCCCAATGGTCTGGCTCCCAAATTCTTGAATGGCGAAAAGAGCTTCTCGCCCAGCAGCTCCGTGTCCAGTTCATCCAGCGGCTCGTCGGCCTACAAGAAAATCGCCGACATTTTCAGTCGCGACAAGAAGCAGGAGAAGATCATGGAGCTCGAGGAGAATCCCATTGTCATCATACCCCAGGTGAGTGGCAGGCAAAAAAACATACTAGAATAATAGAAAAAAATAAACAGCAATATTCAATTATTAAACTTTATTTATTCTGAATATCCGGAAAAGAGAAAGTTTTGCATACAAAAATTCAATTTTCGGCCCACCGAAATAAACCTTAAGATTTTAAAGAAAAACAGTGGAAATAAGTTCAAAAGTACTTTTTTACCCTAATTTGATCACCTGGAGTCGATTAAAAGAATAAATTAAACATTTAAAATTTTTGAAAATTTTCAAAAAATGTAAAGGGGTAACTATGTACAATTTCCGAAAAAAATACATTTTTCAAAATCATAAAATTTTGATGCCAAATCAATATTTGTATAATTAATTGGTAAGAAAAACATCCCTTTTGAAAATCGGTCAAGATTTGACAAATCTATGCAAATTAAAAGAATACCATGTTCTATAAATCAGGGAACATTTTGCAGTTTTTGGCATAAATCTTGAAGAAAAAAACGGTGAAATAAGCTCAAAAGTACTTTTTTACCCTTATTTTATCACCTGGACTCGATTAAAATAATAAATTAAAGTTTCAAAATTTTTGAAAATTTTCAAAAATTGTAAAGGGGTAACTATGTAAAAATCGAGAAATTTTCGAAAAAAATTGTTTGTCTCAGAATCACAAAATTTAAATGCAAAACTAAAGTGGGGTTAATTTGATGAAAAATAAGACATTCCTCATGGAAATCGGATGAGCTTTGGTAAAGTTGTTCTTGTTGAAAGTCCAAAAAGTCCAAATTTCTCATATATAGAGAATGAATGTTTCAATGGCAGCTTTATGAAAATGTAGTATAATTTCAACTATTTTTTTTTTTGAATATTGTCAGAATGTATGTATATGAAATATCTAAAAAAAACAACAAAGTTCTTTATACGAAGCGTTGACTTGCAGCCAATTGTTCCTAGGGATAAAGTTTTCAACAATTTTAGAATATATAAAAATTAAAAAAAAGCTCTGCTGTTTCTGGAGGTATTTATATGATTGATATGTATGTTTGGCATGATCTTGTGTCTTTCGACTACTCGTAAGTTTGTTTAAAATCTGACTATTATCTTGTATAAAAACGGTTAGTCGATATTTTAAATTTGAGATCGTTTCATAATCAATTCCAGAATAAATCTGAAAATTTAAGAAACAGTCAAACTTAACCAACTGGAATCAACATGATCCAAGACTTCGACTTTTGGAAATCGAGTTTTCTTAGCTACAGTTCATTACGTTTAGCTAGAGAGCTAGAGAAAGTTCGAGTTATAGAAGATAAAGTTGTCCATAACTGTTATTTTATTTTGTTATTTGCCCCAGTGTAGTTGAATGTTTTTCTGAGTGTAGTGGCTGGCCGAGATTAAAGTGCTTCTAATTTGGTTGCCTTGCAGGAATGCCGCTGCCCGGCAGCTCCCGATCTGGGCATGGGCATCCAGGTGCCCGTGGTGCACACGCAAATCCATCGGACGCCGCCGCGCCAAGCGGAGCCGAAGCGTCAGTTCCTCTCGACGCTGGCGCCGCTGACGTCCTGCGTGGCCGGGAACAAGGACGATCTGTCCTCGTACTACACCCTGGCGGCGGCAGCGGCGGCGCATCAGCACGGACACGGCCATGGACACGGACACGGACACGGCCATGGACACGGACACGGACACGGCCATGGGACACATGCGGCGCATTATGCGGCAGCGGCAGCCGCTGCGGACTTCAATATGAGCCAGCTGCTGGGCGCGGGCGGCGACGCAGCGGCAGCGGCAGCGGTGGCAATGGCCGCCCAGGGATTGGCCATGGGCGGAGGAGCAGCTGGCGGCGCTGGCGGCGGAGATGAGGGACGCAAAGTGGCGCCAGATGTGATTGCCGGCACACCGGAGACCTCGCAGCAGGATGAGCTGGCTGCCTTTGCCCAGGCGGAGTCCAAGCGCACGGAGCAGCTGAAGAAACGCTACGCGGGCGCGGACAGTGGAGCAACGGGTGGAGCGGGTGGAGCGGGTGGAGCAACGGGAGCGGGTGCAGGTGCAGGTGGAGCAGGAACTCAATCGCAGGCGAGCAGCGATGATGATGAACAGAATGATTATGGCTTCAACAAGCGACCCTCGGTGCGCGGCATCAAGCCCAAGTTTAGCTCGACCAACGAGATTCTCGCCCAGATGCAGGAGCAGCTGACGCAACAGATACCGACGACGGTGATTAGCAGTCAGCCGGTGCCGCAGGCGGTCAAAGGTTACGCGATGCCCAATCAACCCAAGCAGCAGAGTTCAACAACGGTGAATGTGTCACAGCAGCAGCAGCAGCAACAGTTGCAACAACAACAGCAGCAACAGTTGCAACAGCAGCAACAGTTGCAACAACAAATGGCCGCCGCCTTGCAGGCGAACACAATTGCCCAGCAGAAGACGGAGCAGCGCACCTGGAGCTTCTACAGCGAAAGCGGCGAGCAGCAGCGTTTTCCGGTCGACGCCGCCAGCGCGTCTGCCATACAGCAGACCTACTACCAAACATTGCCCGCCGGCGCGATGTTCCGTCAGACGATGATTCAACAGCAGGCGGGCGGAGGCGCCTCCACTGGCGATGAGGCCTCCTTGCTCTATGCAACGGCAACGGCAACGGCAGCGGCAGCGGCGGCGGCACAGAATTGTCACCCGAGCATTGAGCAGAGCAAGCACAGCAGCCACTTTGCCCGGAGTCCAACCAGACGACCGGAGTCGCCGCCGCCGTTGCGCAACTATCATCAGACGATGGTGCTGATACCCTACAATGCGGAGACATATTCCCAGTTCGCCAGCAGCAGCAGCGTCGATCCCAAACTGGCGCACATTCAGCGACAGAATATCCTCGAGTATCAGCAGGTGAGTTGTCATGGGTCATTCATGGGGGAATTCATGGGTGACTATTGCACAGAAGTGTAGAGTAGTGGAGGAAAAGTGGAGAGAAGTGGAGAGACATGGAGAGAAGTCGAGAGTGATGGTTTAAAATGTAGAGCAGTGGAGAGAAAAGTGTATAGTAATGTACCCTAGTGGAGAGTTGTGTAGAGAAGTGTAGAGTTGCGTAGAAAACTCTTAAAAAGTGTAGAGTGGAGTGAAGAGTAATGGAGAGTAGTGGAGAGTAGTGGAGAGTAGTGTAACGTTGTAAAGAAAAGTGGAGAGAAATTTGGAGAGTTGTTTGCCAAACTGGCGCACATTCAGCGACAGAATATCCTCGAGTATCAGCAGGTGAGTTGTCATGGGTCATTCATGGGGGAATTCATGGGTGACTTATGGGTCATTCATGGGTCATTCATGGGGGAATTCATGGGTGACAAAAGTAAACTAGTTATTCATTTGCGAAAGTGTTGGGTTGCTTGTCGAAGAGACGAAAGCAAGAGGATGGTAAGTGTAGAGTGGCTTAGAGAAGTGGAGAGTGATGTTAAGCTAAAAATAGTAGTGTGGAGAGTTGAGAAGCAGTCTCAACTCTAAAGTAATAAAGAGCAATGTAGAGGAAGTCTAGATTAGTGAAAAGTTATCTAAATTTGTGTAGACTAGTGTAGAGTGCTGTTAAAAAGTATTTTGAGTAGTGGAGAGAAGTTTAAAGTGATGTTAAACCAATTTAAAGTATTGCAGAGAAGTGTAGAGTAGTAGAGGAAAGTGGAGAGTAGTGGAGGAAAGTGGAGAGAAGTCGAGAGTGATGTTAAACCAATTTAAAGTATTGCACAGAAGTGTAGAGTAGTGGAGGAAAGTGGAGAGAAGTGGAGAGACATGGAGAGAAGTCGAGAGTGATGGTTTAAAATGTAGAGCAGTGGAGAGAAAAGTGTATAGTAATGTACCCTAGTGGAGAGTTGTGTAGAGAAGTGTAGAGTTGCGTAGAAAACTCTTAAAAAGTGTAGAGTGGAGTGAAGAGTAATGGAGAGTAGTGGAGAGTAGTGGAGAGTAGTGTAACGTTGTAAAGAAAAGTGGAGAGAAATTTGGAGAGTTGTACAGCAGTCTAAATTACTAAAGCACAATAAGCAGAGGGAGTGTCTGCAGTAACGAACTTTGCTTTTGATAGAGTGTCTGCCTAGTCGACTACGCTGCAATTAAGATGATTTATGTTCATGTTGTAGTTGTTAATTCACTCTAAATTGTTTTCCATTGCCCAGGTGACTCAGCAAACGATACGCGTGCCCATTGGTTACGCCCTGCCCGGCATGCAGCTGCATGTGGTGAGTGGGCGTGGCCATGCCGCCCACTACGGGCAGCATCCGCACGCGGCAGCGCAACAGCAGCAGCAGCAGCAGCAACATCAGCAACATCAACAGCAACAACAACGTTTGATGTCGCAACATTATCAGTTTGGGGCGGAGGGCGGCATGCCCGGATTTAGTGAAAGGGGCGTGCCCGAGGGGGCAGCTGCCGTTTCGCACAGCGATTGCAGTGCAATGGTCTCACCCACCGGCGCAGCAGTTCAACAGCAGCAGCAACAACAGCAGCAACAACAGCAGCAACAACAGCAACAACAACAGCAGCAGCAGCAACAGCAACAGCAGCAGCAACAACAACAAATGGCTGGAGCTGCTGCCGCCCAGGGATCCGTGTACTATGCCATGAACGTATGACCAGGGCTGGAATAGTCGCTGCCAACGGCGGTGATTGTCGAGCGCCGCCAATGTCAACGCGTCGAGTTGTCAGCGACTTCGGTTCATTTGGGCAGCGGCGCCGGCGGCGGCAGATGAGCGAAATGTGCCACGCCCCCAACACGCCCCTAAGCTGATGATACTCTAAACAAAGGAAAGAAACCAAAAAACCAATTGAGTTCGTTGAGTTGTTAACACAAATTCGCATTGATCCTAGCGAGTGAGCGCTCTCCCTCTCTCCCTCTCTCCCTCTCTCTCTCTCTCTCTCTGCCACTCACCCATCTGCTCTGTATGTGTGTGCGTCTGTGTATATGTGTGTGTGTGTGTGTGTGTGTGTGTGCTTGTAAATTTCCTACCTTTTTGTCATTTCCTACCTTAAAATGTCCCTTCCCCCAAAAATTATGCAACACTTAAAATGTGCATGTAAAATACACTTTACAACACTGCAACGTAAAGGAAACGAAAAACAACACTATACATTTACAAATTAATTAAAAATACTCGTAAAAAAAATATACTAACAAAAAATTAAGTATATACTATAAAAAAAAAAAAAAAAATTTATGAAAATCAGAAGAAACGAAATCGATTTCAATTCGAATTCCGTTTCGAGTTAAGTTAGTTTTTCGAATTTCGAATTTCGAATATCGCATCAACCAAAATAGTAAACCAAATTAATTAACTATATGAATTTATTTATTACGTGCTGGGTGCTACAAATGCAACAAAAAAAAAGAAACTAAAGAAAAAATCAATCGATAGAGAAAGAAAAATCGATGTCGAAAAGACGAAGACGAAAATGTTGAAATTATAGTTTTTTGAATAATATACCCTGTGCTCAGGAAATGTGTTAAAAAATTGAAATTAAATTAAATGTGAAGAAAAGAATAATAAAAAGTAATATTAACATTTTCAGGTCTGTCTGTAATCTAATAATATTCAATACTTAACGTGTTTGATTGAAACAAAAAGAGCGCACATAGTTTCCTCAAAGTACAGGGTAGCTGCTAGTCGTTCATCTACGATTTGGATTGTTTTTCATAACGCTTTTGATTTCGCTTAGTTGTTTGGCTTTCTCAAAACGTGTTTGCTCAATGATAATTGCATTTGATTTTAAGTAAAAATATACATAAATTAAATTTAATTAAATACATACATCATACTATATACACTTATATGTATATTATATATGTATATGTATGTAGTGCAATTTGTTGCTAACGTGAAACTTTTTCACATCCATTTCGACTCGAAACTAGAACAAAAACAAAATCAAAACACAAAAACAAATACAAAATATGATAATGAAATTTGTCTTTCTTTTAAATCTCAAGTTAGTGAATATCATATATGGAAGAACTTAATTATTAGAGCTATACTTAAGCCAATTATTATTATAATTTATGTATTTTTTTTTATTGTATTAAATATATATTTAAGTAAGTGTACTAATTTTGTTTAATGATTATTATATATAATATGCAAATTATAATTTTGATGCCTTTGCAGTGAATGCATCCAAAATTTTGAATTTCCACAGTGAAATGTGAAGCATACTTTGAGGAGTGACTGTACAAGTTCAGCTGAAAAGTATGCAATGAAATCGTTGCTTTAATGGAATTGGAAACACTCTTAACATGTTTTTTATTTTGAATGATTGTCGAGCTTCCTCGTTGTTTTTTATATGACTTATTACTCAAATCGACTTTTTATTTGATAGAACTTTCATTCGCTACATTTAATATGCGCATATTTGGTGTCAGGGATTTACTGGAATGTCCTGCCCACTAAATATGACTGTGTATTTCTTTTGTGAGCTGCAGTTTGTTTGGGTTTCATGAATACATACGTATGCACATCGATACATAAGATGTTTATGTATTTGCATACGGTCGATGTATACGTATCTATTGTATCATTCTTAAATAAAATCATCTACTTCTAAGTAACAGTGCCAAAGTCGCACCAAAAGCTTCTTAGAATTACCTTCAACTTGAAACAGGTAAAAAAAGAATCTAAAGTAAATAAAAACAAAAAAAAGAAAAGAAAATATATAAATTAATTAATTAAAGAAAATGCAAAGCTACAAATAAAATGTGCATACAATACTATGTAAGTACATATATATACAATACAATACAATAACAGGCCCGTTCCGAATTGCAATTTCGCTAGTGCGATTTGCTGGCGATTGTGAACTTCGGAACCGGACCACTGTCAATCTATATATAGTTGAAGAAAAAAAAACTAATCGAAAACAAATATTATTTTTTAAAATAAAACAACAACAACAACAACAATTATTGCGTTCATGTCTATAATAAACTTAAAAAATATATATATAGAAAACTAAAATATAAATATAAATGATGTTTAAGATGCAATAAACAAGGACAAAGACAACGCATAGCAAGTGAGCCAGAGCGAGCTAGTTAGATCTATAGATATAGATATGGATATGGATATGGATATAGATATGGATATAGATATAGATATAGAGAGAGCCAAGGCGCAAAACGAACTTAGTCATATACATACATACATACATACACACATATAACACATATATAACAAACCAAATATATATATAGACACACACAAATACATATACATACATCTATACATATGTATGTGTCGTTTTTAAAAGACAAAAGATTGAAAAACCAAAGCGCATTTTTAGGCGCCACTTTGAAAAAGATTTTCAAAACAATTTCCGATCAACAAATAAACGAAAACAGTCGAAATTCATGAATTGATAAAGCAGCGCGATTTGCATGATTAACAATTAAAAGAAATATATAAAATATATATATATATATATATTCAAGTATATATACATATATGATATATATTAGATGTTTATGTAATACATAAAATAAAGCTAAACACAACAAAAAATGAAAGTAACGCAAAGAATTTCGAAAAGCTGAGAAAGTTTTGTGTTTTTCTTGACTTGATTTGTTTGTTCGATTTGTCTGGGCTGATAATATCAGCTATAACTAATTTTTTTCTATGCAAAATGTAGTTGACAAATTATATAAAATATATATATATATATATATATATAGACACTAACTAATCTACTGAACGGTTATGAAGATGATGATAATTATGATTTTTTTTTTTTTTGTGGAATGCAACAACAAACACAATGTGAAAAATATGTATTCAATAATGAAATAAGAAAAATAAAAACCAACAAAAATATATATATTAATAAATAGTACTTATATACACAATTAGTGTATATAACAGAGGCAACAAGCAACAACTATAGAACGACAACAGAAACATTAAGAAAAAATGATGAAGATGAAATTGAAATTGAAATTGAAATTGAAATGGAAATGGAAATTGAAGACGAAGCAACAGCAAAAAGTAACAGAAATTTAACAAGTTATATAACAAATTTAAAAATATGACTGAGCCAACGACTCAAAAATAAATTTTAAACAAAAACAATTATATGAAAAAGGTAAAAAAAAAAAAACTACAGCTTTGTATTTTCTTCACACAATCTCAATTGGGGGGCGTGGCTGGGCGTGGCATTTAATCCCTTCACAATAGTTGATAAGCCCATCGAAAAATAAAAACACTTGACGTCTTGACATCAGTGGCCTGATAACGGAGACAAATCTCAAATCATCTCGTGCTTCACTTTTTGAAACATTTTGGAATTGTCAACTTGCTGGCAGTGCTGCCAACTCGGCTGTTTTTCTGAATTTAAAACGTAGGATTTGAATTTAGTTTTCTTTGGTTTAAATAAATGTTTTTTGAAAAGGTTATAGAAAATAATTTTCGAAAATTTTCAGCACTTCAAAAAGTAAGTAAACTTCAAGTTTGGTTTTGAAAATTAGAAAAATAATTTTCAAAAAATGTCAGCTCTTTAGAAAAGTAAGTATAAAACCATTTAAAATATAAGTAACGTAAAAAAAGCTAGAATTTATAAAAGACTGCTGAAACATTTGTAAATCATAGCTAAACTAATAAGCTGATCCCAAAGTGTTTAAGCACAATTATAAAGAAAATTGAATAAGCTTTTCTTAGCTAGCTGAAACTTAACAAACAGTGAAGTACAACTGCAGTTAGAAATGTTTCAAGCTAAGTCAGAGCTTTCTGGCGTAAAACTAGCTGTTTTTTTGTGGCTAGGTGGCAGCACTGCTGTGTGTTGGACAGTGACGGGTGCATCAGTCGAGACAACGACTGACGATTCAGTCTGCCACTTGACGTGCTTCGAGTCGCAACAGAAATCCAAACACAAGGGAGAAAAACATGAGCTGCCCTTATGCTGGCAATGGGTAAGAAAATCTCCGTCAAGAGAATTTCAATTTCTCTCTCTGTCTCTCCAATAGCAATGATCATGATGAATCGGCCGTGCCGTTGACCACTGAGGTGGGCAAAATCTATGGCGAGTATCTGATGCTGGACAAGTTGTTGGACGCACAGTGTATGCTCTCCAAGGAGGACAAGAGACCCGTTCACGATGAGCATCTGTTTATAATAACGCATCAAGGTACGTTTCTCTCTCGTATTTACTATTGCCATCTCTGTTCATTTGTATTGCTGTCTCTCGTCGCAGCTTATGAGCTGTGGTTCAAACAAATCATCTTTGAATTCGACTCCATACGCGATATGCTCAACACGGAGGTCATCGATGAGACCAAAACTCTGGAAATTGTCAAGCGATTAAATCGCGTTGTTCTCATACTCAAGGTGAGCGTTTTCCAACTCAAATTCAACAGACTTCAACCCATTTTTCAGTGATCTTATTTTCTCCAAATTGACCTCTTCAAATTTTTGTTTTTGATTTAAAGTGTTGATCACTTGGAAATAGTTTAAACGATCAATTCTTCAAATGATTGTTGGTAGCTCATCATTGAAGCAACGATCTCGCGTTGATCTTGACATATTCTGAATGATTTTGGGAGTATCCACATCATTTTTATTTATTGATCTTGCTTTATCTGATCTCGAAAGATTTAACTACATAATGATCTTGCACTTATTTCTTTTGAAAACTTCTTTAAAGATCTGTGTGATCTACCGTTATGATTACACACTGATCCTACACTCATAACCCTTAATTGATCAATTGAGAATCTTGTAGATAGAAAGTATTTTTCATGATCCTTAACTGATCTCTTTTCTGAGCTCAAATTGATCTACCAAATGATCGCATGCACATATTTTAAAAAGTTTAATCTGATGATCGCAGACTGATCCTTTTTTTAACGTTAAGTGATCTAGTTAAAGATCAGTGAAAGTTCCACCTGGTGATATTATAACTGAATATCTTAAAAAGATTAATCTGATGATCGCAGACTGATCCTTTTTTTAACGTTAAGTGATCTAGTTAAAGATCAGTGAAAGTTCCACCTGGTGATATTATAACTGAATATCTTAAAAAGTTTAATCTGATGATCGCAGACTGATCCTTTTTTTAACGTTAAGTGATCTTGTTAAAGATCAGTGAAAGTTCCACCTGGTGATATTATAACTGAATATCTTAAAAAGATTAATCTGATGATCGCTTTTAACGTTAAGTGATCTAGTTAAAGATCAGTGAAAGTTCCACCTGGTGATATTATAACTGAATATCTTAAAAAGATTAATCTGATGATCGCAGACTGATCCTTTTTTTAACGTTAAGTGATCTAGTTAAAGATCAGTGAAAGTTCCACCTGGTGATATTATAACTGAATATCTTAAAAAGATTAATCTGATGATCGCTTTTAACGTTAAGTGATCTAGTTAAAGATCAGTGAAAGTTCCACCTGGTGATATTATAACTGAATATCTTAAAAAGATTAATCTGATGATCGCAGACTGATCCTTTTTTTAACGTTAAGTGATCTAGTTAAAGATCAGTGAAAGTTCCACCTGGTGATATTATAACTGAATATCTTAAAAAGATTAATCTGATGATCGCTTTTAACGTTAAGTGATCTAGTTAAAGATCAGTGAAAGTTCCACCTGGTGATATTATAACTGAATATCTTAAAAAGATTAATCTGATGATCGCAGACTGATCCTTTTTTTAACGTTAAGTGATCTAGTTAAAGATCAGTGAAAGTTCCACCTGGTGATATTATAACTGAATATCTTAAAAAGATTAATCTGATGATCGCAGACTGATCCTTTTTTTAACGTTAAGTGATCTAGTTAAAGATCAGTGAAAGTTCCACCTGGTGATATTATAACTGAATATCTTAAAAAGATTAATCTGATGATCGCTTTTAACGTTAAGTGATCTAGTTAAAGATCAGTGAAAGTTCCACCTGGTGATATTATAACTGAATATCTTAAAAAGATTAATCTGATGATCGCTTTTAACGTTAAGTGATCTAGTTAAAGATCAGTGAAAGTTCCACCTGGTGATATTATAACTGAATATCTTAAAAAGATTAATCTGATGATCGCAGACTGATCCTTTTTTTAACGTTAAGTGATCTAGTTAAAGATCAGTGAAAGTTCCACCTGGTGATATTATAACTGAATATCTTAAAAAGATTAATCTGATGATCGCTTTTAACGTTAAGTGATCTAGTTAAAGATCAGTGAAAGTTCCACCTGGTGATATTATAACTGAATATCTTAAAAAGATTAATCTGATGATCGCAGACTGATCCTTTTTTTAACGTTAAGTGATCTTGTTAAAGATCAGTGAAAGTTCCACCTGGTGATATTATAACTGAATATCTTAAAAAGATTAATCTGATGATCGCTTTTAACGTTAAGTGATCTAGTTAAAGATCAGTGAAAGTTCCACCTGGTGATATTATAACTGAATATCTTAAAAAGATTAATCTGATGATCGCAGACTGATCCTTTTTTTAACGTTAAGTGATCTAGTTAAAGATCAGTGAAAGTTCCACCTGGTGATATTATAACTGAATATCTTAAAAAGTTTAATCTGATGATCGCAGACTGATCCTTTTTTTAACGTTAAGTGATCTAGTTAAAGATCAGTGAAAGTTCCACCTGGTGATATTATAACTGAATATCTTAAAAAGATTAATCTGATGATCGCAGACTGATCCTTTTTTTAACGTTAAGTGATCTAGTTAAAGATCAGTGAAAGTTCCACCTGGTGATATTATAACCGATTAAATTTGAAAGATCTTAAATCATAGATTTCTAATTCTCTTTCATAGTTGCTGGTGGATCAGGTGCCCATATTGGAGACGATGACACCGCTGGATTTCATGGACTTTCGCAAGTATCTGGCGCCCGCATCGGGATTCCAATCGCTGCAGTTTCGCCTGATGGAGAATAAACTGGGAGTGCTAACCGATCAGCGCGTGAAATACAATCAAAAGTACACGGATGTCTTTGGCGGCGATGCACAGGCTCTGACCGCGATCCGAAGCTCGGAGGATGAGCCATCGCTGTTGGAGCTGGTGCAGAGATGGTTGGAGCGTACGCCCGGCTTGGAGGAGGATGGCTTCAATTTCTGGGCCAAATTCCAGCTGAGTGTCGATCAGTTTCTGGCCGCACAGGTGCAGAGCGCTCACCTGGAGCCCGTGGAGCGGGCCAAGAATTATCGGCTGATGGATATTGAGAAGCGTCGCGAGGTTTATCGCTCCATCTTCGATCCGGCCGTGCACGAGGCGATGGTTAAGCGCGGCGATCGACGGTTCAGCCATGGGGCGCTCCAGGGCGCGATCATGATCACTTTTTATCGAGACGAGCCGCGATTCAGTCAGCCACATCAGCTGCTCACGTTGCTCATGGACATTGACTCACTGATCACCAAGTGGCGCTGTAAGTTGACTCACTCTTCACCCCCTACCCCACACCGCCCACCATTGTATAACATTGCACTTTCACTTTAGATAATCATGTGATCATGGTGCAACGCATGATCGGTTCACAGCAACTGGGAACTGGCGGCTCATCCGGCTATCAATATCTACGCTCCACACTCAGGTGCGTCACTTGAGACAGCCTGTCACTTGATTGATCATTGATCATCTCTCTCTCTCTCTCTCTCTCCCTCTCCCTCTCTCTTGCAGCGATCGCTATAAAGTATTTCTCGATCTGTTCAACCTGTCCACGTTTTTGATACCCCGCGAGGCCATTCCCCCCCTGGACGAGTCCATACGACGCAAGCTGGTTCACAAAAGCGTCTGAGATCCGCATTTTATAGCTCTGAGGATCGCTAGCATAATTTTCTTAGCTCAAATTTCAATCGAATAAAATTTAGCAAATTTACACTTTTTCTTTGTCCTTTTTTGTGGTGATCAAGCATAAAATAATAACGATTGTTTCAATATATTTAAAGTGCATATTATCGATTATTTTAGACTTGTTTACAGGGTATCTGAAACTCAAGCACACCACAAAATAAAGCACATGCCAATTGCATTTTGTTAAGAAGCCCAAATGTATGCTACGAAATTTATATATTGAGAAGTTCAACTCTAAGTTTGGAATCATTGCATTATTCTCTAAGTAAATATTCAATATTTTTTTTTTTATATTACAATTATTTATTCTTTTTAGTTTTCCGAATTTCTAGATTCAAAAGTTATGAATCATTGCATTATTCTCTAAGTAAATATTCAATATTTTTTTTTATATTACAAATATGTTTTTTTTTCGATTTTTAAAATTTCAAGTTTAAAAAGTTCTGAATCATTGCATTATTCTCTAAGTAAATATACAATATCATTTTTTTTATATTACAATTATTTTTTCCTTTTTTTTAGTTTTCCGACTTTCAAGATTATTGTACAAAATCAATATTCTATTGCTTTGAAAAGTATACGATATTGAGACCTATTATTATATTTTTTAATTATTATATTTTTTCTTTTTTTCAAAAATATGATTATTTTGCAACTGGTGTTGAGCATAAAATTGGGACTTAACTTTAACATTTGAAGTGAAATCGAGAACTTGATTTATTATTATTTGTCTTTTTTGATTATTTCGCAACTGGAGTCGAGTATAAAAATCAAATGTTTGGCTTAATTTGATAATATTCTTAAAATGACAGATTCAAAAATTACCAAAAGAAGTTAAAATGAAAATTACTTTTAAAATTTGATAGGTAAATTTTTGAATTATCTAGAAAGATATTTGTCGAATTTGTCATTATTTTCGATATATTCAAAGTCAAAATATCTATACACTTTGAATAAATTACGCCTTAGCTAGAAATCGTATAAAGAAGCTGGAGAAAAATGAAGAAATAAATTCATTTGATGTAATTTATAAATAGGGGTAATGTTTGTCTGGCTTAATTGATTAACTGATCAGGGGGAATTGTGAAATACATACACATGTACATTATCTATCTAATCGTTTGTGTTTGCTTCACCTAACGGATGTGTATATTGTCCTATGTGCAATAGAATCACATGAATATTAATACTTAACCTTTTCCAATGGCCTTTTCGGTATGTGAAATTGATAAGCGTTCCGCAGTTTCCAGATTCGTTTCATTAGGAATGAGCTCAAAGCAAACAACATCTATAAAAGTTCATCTAAGTACGACGAGAAAAAAGCAACAACAACAACAAGTGCAATTTATAATTGTGAGTACTTGAATTTAATGAAATTCAGGTCGCCTTCAAGTGAGATAGAGAGCGAGACAGAGAGATTACGAGTGAGAGAGAGACGACACTTTCTCAAGGGCCCAAAGCTCTAAGCAAATCTTAAACATTTTATGTAAGTCAATAAAACCCATGCAAATCAAATCATAACAATTGAAATGCTGCTTTCGTTTTGCTTCCGTTTTATTCTCGTTGCAATTAAAGCGCATAATTAACAGAAATTCAGTTGAACATAATTGCGATCCTCCAAACTTACCACCCTCAATCCACAGCCCACAGCCCTCAATCCACAGCCCACAGTCCACGATCCACAGCCCACGATCCACAATCCTCGGCGCTTGCATCAAGTGAATTCAAATTTGGGCAAGTGATTGGCAAAATATTCAACTGCAACGACTGCTCAGAGCGCTTTAAGAAATAATTTAAATAAAATATTATTAATACTAAGACTAGATATAAGAGTGTGTGTTTCGAAGAGTATTGCCATAGAAAAACTGGTTATATTGCTTATAAATTAATCTCTATATATTTACATATAACTAAACTAATTTTTCATTCAAATACGAGAATCGTTGACAGACGAGATTTACTACTTTAATTCGTTTTAATCGCTTAGAGTTCTCAAAAGTATTTATTATCTTTCATTTTTACGTTTTTACAACGTTTTATTAACATAATTTTTACTTTAAAGAGAAATGTATAATTATTTTATATTTCTTTCTCATATTTAAATCCACAGCTCGATATTCGCGAAGGTTGCCTGCAAGTACTTGAACTCGATAGTTCCTTGGACGATAGATCGATATATCGATAGCTCGATATTTGTTCTGGCTATTTTAACATTTCGTTTTAGACACGATCCGTTATTTGTATTTAATTTTATTATATACTGCAACTAATATGCCTTAATTGAAAACAATGTAGCGCAGCGATCAGTGGCCTAAACCTACGCTAAATGCTGTGCCGACGACATCAGCTCATTAATAAAAAACAAAAGCAAAAAATGAAAATGAATATAATAAAAGCAACAACAAGATGGCGGATGCCTGTCATTGTTGTTGCTGTTGCTGTTGTCGTTAGCAGTGGAATCGCCGCAGGTCTCAGTCTCAGTTGAAGTCTCAGTCGCGATCTGAATCTCTGACCAGTTGGTTGTGTTACTCTGCCAAATTCCACGAAGCCAAGCCAAAGACAACAACACGAAATTGCGTACAAAGCGTAGCGCAAAGTGATCAAATAAATCCAACAACAACAACGGCAGCAACAACAAAATGCGTTGCCTGGCATTGAGCGCGTTGTTTGTTTGCGTTGTTGTCATCATCGCCAGCCAGTGCGAAATTGCAGGCAAGTGATTTCCAGGTAAAAGCGAGACAAAAGGTAACTCAGGTAACTCTGATTTCAGCTGGTTACAAGAGCGAGATTGAGATAACGCCCGCACCAGATGTCGAGGCAACAACTAAGAAATCCGGCTGGTTTGGTGGCTTCAAAAAGTTCTTTTCCAGCAGCGACAGCAGCACAACAACAACAACAACAACAACCACCACCACAACGACAACAACAACCACGAAACGACCCATAGCTGTTACGCCGGCGCCTGTGCAGAAGCCACCGCCATTGGTCATCTCGCATGCACCGCTGATGCCACTGGGACCACGGCCGGATACGCCCGCCTCATCGCCATTTGGTGCTTCGCCCGTGCACGGACCTCAGTGGCCAACGGCAGCGGGATCCGCTGGTCATCAGTCGGCGCCGGGTCAGAATCATTTCTCCACACCAACAGTAACAGGTACAGGTACAGGAGCAGGCACAGCAACATCGACAGCAATCCCACAACAGGGACGTCCTGGTGGCGGTCAAGCTGGCGCCTCCACAGCGCCCAATTTGCCGCCAGGCTTTGCGCCGTATCGTCCACAGAAACCGCAGCCGAGCGGATTTGATTTAAGCTATTCCGGCGGCGGCGCAGCTGGCGGTGCACACAATGCTGGACGTCCTGGCTTTGGACTGGCGCCAATGACCAGCAGCACCACTACCACCACTAGCACGACAACCACAACACAGCGTCCTAAAGCTGTCGTGCAACCGGCTGGTGGTGTCGATTTGCGCTTTGGCAGCGACAGCAGCTCCACAGTGCAGCCGCAACCGACGTTGCCCGTGCCACGACGACCCTCGCTCAAGGAGGATTTCCCGGCGCTGCCAACGCCCAAATCGCCGGGCTCACCAACGCCCAGCACACCAACATCGCCATCTGCCTGGCAATCGCCGTTGCCCACACCAGTGCATCCGGCGGTGCCGGCTGTAAGGCCAGCTCCAGCTCCAGTCACGCCAGGTCATGGTAGCACCACTACCACCACTGGTGGTGGTGGTGGTTTTGCCAACGGTGTGTCGTTTGTGCCACATACCGGGGAATCGACAACCACAGTGCGTCCGGGCTTCCAATCGTCGGGCAACTCGTTGGCCAGTGATGATGAGATTCGTCAGCTAACCGAACAGCTGTACACCAAGGAGTCCAACAGTCAGCTGAACCACATCACTGTGAATCTGCAGGGACGCACACGTTCCATAGACAGCGCCGATGAGGCGCCACAGCCGTAAGTAGTAGCTCATCAGCTTGATGCAGTGCATCCACAATACATCTTGGGAAATTCTCTTTGACAGACTGCTGACGGTGGATGCCAAGGCCTTGCAGCCGGAGACAATAGCCAAGATGCGATTGCTGTTCAACAACTACGAGGAGGATACGCTGGTCAATGAGCATGTGACCGCCAACGAGCGCAGGGAGGAGAACGAGTTCCTCGACGCTGTGATGGCTACCAGCGTGATGCGTCAAGCGATGTTGTTCCTGCAGCAGAAGGGACTCGTCACACCCGATCCGAAGACGCATCGCGATCTGGTCAAGGAGCTATGGTTCACCCAATACTCGCGGGGCATGGGCAAGATCGGTAGCTCCGGTTTCGAGCATGTCTTTGTCCACGAGGTGAAGAACGGCACCATCATTGGCTTCCACAACTGGGTCTATGTCAACGAGGAGGAGCAGGCGGGTCGCTTCGACTACAAGGGTTACATGAAGGAGCAGGACATTGGCACGGTAAGTGTTGCCACCTGTTCCATTTCTGATACTCATGCTCCTTCTCATTTTTCTACAGAAGGGAAAAGTGGTTAAAGTGAGATTCTCGCACAACAACCACAACAAACCGGTGGATACCATGTTTATTGGCACCTCGCCAGAATTGGAGCTGGCACTCTACACGGTGTGCTTCCAGCTGCGTCCGGATCGCACCTGTCCCGTCTCCCTGGGCAACAGCAAGTTCGGCATTGTCACCTACTCCTGGCGCTACAGGGGCAAGAGTCTCATTGGCAGCGCTTATCCCGAGATTTGAGCCATAAAGCTCGTAGTAATCGCACTCTTTTTTCTGCAGAAATACTTTTTTTTCCTTTGTCTACGATAAATAAATAAAAATATTTAAAATATGCGCTTTTTTTATGCTCCTTCAAATGGAAAACGGTACAGTTCGGAATAAGTTCAAATTAACGGCTCATTTAATTAAGCGAGTAAGCTAATTAAATCATTTATGAACAATAAGGTGAAAATGAACGATTCAAAAATGAACTAAACGGATTTACTTGTTGCATTCGATTGCGACAAGTCACGATATTCATCGATAGTTTAGCAGCGCATGTAGTGATCGATAGTAGTGAACATATGATATAAGTGATTTATCGATACTCAAGACAGAGCTGCCAGTGTTTGCGGCAAAACGTCGTGTCATAAGTGCGCACCAATCGCAAGATTTATCATCACTTGACACATCACTAATAACTAGTGTTTCTAGAGTTTTCAGTCAACAAGTACGTACGTCTCTTAAACAAAGGCGACAACAAATCAAAAGATTTAAATATTTTGTGATATAAATCAGCAATAGACAGCCGCTGTTGCAAACAACTTCGACGCAACATGGATTTCGGTGCGTTGTTGCATTACGCCAAGAAAAAAAATGATGCAGCCACTAAAGATGAGGTTTGTGTGAGTTAAGTTTTGACTTGGAGATCTATGGATATATGGTATAAAATGCTTTCATCCCTGATGACAGGGACATATTAACAGCTGTTGCAGATATGCAGAATCCTTGAGCATGCCATATGGCAATGCATATCAATGTGTTGACGAATTTATCGATAATGGATCGCCAAGTGGGTCATTCAATGACCCCAAAATTAGACTATAGAGCAAGGGAGGGGGAGAATTATTATGGTCAATTTCCAGTAGTGTCTAACATGCTCTTTCTCTTTCTCTATCTCTCACTTTCAATTGAAGCACGGCAAATACTACAGTACCAAATATGCACCACCCAAAAAGGAGAGCAAGGAGAGCAAACAACTCTCGAGCAACATACAAAAGTTCCTCAAGAAACGCGAGGCGGAGGAGGGCGAACGAAAGCGTCAGGAGCGCGAGAAGTTATCCAATCTGTTGGCCATGCGCGATGAGAAGTCCAAGAATAAGATTCGCAAAATGCTGAAAGTCACAAAATCGGCCAATAAATCGGTCCTGGAGGATGCCAAGGATTGTGATAATACGGACGTAACGCTGGACGGTCCCGATCAGCCGGATGGCGATGATTATGGCTATGTTTCAACCGAGGCGAATGCCTTCTATCAGAAGTACATTGAAAAGGTCAAGGATGTGCACGAGGACAAGGGCTTTGCGCCCAGTCGACCGCAATCTCTGCGCGATCTATCCGGCACCAAGGAGCGCGTCAAGGCAGCCATAACACGGGAGCGCGACGAGGCCAAATCCCATACCAGACAGTCGTCGTCATCGTCGTCGTCGTCACGCACGCCCAGAGATCCGAGTGTGGCACGTTCATACACATCATCGAAAACACTGTACAATCCGGAGGCCGAGCGTCGCCAGGAGGAGGCGGAGCAGCAGCAGCAGCAAAAGAAGGCGAAAATCAAAAGGCCACCGCAGCCGCCGCCGATGGATTTTCAAGCGTTGCTGCGTCTGGCCGAAAAGAAACAGCACGAACCGATTGCCATTGCCATTCCCGATAAGAAAAAGGAACCCGAACGTTTGCTGTCGGCGCGTGAAAAGCGGGAACAGGAGGAGCGACAGCGGTGGAAGGAGGAGCGGGCACAGCGTGATCGACAGCGCGAAACCGAGGCCAAGTCCAAGGAGCAGCGCAAGGATAACGGGGCAACCAGCAGCAGCTCACAGTCGCAACAACCACGCATGGAGCCCAATGGACGCATACCCAAGCTGAATAAAGCGAGCACAGGGAAGGCAGCTGGTGCTCCTTCTCCTTCTCCTTCTCCAGCTCCTGCTGCTTCTCCAGCAGCCAGCGAGTCCAAAGTCAAGTCATCAAGTGATAGCCTTAAACGGCCAGCGCCAACAGCTGCCAACAGCGGCAGTTCCAGCGCCAAAATCAGTGCAACCACAAAATCCTCAAGCGTCAACAATGGTCTTAATAATACCGCCAAACGTGCAGCTAGTGTGGCCAATACAAAACCCACTTCATCGTCATCTGGCAGCTCCAAGCCCGCAGCTAAATTGGAATCTCGCAATCCATATGCGGGCATTAATAAAACAGGCGCCACTCGGGAATTTCCACCACGGGAGCCAACTGCCAAGACGAGAGCATTTCCCCCCAGCGATGTCCAGCAGCGTCGCCGGCCGCCACCGCCCACCGATGCACGTGGGCGTGGCGCTTCGATGGGACGGAAACAGGCTGAGATGGGCAACAAAAGTGAGTGCCGTATTCAAGACTAAATTAATTATTAACTCGTATTAACCGGACCCAAGTTACTAATGACTTTTATAAATATTGATTAATTGTTATTGACCATTAACTTTGTGCCTGTAAATTGCAATTAATTAAATACTTTAACTGTACTTTTAATACAGAATTAATTAAGTCTTAAAATGTGCCAGAAATCATAAGATTTCTTTCAAGTCTTTGAACCTATTTATATTATACTAAGTTTGCAATGGAATACAAATAATGAGATATTAATATTTAAGAAATACTTAAAATTAGTAATAATATGATCCAGAATACTTCAGATTTCTTTTAAATTTTTAAGATTATTTAATTGAAGTTATTAGTCTATATTTGGATATAATTTATCCCATTCATTAACGTTTAAAAAGTAATTGACAAGCAACTTTGTCTAATATTTGTATAAACTACTACAACATATTTGTAGTATTTCTAATTTTATATAATTTTTTGTATTCTATTATTTATAGTAGTTATAGTTATAGTATTTATATTATTATAAATGAATTAATCTATGCATTCTCTACATTTGCATTTCCACTAATTTTATTTGCCTTCCTTTATTCAATTAGGACGCATTTATGACGAAGACGATTCGGAGTATGATTCAGAGCTGGATGACTTCATCGATGATGGTGATTGCGAGGAGGACATATCATCGCACATTCGCGACATCTTTGGCTATGATAAGCGCAGGTATCGCGATCTGGACGAGGACGATGATCAAATGGAATCCAGTTTTGCTCAGGTGCAACGGGAGGAGCTAATTAGTAAGAAACTAGGTGAGTTTCCAATCAATCAATGCAACATTCCATTCAATGTCTTGTGTCTAATCCACGCTGTCTATAATCTCATTAGGTTTGCAAGAGGACTTGGAGGATATGCGCATGGAGGCGCTGCATAAAAAGAATAAAATGGCCAAAAAACGCACCAAACGCATCGATGATGATGACTAAATTATCAACTGTATCTTTCCAACTCATCTCGCAATCGCTCGGGACGCTCTATTTGCTCAACCACAAATGATAGTTAATCTAAGGAGCAGCCTTTGTTTCGTACTCAACTCGATAGTGTCCTGACACACTGAATTTGTAGTTAAAACAATTTTGCCTGATTTAATTGGCGTTACTTCGTTTCGTTTCTTTACTTTTTTTTTTCTTTTTGTTAACTTTATTTGACCTTAATTTGGTGCCGTAGCTATACATAAGTGCTAAACTATACACATACTCGATATGTATAGATAATATAAATTTTATTAATAATATTTTTGCTATCCATTCAAGTCTATTGAAAATGTACAACAATCTATTATATATCTCAATCATGTGAATACATATATGGACTATACATATGTGTATATATCCCCTGTAGAATCCGAACCTTTCAATTGTTCCCCTATACAGAACTGTACCAGGTGAAGCTACCAGCACAGTCAGTACGAATATATTTAAAATTAATTCAACCAGATATTTAGCTTGTATTTGTAATTTATTTGTATATATACAAATATTGTTTTTATGCCAATCAGTGTCTGTCTAAAATTGTTTTTATGTGAATGTTAATGTTATCGAAAGGGGTGTTTCCTATTAGAGCATTACTAGAATTTAACTGATATCCGATATTATAAATCGATTGAATTTTATACTTGTTTCATTTTTGTAATATATGTTCATTCATGTTCACTTTATTTATGTAATTGTTCTTATCATTTAACATCTATTTGGCTATGCGTTTCTTTTAATTTTTATCTTAACACTATTTTTGTTTGTATTCATTTTGGACATTTTTAACTTGTATTTCTGTTTGATTATAATGTAAAGAGTTTAAATTAAGCTTTCAAAATTGTAATTTCACATGTTAAGCTATTTATCATTCATGTTCACTATTTTATTAGTAGTTTTTTTATCCAGCTAATTTTTATTAATGCCCAATTAGTTTTTAAAGAGCCAAAGTGGACTCTAAAATAATTTCTAGACTTCACTTGGACTTTATTTACTTCCACTTCGAGCTCATTAATTATAAAATCTATTAGGAATTTTGATATTGAATGTCCCCTCACTTTATTCAACTGAGGAAGAGTAATAGAAATCAGGGACCGTAAATAATGATTATTATTTTTTTTTAACTAAAAAAACCACACACTTTTAATAGACCTTGAAAAAAATGGGCTACACCAAAATCTTGATATTTTCTCAATCTCTGCATGATTTTTACTTTTTTCTTCACTGATTATTTTTGAGTAATTTTATAAGACTTAGACCGTAGTCATTATTTTTGATCAAAAAAAATAAGACTCAAAAATAATGATTAATGATTTTTAAGTTTTTAAGACAGTAATTTACGGCTTCTTTATTAAATGTTTACCAATATAATTTCAGCATAATTTTTTTTTCTAAACATTTTTTATTTTTATTTTGAGCGAAAAAATAAAAATCATTAATCATTATTTTTGAGTCATATTTTTTTTATCAAAAATAATGATAATCAGTGAAGAAAATTGCTGAAAGTTCAGATATAAACATAACGATGTCATTTGTATAATATAGCTTATAATGATTACGGTTCCTGGTAGAAGTTGAGCAACTCGATTAAGAAAAAGGCAAATGATTAGATGCGAAAATGTTAGTTTATTTACGATCTGGGGAGTGTGCGACTTAAAGTTAATCCAGATTCGGCTCAACGATCACCGCGCTGCCGACCCGACGACTATCGCAGACGGGCTGCGGAATGGCCCCGATGTTCCCGATGGCCGTGACGGCGGAGAAGGCCTTGTGCACCGGCAGATAGTTGAGGGTGTGGCCAACTTTGCGCAGGTGCTCGACCGTGTGCCGGGGCACGTCCGGCTCGACATCGATGTGCATCGGAGCGAGCTGGTGGTGCAGTCGGCCCATGTTCACCGCATTCTCGATGGAATCGTGCAGGACCACGTAGCGCAATATGGTCTGGGCGACGGATGTTGTGATCCTGGAGCCACCGGCGCCGCCGACCACCAGCTGGACATTGCCGTCGTTGTCGAGCACGATGCTCGGGCAGGTGGAGGACATGGGACGCTTGCCGGGCTTAATATAGTTGGCCGGGCTGGCGGGAATGCCGTAGGCATTCGTCTTGCCCGGCGTGGAGAAGTCATCCATCTCGTCGTTGAGAATGAGGCCCGTCTGACGGGATCGCACCTTGGCGCCCAAATGGCCATTGATGGTGCTCGTCACGGAGACGGCATCGCCATTCGGTGCTATCACCGAAATATGCGCCGTCCCATGATCCTCCACATTGCTAAAGTTGGCACCATAATAGCTCATGTCCGTGAACGTGACATTATCCACAATCAATTCACGCATCTCTGCGGCAAAGTCCGGATCAACTAGATTCTCATATGTCTCCGCTATCGAGGGCTCAAAGTGAATATCGCCCAAATTGGTGCGATGTCCATAGGCGTGTTTGAAGGTCTCGATCAGGCGATGCCAATACCGATTGTGATCCGACGAGTACAGCGGCTTCATCACGTTCAGCATGAAGATCAGGACGGCTCCACTCGTGGGCAGCGGCGACGTGTACAGATTGTATCCATTCGCGAAGACACTGCTCAGTGGCTCCTCCCAACGCACCCTGAAATCGCACAGATAGAGCGAGAGAGAGAGAGCGAGAGAGGATGATTAGTTATGGTGGAATGACACTTGTCAATCTTGAACTTGATTATTAAAGAGCGGAAGACACGAGTTCATCTATCTCCATCTCGCTCGAACACATTAAGAGAGAGAGAGAGAGCGAGAGAGGATGATTAGTTATGGTGGAATGACACTTGTCAATCTTGAACTTGATTATTAAAGAGCGGAAGACACGAGTTCATCTATCTCCATCTCGCTCGAACACATTAAGAGAGAGAGAGAGAGCGAGAGAGGATGATTAGTTATGGTGGAATGACACTTGTCAATCTTGAACTTGATTATTAAAGAGCGGAAGACACGAGTTCATCTATCTCCATCTCGCTCGAACACATTAAGAGAGAGAGAGAGAGCGAGAGAGGATGATTAGTTATGGTGGAATGACACTTGTCAATCTTGAACTTGATTATTAAAGAGCGGAAGACACGAGTTCATCTATCTCCATCTCGCTCGAACACATTAAGAGAGAGAGAGAGAGCGAGAGAGGATGATTAGTTATGGTGGAATGACACTTGTCAATCTTGAACTTGATTATTAAAGAGCGGAAGACACGAGTTCATCTATCTCCATCTCGCTCGAACACATTAAGAGAGAGAGAGAGAGCGAGAGAGGATGATTAGTTATGGTGGAATGACACTTGTCAATCTTGAACTTGATTATTAAAGAGCGGAAGACACGAGTTCATCTATCTCCATCTCGCTCGAACACATTAAGAGAGAGAGAGAGAGCGAGAGAGGATGATTAGTTATGGTGGAATGACACTTGTCAATCTTGAACTTGATTATTAAAGAGCGGAAGACACGAGTTCATCTATCTCCATCTCGCTCGAACACATTAAGAGAGAGAGAGAGAGCGAGAGAGGATGATTAGTTATGGTGGAATGACACTTGTCAATCTTGAACTTGATTATTAAAGAGCGGAAGACACGAGTTCATCTATCTCCATCTCGCTCGAACACATTAAGAGAGAGAGAGAGAGCGAGAGAGGATGATTAGTTATGGTGGAATGACACTTGTCAATCTTGAACTTGATTATTAAAGAGCGGAAGACACGAGTTCATCTATCTCCATCTCGCTCGAACACATTAAGAGAGAGAGAGAGAGCGAGAGAGGATGATTAGTTATGGTGGAATGACACTTGTCAATCTTGAACTTGATTATTAAAGAGCGGAAGACACGAGTTCATCTATCTCCATCTCGCTCGAACACATTAAGAGAGAGAGAGAGAGCGAGAGAGGATGATTAGTTATGGTGGAATGACACTTGTCAATCTTGAACTTGATTATTAAAGAGCGGAAGACACGAGTTCATCTATCTCCATCTCGCTCGAACACATTAAGAGAGAGAGAGAGAGCGAGAGAGGATGATTAGTTATGGTGGAATGACACTTGTCAATCTTGAACTTGATTATTAAAGAGCGGAAGACACGAGTTCATCTATCTCCATCTCGCTCGAACACATTAAGAGAGAGAGAGAGAGCGAGAGAGGATGATTAGTTATGGTGGAATGACACTTGTCAATCTTGAACTTGATTATTAAAGAGCGGAAGACACGAGTTCATCTATCTCCATCTCGCTCGAACACATTAAGAGAGAGAGAGAGAGCGAGAGAGGATGATTAGTTATAGTGGAGTGACACTTGTTTTAAGTATGATAAAAAAAACGGATAAAACGAGTTCAGCTTTCTCCATCACCAAAGAAAGAGAGAGAGAGTAATAGATTGCAGACTGGTGCCAAATTTGTATTTGATATAATATATTTAATATATATTATATAATACTTAATAGAATTCTAGTTTTCCGGATTTTAAGCCAGTTTTTAACTTTTATATAGACATAGGTAGTCCTAGGTAGTAAAATACCACCAAAAAGTACCAATTTTTCTATGGCTAGATCTTTTTTCAATTTTTTAAGTTGTGGTATTTTTTCTTGCGATTTACAAAAGTTAAAAATGTAAAAAAACAAAATCTGAAAAACGTCGATTTTATAGTGGAATGACAGTTACAAATAGATAACTTAAATTCAAGTTCGATTTTGGATGTTTCTAATTCAGCATAATAGTGAGAGAGAGAGAGAGATAGATAGAGAGTGACCAGTAGACTTATCTTGAATTGTGAACGAACAGTTAATTTTTCTTTTTTGGATAAGCTATATTAAGATAAGATAAAGGTTATAATTTCGAGTTGCTAAGCAGATAAGCTTAAACGAAAGGGGTAAACAACTTTTGGTGTATATTGACTTCAAAACAAATAGATAATTCAATTTCCTTAATATTTCAAGGACCTTCACTTCACAAAACAAATAAAATCAATTTAAAAATATATTTAATTGAATTTCTTCAACAGTTCCCAAATTTGACAGTCCGTTTGAGATTTCTATTGTTTGAGCTATAATATTTTAAGAAACTTCACTTTTTGATGTTCTAAGCAAATTTGGCGAAAGTTTCGTTTGGAAAAGCTGAAAACTAGCAAGTGTCATTCCTTTGGGAGAAATGGGAAATTAGAAAGCTTCAGTTAAGCTCGAGTTCAAAGGCTTCAACTCACTCGTAATCCTGCAGATCCTTCTCCGTAATGATGCCGCCCATCTGCTGGATGTCCTCGACCAGCATCCGACCAATGCGTCCACCACGATAGATCACCTCCGGCCCCTCCTTGGCGACGATGTCCAGGGTATCGGCGAGCACCCGTCGGAACATGATCTCGCCCTCCTGGTAGACGGCCTGTGTGGCCGGATTGATGAAGATCTCGGACATGGATAGCTCCTGCCGGATGCGCTGCTCGTTGTTGGCCAGCACGCCAGCCAAATAGCGGGATACCAGAATTCCACGGCGGCACAGCTCGATCGTTGGCTCGAACAACGTGTGCCACGGTAATTTGCCGTACTTGTCATGGAGTCGCCAATAGCCGTAGATCTCGCTGGGAATGCCGGCGGAGATGGCACCGGTAATCCCCTCATGATTGACGAACATGTCCCGTGTGGCCGCCGCCGGTGCCGTCTCCCTGGCGATCAGCGACTCGACCACGCCCGACTCCTTCGTGTAAATGGTGGCCACGAACCCGCCGCCGACGCCCAGACTGTGCGGCAGGACGACGCCCTCGCAGAGCATCGTGGCAATCGCTGCGTCCGCCGCGGACCCGCCAATGTCCAACATTTGGCCACCGATCTCCGCACAGCCAACGCCATTGGAGGCCACGCCCCCCACGCGACGCCCGCGCTGCGGGTCGGAGTTGCTCCTGAGGCCGAAGACCAATCCCAACACCAGACAGGCGGTGGCCACCAGCAGAAGCATCCACCACACGGCGTATTTCTTGAGACAACTGCGAAAATGAGGGAGGGCATTTTCAATATTTCAATCATTACTCGAAAATGTCAAATGTTTTTGAAAGCCAATCAAAATATCTGACAAACATTAATACACCATTTTCAAAATTCAAGTATAGTTTTAGACATATTTGTTTTTTGCCAATATTTGAACAATTTTCGAAAAATTCGGAAATTTTTTAAATTGTTTTTAAAAAAGTTGTCCACTTGAGAAACTATGATTTTCTTGACTATATTTGAACGATCGCTTGACTTTTCAAAAATTTTGAATAATTTTTAACTTTTTAAAAAAAACTTTTCATTTAATGAAATCAAATGAATTTCAATTTAAATTCAAATCACAAGTTTTAGAGATGTATTTATTAGAAGTGAGTTAACTTTGATTTTCTTGACAATACTATTAAACAAATTTCTGAATTTACGATTTTGGAAAAATTCGTAAAACTGTTGAACTTTTTAAAAAAGCCTTTCACTTGATTGAATCCAATGAACATGTGTACTAATCATTCAGACACAATTTTAAATTCAAGTCTATAGTCTTAGAGACATATTTGTTAGGAGCGAGATAACTATAATTTTTTTCATAATATTTTCCGATTTTTTGACTTTAAAATATTCGAAAAAAATTCGTAAAATTGTTTAAAATTAAAAAAAAAAAAGAAAACTTTTCACTTGATGAAATCCAATGAATATATCATTTATTTTATTTATTGTTTGAAGTACGAAAATTAAAGATTTTTGAGCGATGTTTTCAAGATTTCTTGTCTTACAAATTATGGAAAAATTTTAAACTGTTTTTTCTTCTTCTTTTTTTTGCACATGTATTCACATAACTAAAATTAAAAAAAATATAATCCATGGAGAGCTTCTCCTTATTTCTACAAATACTTACGACATTTTGTGAGTATCCTTATGAGTCCTTAAATTATTATTGCGATTATTTTTACTTCAATTGCAAGTTAGACGCCTTGAACGCTTGCCAATTGTTAAATATGAAGAGCTTCAGTGGCGATATCGTCTTTTATATCCCGTATTTGATATTCGTATAATCATTTTCGGTTCCGAGATAAGCTGAATTTTAGATGGAACTGGTATTAAACTGGCAATTCGATTGTTTCTACGGCTAAAACGTAGCGACGTCATGACGCAGTTCGAGTTGAGAAAGTTTCTTACCTGATTTTTGGCTGACTAATTGTTGAGACCGAGAGACCAAAGACTGCCGACCAAAAAAAATAAAGAAAACAAATAACTATATAATCAGACTCTAAATATAAACGTGCTATCTATCAGTTCGATAAAAGCCGAACAGTAGCCATGGATAAGTTAAGGTCAAGATGTAAATAATTCTATTGAAACTGAACGTTAAATCAATAAATTCTTCGAATCTTTTTTATATATATTTATAGCTGGTCCTATAATGTGAACAATCTATTAAGCTTACAACTAGCTTAAGCATATATAATAATGCTCCTTATTTTCGTTCACAGCCAATGTCTCTGGTGATATCAGGCTTTGATAATCAATAACCAGGGACTTCCCCCACATAACATAAAATATAAATAAATTTAGTCTCTCTTTTGTTATTAAAATTAGTGGGCTCTTTAATTAATAGAAGAAATAATGTATTACATTAAAACTCTATAAATTCTCCAAATATCAGAAGATAAGCTTAGAAAACATACAAATGCCAATGTTACTCTTAACGCTACGATTTTAAGAATAAAACATCCCAAAATCTTAAATAAAATTGTGTTTTTTTTTTTACTGAATTGGCTTTATTTTCAGATGATGCGGAAGAAGAAGTTTCAATATTAAATACCAGGCAAACAGAATTTTCAGTAGGTCGCTAGAGCGATATATTTAAATTGAACTTTCGCTCAAAGAGACGCTCAAGAAATTTCATAATTCGCGTCAATTTAAAGATAAATAAAATATAATTTGTCTGCTTCCCGCTTATTTCTGTTCGCCTGGTACTTTGGCTTCCTACGATTCTCCGCGCGCTGTGATACTACACAGTCTGCAAAAATACCAGGCGAACAGAAATCAGCAGCAAGCGAAAATTTCATTTAAGAGAGAGAGAGAGAGAGAGAGAGAAACCCAAGGTCATTTTTTTGATTAGTTTAAAAAAATTGTTGCTTTCTGCTCATTTCTGTTCGCCTGGTACTTCAGCTGGTATTTTGACTTTTCTTTCTAGGTATGTATGCATGTATGTATGTATGTGTGTATGTGTGTATGTGTGTATGTATGTGTGTATGTATGTATGTATGTGTGTATGTATGTATGCATGTATGTATGTATGTATGTATGTATATATGCATGTACACTGCGCAAAAATGTGGCATCGAACGGTTTTAAATTCATTTCAGCTTTATACATGAATTTAACACACATTTTGCAACAATATCTAAATCAAAAATCAGCCAACAAGCTTGTCTCAATCCTAGATACATTTTTACATTCCAATTGACAAACACTTTTTAAAAAGAATATTTTGATAGATTTTATTTATAACTTAAGTATTGTTCTAATTATTTATGATATCTTCATAATTCACTAATGCATAAGAATATCCTAATTACAATAGTCATAGAACTATTTTCATTTGACATTTTTTTCAAGCAACCTTTAAAAAAATAAGATTACAAATTAACAAACTAAATGATCTTTATATGAAAAATGTTGACTCTTTGGATTTTAAACTAGCACAACTTTATCAAAACTCATCCGATTTCCACGAGGAATGTCTTATTTTTCATAATACTAACCCTACTTTAACTTGGCTTTTAAATTTTTTGATTCTGAGACAAATTTTTTTTTCCGAAAATTTGTCGATTTTTACATAGTTACCCCTTTACATTTTTTGAAATTTTTGAAAAGTTTAAAATCTTTTTTTTAGTCTTTTAATCGACTCTAGGTGATAAAATTAGGGTAAAAAAGTACTTTGGAACTAGAGTTCGATTTGTTTCTTTAAGATTTAAGCCAAAATTGTCAAAATGTTGACCTTTAAAGATCCCTGATATTTAGTACACGATATTTGTGTACTTTGAACTGTCACAGACTAACTTAAACTATAGAAAATAAATTCTTGTTACAAATTTAAAATTATATTAAGACAAAGCAAGAAAATGTTCCGCTATTTATTAATCAAGATGATGCATAAAAGGACTTACCTTATTTCTGGTAACATAAATAAATGATCTTTATATGAAAAATGTTGACTCTTTGGATTTTAAACTAGCACAACTTAATTAAAACTCAGCCGATTTCCACGAGGAATGTCTTATTTTGCACAGTATTAATCCTACTTTAACTTGGCTTTTAAATTTTTTGATTCTGAGACAAATTTTTTTTTCTCGAAAATTTGTCGATTTTTACATAGTTACCCCTTTACATTTTTTGAAATTTTTGAAAAATTTAAAATCTTTTTTTTAGTCTTTAAATCGATTGCAAACGATAAAATCAGGCTAAAAAAGTATTTTGGAACTAAATTTGGATTTGTTTCCTTAAGATTTAAGCCAAGACTGTCGACTAAAATTGTATTTAATATTTAAAAAAAAAAAAAACTTAATATGAGCCTTAAGTCCTTTTTCATAATACAAATTGAATAACTTTTCTTAATATCTTCCACAGGCAAAGTCTCCAGCGGCATCAGGATACAATCAAACTGGGCCCGAATGCAGATTTGAGAGCCAATATCGAATGGACTCGATGATAACGGTCATAAAGTGCAAGCAGAAAATTCCCCTCAATAAATAAACATCACTTTACGTAGCACTCTTTTAAGATTAAAATTAATATTCTCTTTAATTTATACAAGTAATAATGTATTAAATTAATACATACATCAGAAGATAAGCATAGAAATTATTCATCAATGTTACTCTTAAGGCTAGGATTTTAAGAATAAAAAATCTCAATTTTTATTTGACTGAAATGGAACTGCTCCCTCACTCTATACCAGGCGAACAGAAATCAACAGCAAGCGAGAATTTCATTTGAGAGAGAGAGAGAGAGAGAGAAGCTCATGTATGTATGTATGCATGTATGTATGTATGTTTGTATGCATATATCAGCACGCTGCAACCAGAAAACCCTGCAAAAATACCAGGCGAACAGAAATCAGCAGTAAGTAAACACTCCATTTGAGCCACATTTAAAATGGTTGAGTGAAAATATTTGAGTTAAAACATTTGAGCTCAGATGCTTAAAGTATTTTTGCTCATCTTTGAACGATCGTTAATTTTGAATTTTCGCCTACTAATTTAATTTAATTTCTGTTCGCCTGGTACTTTAAAACATTTTCTCCATTTCTAATAAAAAAATCTATTTTTCTTTTAAATATAATGACCGCTTTATTCTTAGAATCCTATCCTTATAGACTAACATTGAGTAAATATTATATTTATATATTTTAAGAGTTATTTTCTTATTGGTCTAAGAGTCTAGCTAATTTCCAGACTTAAAAAAAGGAGAAGAATTATAAGTAGAGCCTTGCAGAAATAATGATCCGTTTTTTTCCGTTGGTCAAGTGTGACATCACAGCATCGCTAGCGTTGCCACTGATCTAAATGCTATCGATAGTACGGTACTAAAATCCATAGACGTTACGTTACGTTACGCCAGGCGCGCAATTTAAATCAAAAAATTTAATTTTTCAACAATTGTTTATCTTTGCACTGAGATTTTGATTTAGATGAAATAAAATAAAGACGGTTGTGACTTCGTGATTTGTAGGGGCGTTCAAAATAAAATTTTTGTTGCTTTGCTTTGAACCAAGAGCTGCCACTCGTTTCAAAAATATCGGCGACCCATCTTTTGTTAGCCAAGGCTGCCACACTTTTTGCGGTGGGCTCGATTGAACTTATTCTGAACAACCGCTATAAATATAAAAGGTTTTTCAAAAGATATCTTTAGTTTGCAATCATGTCGCTTCAAAGGTTTACAAATGTTATCAGACTAGCGCCAAGAATCACTGGTGAGTTCAAATCATAGATAAAGTTGTCGGTAGTTTGTATATATTGAACCGCAAGTCCAAGCGGTTCAACAGGTGCAAAGTCCAAAACATTTTTTGTGATACTCAATTAAAAACAATAACATTGAACAGCTATGCAGACGTATCGCAACAACACAAGCGCGGCCACAGATGCTGCTGGCAATGTGCCACAGTTCAAGACATTGGCCATAACAACACCAAAACCCTTTGTTTTCCATGTGGAACTCAATCGTCCCAAGAAACTCAATGCAATCGACAGGGAAATGTGGTTGTAAGTTAATACAAACATATATCAGAATACAAGTATATACTAAAGATGCATGTTTTTTAGAGAGATCCGCGATTGCTTCGAGGCGCTGGCCATTAATCCGGATTGCCGGGCAATTGTGTTGTCCGCCGCTGGCAAACATTTCTGTGCTGGCATTGATCTCTCCTCCATGATGAGTTTGGGCCAACAGCTGGCGGAGAGCGACGATGTGGCACGCAAAGGCATTATAATGGAGCGTACGATAAAGATCTATCAGGATTCCATTAGCGCCGTCGAACGTTGCGCCAAACCGGTTATTATGGCCGTCCATCAAGCGTGCATTGGCGCCGGCGTCGATTTAATTACGGCTGCGGACATACGTTACAGCACAAAGGATGCCTTCTTTCAGGTAGCGATGAGTGTTGATATTTTTAAGCATATCAATATCGATAGTATTTCGATATGAAATCGATCGATACTAGAAATAATATTGGTACAAAATATATTAACACAATAATAATATCGATGTTAATATCGTGAAAAAAGTATCGCTACAAAATAGTAATAATATCGATATTGTTATCGTGAAAAAAGAATCGCTACAAAATAGCGATATTGATATCATAATATTTTGAAACAACATCGATGACTTTATATTATTTTATTTCATCAACAATATATCATACCAATTTTGATAAATAACACTACTTCCAGATAAAAGAGGTGGACATTGGCATGGCCGCCGATGTGGGCACACTGCAGCGTTTCCCCAAGGCCATTGGCAGCCAGTCCCTGGCCCGTGAGCTCTGCTTCACTGGACGCCGCTTCGAGGCGGCAGAGGCTGAGCGCTGTGGTCTCGTTAGCCGCGTCTTTACCGACAAGGACACTCTGCTGAGTGGCGCCCTCGACTTGGCAGCTGATATTGCCACCCGGAGTCCAGTTGCCGTGCAGACCACCAAGGAGAGCATGGTCTATTCACTGGAGCACACCAACCAGGAGGGACTCGATCACATTGTAATTTTGAATTTTATTTTTTTTATTTTATTTTTCTCGATATTTCATGGTTTTCCATTTTGCAGCGCATCATCAACAAATTGCATCTGCAAACCGAGGACTTTGCCCAGGCGGTTGCCGCCCAGCTTACCAAGGATGAGAAGCCCGTCTTTGCCAAGCTTTAAGGCCTTAAGTCAGAGCAACTGCATCATTTTTTACTGTATAAAATTTGTCATTTTATAATCTATGCATTACGTTGTAATTATATCGATTCTCAAAGAGAATTGGCAAGAATTTTGTATATTGTCAAGACGTTTTTATGCACTGAATTTTAGCAACTGTTCCTTTGATATTGAACATTTGGAATTGCGATGAAAAATGTATTTTAGAACGAATCTTAATTTTAAAAAATATATTTCTCCATTGTGGATTACATTTGGCCATCGCGAATTGGTGAGAATTGTTATGAATTATTAAAACTAATTAATGTCTAGGAATTTGGTAAGCGCTCCAAGGATTAGAAGTTCCAATTTTGTACAATTTTGAAGCGAACTCAACATCTCAAGTAAAGTTAATTAATGTATTTTACAGCTATCAGATAATTACATATTTGGCCATAAAAATTCTCGACAAGATCAACATTTATCATTTCGTGAGCTGTTAAAACTAATTAGTGACTAGGAATTTAGCGAGACCTCCTCATTTGATCAATCCGTTTGTTTCACCTTGAAGAGATTCTCAAGCGCACGACGTTCCTTGAGACAACTGGCAGTGAGAACCTCAACTTGGCCCTGATCGTTGATCAGTATATCATCTTCAATGCGAATGCCAATGCCACGGAATTCAGGCGGCACATCCATGCGCTTCTCATCGATATAGATGCCGGGCTCCACAGTGAACACCATGCCCGGCTGGAGTCGTGTATTGCGCGGCACATGCGGCGTATCATGGACATCCATGCCCAGATAATGCGATACATGATGGGGACAGAATTTGTAGCCTTGGCTGGCCAGCTCCTTGTAATCACTTAGGTGCTTGCCAACCAAGCCAATCTCCTGAAGATATTTGCCCAGCTTAAAACAGGTTGTCTCGAACATCTGATCGAGAGTCTCACCGCCAGGTTGCATGATCAGCTCTAAAATAAATAAAAGATTATTAAATGATTGTTTGGATTTATTATGGATTGGATGTTATTGAAGTTTCCAAAAAAAAAAATGAACAGAAAAGGATATTATCGTAAAATATATCGCTTAAAAATAAATTATTGCCAGACCTATATATTTTAAATAAATATCGATATGTCGATAAGTTAGATCGATTATATTCATGTTTGCGATATTATCGTAAAATATATCGCTCAAAAATAAATTATCGCCAGACATTTATATTTTAAATAAATAACGATAAGTTAGATCGATTATATTCATGTTTCAAAAATGTTCTGTACAGGGATTAACTGAAATCGTATACGGAACTAAACTTTTTTATTATACAGAAGCCCAAAATACGAATTACACGTTAAGATTTTAAAGAAATAAAGTGGAAATAAGCTCAAAAGTACTTTTTTACCCTAGTTTTATCACCTAAAGTCGATTAAAAGAAGAAATTTAAGATTTAAAATTTTTGAAAATTTAAAAAAAATGTTAAGGGGTTACTATGCAAAAATCAACAAATTTTCGAAAAAAAAAAATGATTTTTAAAATCATGCAATTTTGATGCCAAATCAATATTTGTATAATTAATTGGTAAGAAAAACATCCCTTTTGCAAATCGGTCAAGATTTGACCAATCTATGCAAATTAAAAGAATACCATATACTATAAATCAAGGACCATTTTGCAGTTTTTGGCTTAAATCTTGAAGAAAAAAAGGTGAAATAAGCTCAAAAGTACTTTTTTACCCTAATTTTATCACCTGAAGTCGATTAAAAGACTAAAACAAAGATTTAAAATTTTTGAAAATTTTCAAAAAATGTAAAGGGGTTACTATGCCGGGGACAAAATCGCAAAATTTTCAAAAAAATATTTTTCTCTCAGAAGCATAAAATTTAAATGCAAAGTTATAGTAGGGTTAGTATTATGAAAAATAAGACATTCCTCATGGAAATCGGATGAGCTTTAACAAAGTTGTGCTTGTTGAAAGTCCCAAGAGTCAACATTTTTCGATTATATCGATATCGATATGATATCGGTATCGATCGCATATATCGATATATGCAAATAATTGCAGGCTGACTTACCGATAGTCTCCTTTTGCAGCTGCTCCATCATGTCGTAGAGCGTGCGCTGAGCATCCGTAAACTGACCGCTCACTGGCCAGGTGCGTGTGATGTCGCTGGTGTAACCACCGTACTCACAGCCCGCATCCATCAGCAGCAGCTCCTGCGGCTGCAGCAACTGTGTATTGTTCACATAGTGTATAACGGTGGCATTTTTACCGGCGGCAACGACAGGCGGATACGCCAAATAGCTGGCATTGCGCATGCGACACTTGTAATCGATGGCCGCATAGAGCTGATGCTCCGATTGTCCCGGTCGCGTCTCCGCTATGACCTCGTTAAAGGCCCGCGAGGCAATTTCACAGGTGCGACGCATCAATTGCATCTCGGCGGGTGATTTGATCAAACGCATATTCTCCACAAAACTGTAGACGGGCAACAGACGTGATCTTTCACTTTGGCACAGCTGTAGCATCGTATCCGTCACATTCGACAGCTCCGAGTGCTTCAAATCGAACCACAAATGTGGTTTTAGCTGTGCCACACGCTTCTCCACCGTCTGACCAAAGCTATCGATGGCATAGGCTTCGTTAACGCCAAACAGATGCACCGCATATTCGGGCCCAGTTCGTGGTCCATCCCAGAGTTCGGCATGTGGATCCTTGGGACGCATAAATAGCGTCGATTGCACCGCGCCCGTTTCATCGATGGTCAGCAGCAGCACAGAGTCCGGTTCCAGGCAACCGGTCAGATAATAAAAGTCCGAGCTCTGACGGAACACATAGGGTATCTTGCCACTCATATACTTTTTGGCGGCAGCGCCAATCACCAGCTAAAGATCGATAGGCATGTTAGTGATGTGCATAGAAATCGATAATTATAAAAGAGATCGGATCGATACTACTCAACTATTGATTTATTATTTATTTTTAATTATTTATCATTTATAAGGAAGTTGGCAAAGGTAAAAGCAACTTTCAAAAATATTAAGACTATCGTTACAAAAATTATTATCGCTCAAAAAAAAAATCGACATAAAACTAGCTATCGATATGTCTAACTATTTTATAACCGACCCCAAGACTTACATATGTGAACCTTAATTAATAAAAGCACTTACCATATGACTTTTGGCGGCGCGTCCATTGAATTCATCGCCAAAGCTTTCGGCGTAAGCTTTTAGTCCTTGCATAAGACACGTCCGACGCGTCTGAAACTCCTTCAACTCGACGCCGGGCACCAGTTCGTGGGACCGTATTAAATGTGGATGTGTTATGCTCGTGGGTTGACCCAACGCACGCTGACCATTTTTCAGTGCATCGACGATACCCCGAACATCGTCCGCCTGCTGTCCGGTTGTCTGTGTTGTCTGTGCCTTGCACAATTGCGGCGTTGAAATTGTGTGCAGCTTTGATCGCTGGCCAAGAGCGCGCAACAGGCAAAAACGTGGCAGGCGTTTAAACGCAATCATTATGTTGCTTTCTTGATTTTGCTCTCACTATATTTTTTTTGTATTTAACGAAAGGCACTTTGAATTAAAGTTTATGAAAAATTTACAAATTTGTTATCTGCGTCTACATATGGAAATGGAATAACTGACAAAAACAAAACATTTGCCGCTTTAGTTTAGTGATGTGCAAGTATATATCGTATCATCGTATATATCGATGTATCGTTGTTTCTAATCGAAGCGGTTCGGCAAGTAAATTGTAATAACATTGCAGCTCATACGCTCGATACTTGGATGAAAGCTCATTGTATCGATATTGAAAATATTTACAGTATCGATACAATAAGCTTATGCATACGTCGATCGAATCTTCTAACTTATTTAAATACTTCATTATTTACTACGCTATTCACATTTTACAGCTTCAATTAACAAGAACTATGCGCATAAAAGGTGTAACAACTATTTCGATTGTTGAGCAGCTAATCAAAATATCGATAGAAACTTATCGCAACAATTGCATGCAATCGATTGCTGTTTACATCACTAGACTGCCCAATTAATTATACGCGTTTATATGAGTTTGTATTTTGTTGTTGTTTAAAATTCCAACAATTTAGCTATGGCGACTGAAGTAAGCAAATGGATGACACATTGAATTAATTAGTAAGAATTGATACTAATTAACTTTTGTATGTTGATGTTATGTGCAGTACGGAGTGCTTCGCTTGCCGGTGGATTGCGAGTCCTTGCGATTCAATGACTGGTCCATCAACTATGAGAAGTCGCACATATTGAAGAGCATGTGCCATTTGGGCAGCGACAAGTGCTGCGACAAGAACGATGCGAACCGTTGTGATCTGTGCCATTATCAGCACTCGCTGGAGCTGCCCCATCTACCAGACATGGTGTTCCACAAGAACAAGCTTGTCCTCCAGCACAAGGATGGCGCTTTAATGGAGTTCAAGCCCATGGATGCACTGGCTATGGTGGCCAATGGCAAAGACTCATCCGTCGAGGTTGCCTGTGCTCAGGAATGGCGGGAAACGCGGTAAGTGAGGGCAACATTACAGCATTGCCCAGTAGCCAAGATGTGCACAGTATTATAAGTTTGTGACAATGCCCGACATGACATATCAAAATTATATTTTAAAATTGTACTTAGAAATTGTGTTTCTAAAAGTCTTAATTAAATATTGTGACATTAATTATAGTTTCTATTAAATAATATATATTATGCTGTGACTAGTGACGTAATCATAAGTTCCTTACAACTTGTGGCACTAGGATGTTAAACTAAATGAAATGAAATCACCAAAAATCGATTAATTTTAAATTGTATTTCTGCAGCTCGGAACAGAACATGGAGCAGAAGTACAAGCCTTTCGATTGGACCTTCACCTCAACATATCAGGGCACATTCAACGATAAGTTTCGCATCGAACCCACCGATCAGACTCTCAACAAGATGAAGCTAATGCAGCGCGAGAATATATTATTCTATCACGATCTCACACTCTATGAGGATGAACTTCACGATCATGGCATTTCAGCAATGAGCGTGCGAATTGTGAGTAGATTTCGGATTGCAAGCGACTTGCTTAGACCCTGCACATTTTTTAGTGGACTAAACCATCTAACTTTCAGTCAATTTCAAAAACAAGGCAAAATTTTAAAGAATTTCAAAATTTATTGCAATATAAAATTAAATTATTGAAAAACTGATAATTGTAAAGTATTGGAATGATTATCTATGTAAAAATTATTGAGAAACTAATAATTTCAAAGTAATGGAATAACTATGTAAAATCATTTAATCTATTCACTTTCAATAGTTTTAATATATATTTTGTTTTTGCTTTATTTTAGCGTGTGATGCCCTCAGGTTTCTTTGTGCTGCTCCGTCACTTTCTGCGCATTGATGATGTCCTCATCCGGATGCACGATACGCGCTTCCATTGCGAGATCGAGAATGATTACATATTGAAGGAGTATATACATCGTGAAGCGCCCTGCACGGCTCTCCAGGTATTTTTTATCATTTTTATGTTTATCATTTTATTGTATACAACACATTTTGTCGCCTTAGAGCTCCGTGAGCTTCTGGACAAATCCGGATGAGATGCAAAACTATCTGCCAGTTAAGACCAAGGAGTTGCACAAATTATACTTTAAGTAATCCTTATTCTCCATGTGAATAATGATGATGATGATGCTGATGATTCAATGTGGTTCCCTTAGTTAACATTTAAGTTCAAATTTCATGTATTCCGTGTAATTAATTAATTTTGTTTAATATATATATATATAGCATATTTATTACATGTACGTATATTTATTGCAGCAACTGTGCGCTCAATACAAACATTAAAAGCGTTTCATCTAAAACTAGAACTTCCATGTAGAGTTTGAACTAGAAAATAAGAATGAGTTTAAAAATGAAATCAAACAAAAAGACGATTTCTGGATGAACAGTAAAATCTTAGATATACTATTATAAACGGTGTATTATGGATACTAAACTAAACTTTTCATTTTGTAACAGAAAATACAATTTGAACTCTTATTTTTGTTCAGATAATAATATAAGAGTAACATTTTAATTTTCTAATTAAAATAACTCAATTGGTTTAAAACCCGTCTACATATATCCGAGTGTATTTTGGTTATGGCCACGTTTAGGCGCCGCCCAATAAAGCCGTCAAAGCGCGTTTGTAATCGCCCGAAGTCTCCGACTGCAAGAGAATACAAATGACACAATTATTAGACTTTAGAAAGTTTCGAAAATAATTAGATTAAAAATTAATTTGGAATTCCACAAGCGGGCCACAATAATGGTGTATGCCGTCTAAGCCAATCGAGTTAACCAATACTTACGTCCTAGGACCCAAAAATACACAATAACAAACAACACCACAAAACACCAACGATGGGGAGGATCAAGATCAAGATCAAGAACAAGAATACAGAAAGCAAAAAGGTTGGAAACGCATTACTTAAATGTTAAACAAGCTACAGGATTACAGGGTATCTATTAAACTCACCACAACGGCGCTGTGCAGCGTGCGATTATAGATGCGCTCAAACTCCAGCTTAATCGTCTCCAGATCGATCTCCGATCGACAGACTATTATCCGTATAAGTGTCGCATCATCCGTGCCAGCGCCATCCATGGCCTTATAGAGACGATTGGCAAAGAAAGCCGCCGGAGATTGGACGCACTCCACTGCAAGACAATCAAGTTAAATTTGAGTTTAAAAACGGATTTTAAAAAAGCGCCCAAACGGTAAGACCTGAAAGGCTGAGAAATTAACACAACATATCGCTAGATCTGGCTTTTTTCCGGCCAAATCTAGCTTTATAATTTACTATATCATATTGCCAAAAAGTTATTGGATTTCTTGGGTACCGGATACAAAGAATAGTAAAGTCTGGAGAGGATTACCTATGGCCATCATGGCCTCATGCAGCTCATCGGACATTTCATGCTTGATGGCCTGCTCAATGGTCTGTCCAGATAGCTCCTTGTATTCGTCGAAAACGAGACGCAACTGGCGGAAGCTGGCATGGGCCATGATGCGATTGAAGACCTCCTCGTCGGTGCCCAGTTTGGCCTCGCCAGCGGCATACAATTGTGCTGCCTGATCCTTGGCCTGCGCCGCATCCACCGGAGTGTCCAGATTATCTCGCACTCCGGTGACAATCAACGTGAGCAGGCGACGAAAGAAACCGGAGGTTTCACTGCACATTTGCTCGGCCAATGGACGTTCGTATTTCTCCTCGTAGGCAACGACGATTTGTTGCATTTCCTCGTTGCTCTTGGTGCAAAGGATTTCCACAAGTGTTGACTCCTCGGTGCCCATTCCGGCCATTGCCTCGTGCAGCTGCTTGCACAGATATTCGACAGGTGGACGCATCAATGCCACAATGACATCCTCAAATTTGCCACCAAGTTCATCCTTGAGATAGAGATGTCGATACAAATTTCGATAGATATTGTCAATAAATTATTTATACGTCGATAAATATCAATAAATTATCGATACATATTTTTGAACGATATATTTTGTTGAAGAAATGCATTTGGACAAAATTATTGGCACTACATTCAAGTGCAAAGTTTGCCATAATATATAAGTAATTAAGACTAGTTTTAAGTCGCGCGCGCACAATGATATCGATAGTTTTTCATATCCAAGAACTATTGAAATAAATAATTAAAAACGCAAATAAATAACACCCTAACCTTGAGATCATCCACAAGATCACGCTCAAATTCCGTTGCATAGGCGGCGCTTATCGATTGTCGCTGGGCGTTGCTGCGAGAGGTGAGTATATCGATAATTTGCTGCTCATCGGTGCCCAGTCCACGCATTGCACCGCGCAGCTCCTGGCTATCGGCGGCGGCATCGAAAGGTTTGTGGGGCACAACGGTGGGCACAGGCTGTGACTCATCAAATGCAATTTTGATATATAGTATGCCGACCACAATCGATTAATGTTTGGAGCAGCGTACTTACCTTGTAATCCATTTTTGTTGTTCTCTTTAGTTGGTTGATCTCTCTCGCTTACTTCGACGTCACTGCTGCTGATTCACTTGCAATTTGCAATTTCTGTTGAAATTTCACTTTTATTTAAATTTTGCTTTGTGCGAGATTCGTGCTTCTTACCGATTGGCGTTACGTTTTACTACTGACACTAAACAAATGTTTTCGCTGTTTGTCTCTGCTGACGCCACTGCCACTACCGGTGCTGCACCGCCCACCGCCCCCACTGCGCTCATAGCGAGAGAGCTTTTGCGAGAGAGCTTTTAAGTTTGCCTTAACTTCGGCTTTCGCTTTGGCTGCAGTTTACCGCCCGCTTGCATACAGTATGTCAAGATATTGTTTTGTCGCTTTAAAAAAAGTAATCACAGCGGAAGAAAATATAAAGTATTTTTCGCCACAACAAAAATACAACTTAGTACTTATTTTATAAACTGATTCTAAGAACCAAAAGAACAACAATTTAAATAAACAAAAACATTTGTTGTATCTTGTCAAAACAATTACTGCCATACTGTAGTTGACATAACAGTGTCATGATTCAACCCAAGACTATGTGAATACAAATGAATAAGTAGTCATGAATGCTTTTAATTGAGGCATTATTCATGCACACACAGACACAACACACACAGATATACATATACATATGTATGTGTGCCTATGATTTAATCTTTATTTAATCTCGTTAAATAGGTTCGTTTAGTTGTCACTTTGCACGAGTTATTAATATACATTTTGTCTGTCATTCTTCTAATTCTCAAGTTGTTCGGTTTATGTATATATTTATCATAGATGCATATATGTATGTATAAAGGAAAATATTTGTTTTTCATTTCATTTCGTTTCGTTTCTTTTTTTTTTTTACACAGGGCGAGGTAATTTCATATGAAAATCTCAAAAACAGAAATCAAATCGGTTCTAATATTAATAATAATAATTATAATCGTAATAATATTTATATTTATATCAAATAAATTACAATACCAATGATGTTAGCAGGATTTGAGTTAACTTTGTTTTTTCTTTCTGACTTTTAGTTCATTTGATGAACTTGACAAAAAGCTGAAAAAGAAGAAAGAACTAATAAATATAGCACGAGTAATTACATCAAGTTTATATATATATATATATATATGTAAATACCAGGAATCGTTACGATTATAATTGTTATAATATCAGTTATAAAACATTTGGAATTTCTTTAAAATCTGTTGCTATAATAATCTAATGAAAATAACAGTAATTCTATGAATTTCAAACAAAAATTGCAATTTTATTAACATTTCATAAATTTATTGTTTAAAGTTATAGAGTTTATTCTGTTTTTTCGATTCCTGGCAAATACTGTAAAATGTTGAATTCAAAAAAAAAAAGTATATATATAATAGTCTTTTGCTTTCATCGTGTGTTCTTCTTCTTTGTCTTCATCAGCCCCTTTTCACGATATTTTTTCGGACAGAAAATATATAGAAAGGTAACTCATCCTGTTTCTAGCGATATCAACTTTGCCTGGCTGTTAAGTATTCATATTTTTTATATTTTTTTCATATCTTTGCAATTCAGTTGATTTTGTTATTTCAGGGGGGGTAATTAGTGATATTGTTTTTTAGACCTCATCGTTCTGATTCATTTTGAGCTCATTGAGCGTTGCATTGAATCGCGACCATTCATCCCGCGACGGCAGCGCCAAATGCTCAGCCACGTCGTAAACATAAAGTTTGCCGGACTCATCGCCAATGGTGACATGCAGTCCGGATGGTGTCCAGGAGACGCGATTCAGCGCTGGCGCACCGTCGACCACAATTGATGCTGTTGGTACTTCGGTATCTTGATTGAGATTCCACAAATCAAGACGACCGCTACCATCGACAGCAGCAAAGAGGGCGGGATGAACGGGCGACCAGGCGACATCCATGACATAATCCGAGTTATCCTCAAACGAATACAGTGGTCGTGTGTCCTGCGAGAGAGAGAGAGAGAGATAAAGTTTATTTACTTATTTAACGTGAAGGGCTAAAGTTATAAGGGAAAGAGCAGCCGCTGCTCTCGGAGCCACTGCGTGCCCACCGCTGATCTAAATAATCCTCATATAAATAATATATCTATAATAATAAATAATCGAAATATAAATCTTATAAATTCATTGATTTAATAGTAAGTTTTAGTTTTTTTTTTTATATTCGACCTACAGATGGTTGAAATGCGCAATTCAAGTTTGCATTTCAAAGGATCGAATTACTAAAAAAACAAATTATAGTTTTCTAATTATAAGTTTGCTAGTTTTGTCTTTCCAATACTTTTTTTTTCTCCCAATTTTGGATTATCTTGGATTAATTGGTATAGGAAACCACAATATAAATCTTATAGTTTCAAATATGTTATAGATATTTCAAAAGATCGAATTAGTAAAAAAATATTTGTTTGTCTCCCAATTTTGGATTAGCTTGGTATAATTTATATAGGGAATGGTGTAAATCTGTAAGAGACACTAAAATAAATTATTATTAATTATTACTACTAATACTTTTTGATCTGATTGGGTTTTTATTATTGGGTTTTATTCTTAATTCTTAATTTTTCATTTTTAATTTGACTTTTTATTCTTTCAGTAAAATCTGTACCTTTAAATATAGTTATTAAATTGTACTTTAATTGATATATTGCTAAATTAGTGAATTTTCTTATTTATTAGATAGTAAATAAATATATAAATAAATAAGTGAAGAAAAAAAAGAAGCCCACTCACCTTAAGGGACCACAATTTGATGGTCCAGTCAATCGATGAGGTTAAATACAGATGACCAAAGTCTGGAGACGACTGATTGTAGTGCGTGGAGATGCCAGTGATTGGGCCCAGATGGCGCTCAAAGACCTCATTCACGCCGGAGCGTAGGCCGTGCCGGGATGCCGAGTAGACATAGCCATCCTCGCTGCCCATCACCAGGCTGTTGATCTCGTTGGCCGGGAATGCCATGCACGTGATGGCAATGGCCTTCGACTGTCGCTGTTGCAGCTCCAACGTGTCCTGCGGCTGCGAGAGCATGTCCAACGACCAGGAGCACAACTTCCCATCCGACGATATCGAGATGACATTGTGGGCGTTCTGGGTGCCCACCATTTGGAGGCAATACACGGGATGCGTGTGCGCCGCAGCACTCAACGGAGTCCGCTGGATGGGCGTGCGTTTCTGGACGCGATTATCCCAGAGGACAATCTGGCCCGAATATGTGCCGCCGAGTATTAGGTTGGGATTGAACTTGGCAAAGCAGGTGGACATTACGGCGCTCTGACAATGGAATACATCCTCCGGCGTTTGCTTCTTGAATTTCGTATTCCAGACCATGACGACGCCGTCGGGCTCATTGGGACTCTCCTCGTTGTTGTGATACGAGGCCACCACCAGCTCGGGAAAGTGCGTTGACCAATCCATGCTGGTGATGCAGCGATTCTTCGACCAGCGCTCATCGTAGAAGACGCGATTCAGCGAAAGCCGTGCATGGGAGCGTTCATCATTCGCCTCCTCGTTGTCGCCGCAGCCGATGTAATCCGTATAGATGTCCACGTTCTCCGACAGAGCGCGCTCAATGACGCGTCCGGCTTTCAGCACGAATCTCTGGAAGTCCTCCGACAATATTATCATTTGCTTTTGCTCCTCCGACAGCTCCTTGACTGCAAAGTCATCGAAAGGTTATTCAAGTCCTTACTTACTACATATCTCAAATCAATCATTGAATCAAACAACTTATTTATTATATATTTCAGTTACGGTTATCGGTTTCAGTTACGGCTATCGGTTATCGGTTTCAGTTACGGCTATCGGTTATCGGTTTCAGTTACGGCTATCGGTTATCGGTTTCAGTTACGGCTATCGGTTATCGGTTTCAGTTACGGCTATCGGTTACGTAACGCTTACCGGTTAACAAAACAATTTTCAAAAATATTAAAGATATGTACATACATTGAAAAATATATATTTCAAAAATCAAGATCTATTTATTGAGATCAATGTATAAATTAAATTGGGGCAAATTAAATTGTATGCGTGAATTTACAATAATTGTCACAGTGCGTCACAAAACTTGATTTTCGTCTGATCGTTCCTATGGCAGCTATATGATATAGTAGTCCGATTTGAACTAAATTTGGTCAATACAAATATGAGTATCTTAGATGCATGCTCTGGAAAATTGGTTGAGATAGCTCAAACAATAAAGTTTGTGTCAATTATTGAAAATGATCTGATATTATGAGAAATGTTGACTCTTTGGACTTTCAATAAGCACAACTTTATTAAAACTCATCCGATTTCCATGAGGAATGTCTTTTTTTTCATAAAATTAAACCCACTTTAACTTTGCATTTCAAATTTATGCTTCTGAGACAAAAAATATTTTTCGAAAATTTGTCGATTTTTGCATAGTAACCCCTTTAAATTTTTCGAAAATTTTCAAAAATTTTAAAACTTAATTTTCTTTTTTTAATCGATTCCAGGTGAAAAAATTATGGTAAAAAAGTACTTTTGAGCTTATTTCACCTTTTTTTCTTCAAGATTTAAGCCAAAAACTGCAAAATGCTCCCTGATTTATAGAACATGGTATTCTTTTAATTTGAATAGATTTCTCAATTTTTGACCGATTTTGAAAAGTGATGTTTTTTTGACCATTTTAATATACAAATATTGATTTGGCATCAAAATTGGATGATTTAGTAACCCCTTTACAATTTTCGAAAATTTTGAAAAATTTTAAATCTTGAATTTGTTCTTTTAATCGACTACAGGTGATAAAATTAGGATAAAAAAGAACTTTTCAACTGATTTCCACTATTTTTCATAACAATCTCAATGATAATGTTATGTGATTATTTTTTCAATGAAATATTATTGGGTTTACTATTTCAATCATACTGAATTGTAATTTTCATTATAATTACTTTAAACAATGATTATAAATTTCATTGCTTTTATTTCAAAGATAATGAAGTGCGATTTTTGACATTCATTACTATTCAAACATAATGTATTGTAATTTGCATTACAAAATTAATTAATTGAGCCCATCACTGATTCAAATGGTCGTTAAAAGCCCAAATGCACGTTGAAGATTACTCACCCTCCTTTTTCTCCTCGTGCTCCTTCTTTTGCTCGAGTGGCGTGATGGCTGGCGCGACATCCTTGACGGTGGGCAGTCCATGGTTGAGATAACCCGGTGGCAGCTTGGAGCTAAAACCATGATCCAGATGTGGCAGCGAGCTCTCTTCGTCATCTCCTTGGGCATCAAATGCAAGCACTGTTTAATGTATAAAACTAACACAGCTAAAGGAACTTGACAATCGACAGAACAGGAACAATTCTACTTTTATTTTGTTTTCGATTTGTACTCTTTACTCATTTTGCGTTTGCATCTTGTTGTCTCTGTCATACATTTGTTTTGTTTACTTTTCATTTGGCTTTGTTTGATGGATCTTGTGCAGGTGCGTGTGTTTGTGTATGTGTAAAAGTGCAGCAGTGTTGGAAAACAGAGAGAGAGACGAGAGAGATCGACTAAAGACAACGAGCGTGGGAGACTCAACACAGCAAGGTGTGAGTATAAAAGCTAACAGAGTGAAAAGAACGAGAGAGCAGAGAGCAGAGAGCGCGGGCAGGACACACACGCGCACATACATATGTGTGTATGTATGTATGTATTGTGAGTAATATCAAAGTGTTTACGCTTTTTGAGATATTAAACGTGAGCTAACAGAGTGAAAAGAACGAGAGAGCGGAGAGAGAGAGCGCGGGCAGGACACACACGCGCACATACATATGTGTGTATGTATGTATGTATTGTGAGTAATATCAAAGTGTTTACGCTTTTTGAGATATTAAACGTGTGCGTGTGTGTGTGCGTTAGAGATGTGCATTCGCTTTTTACCGTTTAATCTAGTACACAAAGCCAATTATAAAACAAAACAAAAATAAAATTTCTTTAAATTCATAATTTACAAAAGTTGTTTTTAAAGTATGTATGTATGTGTATGTGTGTATGTTTGTATGTGTGTATGTACATATGTATGCATGTGTAGTGTTGTTGTTGTGTCGTCGCATTAAACATAGTTAAGTAGTATTATTATTTATGATATGTTTGTATGTAGTAGTAATTACTAGGTAAGTATCATTAGATAATATAGTATGCATATATTCAATGTTTGTATCATAACATTTCTCAACTTTCAGTTTTAATTAACATCTGTAACTGTTTTTCAATTTCTCCACCCAGTTTATAAATTGTTGCACTTAAAATTATGTATTTATATGCTAGGAATATATATTACATAGTTTCAATTTATATTAATTTTACAACTTCTATAGCTTTCATTTTGTCAACGGCCAACAGAGGTCGCTTTGTGTGCGGTATTTTGTTTTCTTTCGCTTCGCTTGCTGTGAGAGACAGAGACGGAGACGGAGACAGAGACAGTTGGAGAGAGTGTGTGTGTGAAGAATGCATGTGTGTGAGAACAAGAGAGCCGAGTAACGGAAAGCTCAAACGAAGAGAGCAGGACATCGATTGCACTCACTGTTGCCATCTTTAAAATCTTAAATATATGTCTTAAAGCTCAACTTCTGACAACAGTGATTGCTCTCTCTCTCTCTCTGAAAATAGAGTGACCGTGCATTTGAAAACTAGAGATCCTTAACCAAAACAGGATAAGCTCATATAGCTGCACCTTTCGCACGGAACTCATTGCGATCAATGCAGAATGCAATGAAAATGGTAATGAGTCGAATTAGCAGATTTCATGAGACAATTCGTATAATTAAATACTGAATAATTTGGTGGGTTAGTCACGGCACAAAATGAAGCGAATTTGAAAAGAAAGAGAGACAGAGACAGAGACAGATGGAGAGAGTAGGAGAATGAAAAGTATGATGCTTTAGCTAATGCATGCAAGTTATGGGATTTTCATTATCTGTGCATGCATTTGGCAAGCGAGATAGATAGATAGATAGTTAGATAAAGGGGGATAGCATGTCTGTGTGTGTGTGTGTGTGTTTGTGTGTGTGTGTGTTTACTAGAAAGTGACAGCCAGCGCGAAGATCTCATTTTTTTTTGCCTTTTTAGCTTTTACAATTTAATGAAATATCAACTTTTATTTTATATTTTTTTAGTTTCTTGTGGAAGTTAGAATTGGTACGTTCCTATTTTGCTTCATGTCGATTCCCATCACTGTTTTTTCGGGTGTACCTACCTGTAAATTCATCCTCCCACTCTAAACCCGGATTAAGATTGTATTCATCTTGAAATAAAGAAATAAATATATTGTACATATACATTGTAGTAATTTTTGTTTGTTGATTAAATTTTTTTTTTTTTTTCAAAAACAAAAGCAATAATCGTGGGCCCAATATATCTGATATATTAAATCTTTTGGCCATAACGAACCGCCCATTAAATTGATCAAGAATTATTTGTCTTTGTCAAAAAATGAAAGTAAAAGTAAAAAAAAAAAAAAATGTGATGAACAAAACGATAACAAAAAAATATAATCGCTTTTTCGATATTATTATGAAAATAGATGTATTTTTCGAGTCGTGTTTTCTTCTTCCATATGGGGCGGATGAGTGAGTGAGAAAGAAAAGGGCTGAGACAGAGAGTAGTTATAGACTAATGGATAGGATAGAACATAAAATCGATTTGTTCTTTTGATTGGGACCCTTTCTTTGTATAAAAAAAAATTAAATAATATAATTAGCACACAAATTGGCCAAAATGATATTACAATGTTAAAGATTATAACTGATAAGTTTCTAAAACAATATAATATATATATTAGATAAGTACATGATAATTCTCAGTGCTTACACATGCATTTGTGTGTATGTGAGAGTGTGTGTGTGTGTGTGTGTGTGTGGCTTACATTTTGTTTAGACTTAAGATTTATTATTATAATAGGTAAGAAAATATATATAAGTTTATGTATACTTGATACTTGTGATGGAAAAGTTGACAGCTATACACATTATGATCAATATTATATATGTATATATAAGTATAAAGTAGATAAATGTTGATTATGTTATGCTTACAAAAAAAAAAAAACAAAGAATGATAAATAAAGGCAAGCCTAACCTCAAAATACAACTAAAGTATAACAGTCAGACTGTTATACTGTTATACTCACGCGCAAAATTAAAATGCGAGCTCTTTTTGTCGAGTTGTTGCTTTTGTTTTATATAGAATACATATGCATATATAGATATGTCTGTATATATAGAGAAGAACTTAAAAAAAAATGATATGTCAACTACTTAAACGAATTAAAAACTTATAAATTGGGTGGAGTTGAACAATTTCAATTTCATATTCGTAGTTATAAACGCTTCAATAATAGCTTTATATGTGCACTATATATATCTGTATAAAATGGTGTTGGACATATATAGTCACATATAGACATGCTTAACATAATAATGCTGATACAAACTGAATATCTTATAGCAAACTTTTAAACGGATCTACATTAAAAAACGAAAATCTTCATGGATTAATTGAAAAAAAAAGAATGGGAAATTGTACCAAAAGGCCGAAAGAAGCAATTGTAGAATCTAATTAAATGTGTACGAGTGATAGAGCAATACTAGAAATATCTAAAAAAAAAAAACAAAAACAACAAGATTTTAAAAAATACAACTAACAAGTAGCGAGCAAAAAGAAACAAAATATCGTTCAAACTACAAACGACAGGAAAACAAATAGATAGATAGATAGAAATACATATATAGTACTATATACGGGTAGAAAGATAGATTGAAGGTTATTATATATATTTAACAATTCTACTTGGATAGGGTTAGGATAGATAGATAGATAGATGGATAGATAGACAGGTTTTACGTACAAAACTCAACAACTACTCACCATAATAATCCGTAGCATGAGCTGCAGTTTTTTTTGCGTGCGTACCAAGAACAGATGAAAGGGGGAAGAAAAAGTAAATAGACAAATTATTAAATAGCGCTCAAATCAAATTAACAGATTGAAGAAGCTGAACCAAAATAAAAACAACAACAAACTGAAGCACTGAATGCGAATGAATAGCAGTCAAAAGTCGCAGTGTCTAAACAGTGACAACTTAGAATAAAACTATTCAAGTTTCAATGAAGTTGATAATCTTCAAGTGTTTCGAAATTTGCGACCTGTAGAAAATACTTAGAAATGAAAGATGATACTTATAATAATGGGAAACTCAAAGTACGGATATGATAATATTTGTTTCGATTCGATTAAATTAGATTGGCATAATGTATTGTGTGCTGTCGAAAGGTTGAAAGGTTCAAGTTGATTATAACTAGGATTAGTACCTTTACGTGGACGCCACCAGTCCTCCATATATCCTGACAGAGGCGATGAGTGGCAAGAAAGAACTGTATTTGTTATTTTATTTCACTTTCATAATTATATTCGATTACTATTATTATTTTTTTATAAGCTTGCCCTAAACTTCATTTGATCGAATGAGGCGCAACATTCATTTAAATACAAATCGGAGAGGATTATTATTTTTTGGGATACAATTGGAATTACTTGTTTTTTTGTTGGCAAGCGAACAGAGTAAAGAAGAAGACAAACAGTTTTGAATTCACACACAATAATTAGTTAATAATAATAATAATAATAATAATAATAGTAGAGAAGCGACAACAAACTAAGGGAAAGTGTCTACACAAATAGCCACAAATATAAATAGTAATAATGATTGAGATGTTTCGGTTATTGCTTAAACTATATGTGATTATATATCTATATATATATCTGAATCGATCTGTAGCATACGCACCGTCACGTTCATGGCCTCCAGTGCTGGTTGTTTGTGTTTGTTTCGTATAGACGAGTGTCTCCTTTGGTGGAATGTTTGTTGCCTGCACATTGTAAACGCTCAGATTCAGTGGCTGCTTCTTTCCAATGCTGCACAGAAATGACACAAATTAATTAGTCAGAAAACTATATACAGTGGCGGCAGAATTAATGGGGATATCATTTTTTTTATTTATTTATTTTTTTTCAATATTATTCTCATTTTGGCAAGATCTGATGCATTTAAACTCCTATCGCTATTTTTAATTAAATTGAACATAACAATTTTTAATATAAATAGAAAAAAATATAAATGCACGAAAATCATGTTGGCAAACAAAAAATTGTTACAATGAACATTAAGTTTTTCATTTGTTTTTTTAGCTATTATTTGAAAAAAAAACTAATATTTTGTGTATTTCAGAATATTTCAGAATGGACTTAAAAGACCCTAATGGCTAAGCTAAATGCCAACTAAATCAAAATATTTAAATATGGCATACGGTCGAACTTCCCTAACTCGAATCATCATTATCCAAAGTAGAATTTGACTTATGGAATTCCTTTCTTTTAAGTTTAAGAGTTCGAGCTATGAAAGTTCGACTGTAGATAATAATATAACAAAGTAAGATGAATAAAAGGAAGGCTTATTTTCTTCTCTACAAAATAAGACCTGGTTTTACTTTTGCTCTGTCAAAAGAATTACTTAACGAACTGTATGTAAGTCCATACCCTTGTCCATTGACGGTTGCCTGCAAACTAACGTCGGGCGTCTGTGTATTGGAATTATCGGATGTCAGCGAATTGGCCGATGACAAAGAGGACAACACTTCCGAAACGGGCGCAACGCCCAGCGACGAAAGCATCTCGTCCAGATCTCTGCAAGAGTCAAAAGAAATATAAAATATGTGTATGGTAAATATATATATATATATATATATGTATATACACGCACTTGCGCTGATCCTTGTCGATGCCGGTGCCGGTGCCGATGCGTCCGGCCGCCTCTTCCATATCTTTGATTTCCTTTTCACGGCGACGACGATCCTTCTCCTCGCGCAGTGCTGCCAGTTTGGCCTTTTTGCGTTCCAGCTCCGCCTTGCGATCCATTTCAGAGGTGTGGCAACGCTGCGAACGTACGAATGGATAATCTAATGCGCTGCTGGGGAGGCGGAGGCTCAACAGCTACAACTACAAGTGCAGTCCTAAAAAAGCAAAAGAAAAAAGAAAAAGAATATCAAAAATGATTCAGTCTTGCCCGATTTGAATGTAACCAATATTGGTTACCAGCTGCTCTTGATGATGTCACCGCAAACAACAACAACTGGCCGAAAGTTAAAAAAGCCTCCACAGAACTATGGGCGTATGTGTGTGTGTGTGTGTGTGCGTGTGTGTGTGTGTGTATGAGCAATACTTTGCGTATGCAAATTAATTCGTTTTATTCTTTTTACTTGCTATATTCCTGGCCGAAAGAAATTTGCGTTAGAATTACACAAAAAAAAAATCAATAGTCGACTGCCAAACACAAGAGATGTGACGAAGGCGACGGCGACGGCGACGCAGCGCAGCAGCAGCAGCCGTAGCAGCGCTGTCGTCGTTGTGACGTCGTTTTCTACTTTCCGTTCGTGTGCTCATTTTTTTTTTTGCACTGCTTTCACAAAATGTTGCACAGCACTTTTGATTAATTACATTATTTAAGCCCACCTTTCAATGTTACTAATTCACCGACTTTCGAGCAAATCGCAGATCTTCGATGGTTGCTAAAATAACATTTTATTCCAATTGAAAATGCGACGACTGCAATGTTTTGCGATTTCGGCCAGTGTGTCCACAAGCACCAATTAAAATTGCCTACCAAATCGATAATCGATATATCGCAAGCCACCCTGTGTGCTAAACAAAAGTGCTAAGAAATGTTATCGATTTTGGCACGAAAGACTTGTCACATTGTAATCTATTAATGACACTTGCTGTTGCCATAAATGACTATTTTTTTGTTCACTTTAAAATGTGACCTTAGACCAGTGTGACCACAGGTTGGCATTAAAACGATTGATATAAATGCGGCAGTGTGGCAGCACTAAACTATCTTGATCTGCAGATCTGGCCACGCTGCGTTTGGCGCCACATTTCGAAAAGACGACTCTAATTAGCTTTGGTTGCTGACTCGTCATAATGTAATGTTCTTATGCCAGTGTCACTAATTAATGCAATGCGCATTTGCGTTGTCTCAAGTGAAACCACAAAGAACCCGCGAATGGCCAAGGGAAATAGAAAGCTAGCGGGAATGTAACTTGCTTGTTATTCATTGTCATTGTAATTTATGCGTCTCCGGCATAACTGTAAACAGTTAGGCAGTGTGTGTGTGTGTGTGTGTGTGCAATTGGCATATTAAACGGCTTTTTTCCGTAATTACCAGTTAATTGTTTTTGACTGACCTGGCACCAAATGCCAATCGACGCGAAGGTGTGAGAAGGACAGAGACAAAGGCGTCTGGGCCAAAGCTTTGTGGCAACCACACACCCACACACACACACACAGACACACCCATACGCACACCAAATGACAATGACACACTTGATGGTTCGTTCACTTTTGACTGCGGGCCCTGCTTCAAAATTACACACAAAGAAAAATATGTTTTTTTCCCAACAATTGAACATAATTTGTTTAGCTAGTATAATGAAAGTGTGTGCACCTTAATTAGAAATTAAATGCGAATTCAGTTGTTAGTTTAAGTAGATTTTATTTGTAACTTAAAAAAAAATGCCATTTAAATATTCAAGTCTTTTTTAATGACTTCAGTTGAAATTCAGTTTGATATGTTGATCAAAAAAAATGAGTAAATACAAATATTTTATTTAAAATTATAAACTATCGAAAAGTTTTTAAATCAACGTTTTTTATGACTCATTTTAAAAGGCTTTCTAATTAAATATAATATAACAAAATTAAATTTGATTAGATTTGTTTGTACTTAGCGTTTTTTTTCTCTGTCTGCACATATATTAAATACTTTTAGTATTTTCTTCTTTTTTTAAATCAATTCAAGCTTTTTTTTTTGGCTCATCTTTATTTAAAGCGACCAATTTGATGATTTCGTAATGCCCAATTTTATTTGGACTAAAAACATGGGTAGCTTTTTTCTTTTTCTTGTTTTCTTGTTTTCTTTGTTTTTAACTTTTTGATTGCAAGAGGTTTTTTTCACTTTAAGCTAATTTAGTTGCAGTCCCAACACAAAAAACCTTGAATTACAAAATCTTTCAGCTGTCTTTTGCTCCAGGCAACAACAATAATGATGATGATGATGATGAAGATGATAATGATATTAATGTTGATCATGATAAATCAGCGCATCTGCTGTTACAATAACAATGCGAAGAAAAAAAACTCGATTGGCATCTCGCATCTGGTATTTTTGGTATCTTGTGTCTGGTATATTTGGTATTGACAAACTTGAAAGCGGTTTTTTAGTCAAAAGTTTTTGCTAATTGCATATTTGTATTTATGGTCGGATAAAGTAAAACTAAACTTAATTTGAACTTATTTCATATTAATTTTGGCATCAATGGAAAGCTTATCTAAATAAAAATCATAAAAAATACTAGCGAAGAGATTTTTGAAAAAACAAATTTCCAGTTGCTATTAGAATTGTTCGAAGAAACTTTTTGCATCAAAACATTTTTTGTTTGAGACAGAGGAAAAAATTCAAAAAAAAAAATAAAAATAGACCTTAACAAAAACTCGAAATTTTCAATGGTTACGTAAATTTTGTTTTTTTTTTTAAATATCTTAGCTAAACTTGAAGATGAGCTTTTTTTTTCGTAAAATCGTAAAATATGTCTTATGGTTTTATGATATCGATAGGATCATTCGATACGCGAATAATTTACAAATTTAATTGTGATTTCCTAGAAGCTGCAAAACCAGACGAACATGTGCTGCCATTTGTTTATTTTTTATTATTTTCGCGCTGAGCGAGAGTAAAAGTTTATTTAATGAACTTTAACTAGTTGCTAACTGCTTTAAGGTTTGTCAGTCTGTTTCATTTTTTTTCTCGTTTGCTGTTTTGTTATTGGTTTTGATTATATTTTTTTTTTTCACTGACTCTTTTTTATCATGCTTGTATTATGCTCGTGTTGTTTTGCCGGCTATTTGATCGCCGCTCAAGGACAGCGAGTTGATTTTCAGACCCTGCACTTGACAGATACGAAAGGTCTATTAAGTTTATCAGAAGTGAAATGTGCTTCTTATTGCATTATCAACAGATTTGTATTTGTCTTGTATTATTTATATTTTTTTTATTGCATTATTTTTTGTTCAAGTTTTTCAAAGGTATATTATTTTGAATATTATTGTATTATTTTCAATTTATATTTTTATTACAGAATCAGTACAGGGTCTCTCACAGGCGAGTTCGTTTGTTTTGTATAATATTCACATATTTTTTTTAGCTTTAATTTCCCCTATTTACAGCATAGGTACAGGGTCTCTCACAGTCGAGTGTGCTCGATTAAGCCCTTTTCTACTAGTTGAACATTGCGTGCGACACATTATTTTAATTATTATTATTTTTAACATTATTGTATTATTTTAAATTTGTATTTTGATTACAGAATAAGTACAGGGTCTCTCCCAGTCGAGTTTGTTTTGTACACTTTTCTTTTATATTATTTCTAAATTTATATGTAATTTCCGTTTTGACAGCATAGGTACAGGGTCTCCCACAGTCGAGTGTGCTCGATTAAACCCTTTTCTACTTGGTGGACATTGCGTGCGTCACATTTAGCCGATTTACATAAATATTTGCATTTATGCATATGATTATATTTTGAATTTATACCATTTCGATTGTCTGACACAGTTTCTGTTTTTTTTTTTGTTTTTTTTTTGGTTTCCCCCCTTTTTGCAGCAGCGCATCCTGTCCAAGGTCTGGTCACACTGCAGCGAAAATCTGATGACGTTTACAAATTGCATTTTCTACTAGTGATGACACTTGAACGCATCTTTACACACGGATAGCCAATGATGTAAATACCAAAATATCGAGCTCTGAAAATTTCACAACGGTCTTTTGATTTTGAATGAAAATAAATAAGTGAAATGTAACCCCAGAGACTAAAAATTGTATTTTAGTTTTTATTCATTTTTTCTAGATGAATTTTCTATTAAATGTATTTTAATTGTTCATTTTAAAATCATATGAAACGTCGATGTTTTGATGTATTTTAACATCACTGCAACGCACCCACACAATCATACACACACACACACACACACACACACACATGCATACGTACACTTCAATTTGAAACTGCCATCGTTGTTGTTGTGGTCTTTGTTATTGAAAAGGTTTTTGCGGTTCCATCTTGAATTTAACATTATTGTTATCTTTTCTTAGCTTTTCTTGCCTTTTGATTTGATTTTGTTATTGTTATTGTTATTGTTGCTGTTACTTTTTATTGCTGCTCAGCATTTGCATGCACGTCGTTAACCGGCAAAGTTTTTAATGTTCATTTATTTTTCTCTCTCTGCTTTTTTTTTTGGGTCTCCATCACATACAAATCAAAGACTTTATGTGGGCACGCATACCAATGTAATTATGTACATAAGTATAAACATACATATGTATGTATGTATATTTCTGTTCATGCTTTACTTCATTACAGCTTTTGCCTTGCCTTTCTTCGCTGCGACGGCGACGACTGCGCAGCAATCCCCCAGGTTAAGCTTTGGCCTCTGCCCCGCCTGCGACTGCGGTTGCGACTGCGACTGCGCCTGCGTTGTAGAGCTGCCAACGTCGCGACGTTTGGCGTCGACAGCGCAGTCGCGTTGCCGGTAGAAAAGTCTTGAAAAGTGCGCCTCTTTGGCGTTCAGTTGTTAGTTTAAGTTTAACCATCGCACCGACTGAGTCGCGATTTACTTGGTTCTCCGCTTAAAGAGAAAAGTTATCAATTCTTTTTTTTCTTGTTGCCCAAAAGGATTATCATATTTTTTTTGTTTCGTTAACGAAACTAGTTTTATAAATAAAATGAAATTATTTTTATGTGCCATTGCTGTAACACTGTGTGTGGCGGCAACAAGTGAGTGACAACAGAAATACATTAATTTTAAATTTCAATTAGTTAACTGCACTTTAATCGATATGACAACAATCGATGACACACACACACGCACACACGCACACACTGACAAGTTCGATTGCGTTGCCAGATCGCAGCCAAAAGTGCTAATCACTTTGACATTGACAGCACATTAGTAACTTGCAAATGCACATGCGTGTGTGCGTGTGCGTGTGCCTGTGCGCATGTGTGTGTGTGTGTGGGACAGCTTTATCTGCCTGACATTTGCATGCGACCCTCGTCTGACATTTGAGTTTTGCTTTCAAATGTCGCTGTATTTGCATTTGGCTTAAATGCCGCAGTTCGTTGGCAAAAAAAACAGGTAACTGACATCAAAACCGGCTGCAGTCTGGAAGTGGGACTGCGACTGCGACTGGAACTGGAACGGCCACTGCAACTGTAACTGTTGCTCTCTCGCTCTGGCAGACAAGCCCAAAAAACTGTTGACTCGATTATGCAATCGCCTGCGGTTGAAAACAGGAAAAAAAAACCCAATGCGACTTTTTGTTGCTGTCGCAGCCAGTGCAGCCAGTGCTGGCAACTTTTAAGAAGCTAAAAAAAAACCATCAATTTAGACTTTAAAAAAGCTAGAACTTTCGCTGCTTGCTATTTTCGACTTTTTTCCCAGACAATCGGACTAAAAACTATTGTGTGATGTTTGAGTGTAATTATGATTATTTTACTCAGTATAAAAGGGGGAAAAATAATTTAAAAGCTAAAGCTTGACACATTTTTAAAAAAAAGCAAGAGTGTTCGCTGCCTTCTCTTTCGATGTGTACTCGGCCAGTTCTGACTGGAAAAAAGCTATTTGTGGCAACACTGTTTTGCAGCGAACCATCGATTGCTTGATTTATCGAATGTCTGCGTTACCCTTTTCAAAGTAGGAAACAAAATGCCGGGTGAAAGCGCCAGTTTAATGAACTTTTTCTGACTTTTCTCGTTTTTTCTGTATTTGTTTTTGTTTTTGTTTTTCCTGTGCAGCTGGAGCTGGAGCTGGAACTGGCTTCGTGTGCCCCAAACCGGATGGCCAATTTGCGGATGAGGTGCAATGCGATAAATATTATGTATGCGATGATGGCGTTGCCAAGGCGAAACTTTGCGCCGATGGCCTTGTCTTCGATCCTCTAAATCGCAAGATCAACAAATGCGATCAGCCCTTCAATGTTGATTGTGAGGATCGCACAGAGTTGCGTAAGTTATCGAAACAGAGTTATCGATAGAAGTTCCCAATTTATTTGTAATCACTCCACAGAGGAGCCAAAATCCACCAAGTACTGCCCGAGAAAGAACGGATTCTTTGCCCATCCCGAGGCGAGTGTCTGCAATATTTTCTACAACTGCATTGATGGCGATGCTCTCGAAATGAAGTGCACCGTCGGACTGCACTTTGACGAGTACTCCGGCACCTGTGTCTGGCCGGATACGGCCAAGCGTGAGGGTTGCGGCAACGAAGAGAGTAAGTTTCGAAAACTAGAAATATTTTGAAATTTTTTGAATTTTTATTTTAATTTTTTTGCTTTTTGTAGAAAAATCAGCGAGCGGCTTCTCGTGCCCCAAGGATCAACCCAAGATGGATGTGCGTGGTCAGGTGGTGACCCATCCCAAATATCCCCATCCCACCGATTGCCAGAAGTTCTATGTCTGCCTGAACAATGAGGATCCACGGGATTTGGGCTGCCAGCTGGGCGAGGTCTACAACGACATCTCCGAGATGTGCGATGCGCCCGAGAATGTGCCCGGCTGCGAGGATTGGTACAAGGATGCCGATGACAAGAAGGATTAAGCTTCTCCCATCATAAAACTGGCTGCGTGCAACCCGCCGATATATAGAGCAGCCACCCCTTTTTTTCCCGCGCGCGTCTTCTACAGTTACCCAAATTATAATCCTCTCAAAAACACTGGAAAAAAAAGAAACCGACTTTGGACAGATCTTTGACAGACAGACGGAGCTGGACGCGCGTCGTAGTCACTTAAACTTAGTAGTTGCTAGCCTATTTCCTATAGCGCGTATATGTAGCACTTAATTTTCAATAACATCTCGTTACTCGCTACTCGCAACTCGTCACTCGTCACTCGCGACTCGCTCGCTACTCGATATTTCTTGCATACACGAGTTTCTCTATTCTATTCTCTTTTCTCCTACAGTACTTCTCACTTGTTACTCGCTACTCGCTACTCGCCACTCGCCACTCGTTACTTTTTACAATAACGAGCAACTCTATTCTATACTTTTTATTTTAACAACCTTTCTCTTTACTTTACTTCTCAAACTAAATTCTGTCTTATTTTAAACTATTCATCTTAATTTTTTTCACACGCTAAATATGAATACTCTATGAATACTCTCCAAATCGTTGTGTATATATTTCCTCTATATTTTCAACTATTAATTAATATACAAAAAAAAAAAATAAACTGTTTTGATAAAACTATCCGTACTATCTATATATTCTTCTGTCTCTTGAACTTTTGACTATCTTTTTCTTTAATTTGCACTTTTTTTTAACTCTTTTTCTGTTTAAATATTAATTCTTTGTTAAAAACTATTCTATTAGAATTCGAATTTATCTATAAAATTTCTAGTTTCTCACCTTTTATTGAAATACTTGAGTAATTTTATTCATAGTTCTTAAATTCTCTACTTATTTCGAACTACTTTCTTAATATTTCTGTTTCCCGTCTTTAGTTATCTGCTTATTTCTAAACTTTTCATGATATTAGAGTTTATCTATAAATTTTCGTGTCTGTCTTTTGAATTTCCCGACGAATATTCATCATTTTCTACTTTCTACTTCTCTAAAGTCGAAAGTCTTTTACTTATCTGTATTTCTAAAAAATGTTATAGCTAAACTCTAGTCTATATTTTCCATACAATTTGATCATAACATGAAATCGTTCCCAAATTTCTTGTAACTTAAATCATTATTGTTAAGTGCTATATATACCGCATAAGTGAACTGTTTTGATCGGATCGATCGCATTTTATGATCATATATTCGTACCATATCCATATTATATTCACACCATTCGAAAGACAAGCATTCATTTCCATTTGCCAACTCATTCGATTAAATAACAAGACTTGAAATTATGCCAATTGTGTGTTTTTTTTTTTTACCTCTTTCTCAGTTTCTCTGTTTAGCCAGACGAATTGAGGACAAATCGATTTGTCGCTAATCTTGTAGCTAACATCGTTATTCCCCTCCCCGTTTCCCCTTCTTTCCACAGTTTCTTCGTCGTTTTGACATCTTATGATGAAATGCTGAAGCTCCAGGCGTTTTTCTCCTTCAAGATGTTAATCAAGGGGCTTCATTAACCCTTTGTCAACCCAACACAATGGTCATTAATTGCATTTGGCCAAGAAGCAATGGGGTTAAGAAAATGCAGTTTGAAAAACACCGACGATTTGATGCCCTTGGAGAGCTCTGATTTAAATATGCGAATGATGGTTCCTATTACAGCTATACGATATAGTAGACCGATTTGGACCAAATTTAGTCAGAATTTTGAGTTGTATAAAACAGAAAAACAAACAATAAACAAGTTTTTCATACTAAAGATGGATTTTCAATCGATCGTTCCTATGGCAGCTATATGATATAGTAGTCAGATCCAAATTTAAAAATAAAATTGTTATGCGTCTGGTATTCAATAAGATATATCCCAATTTTGAAGTCTCTAGCTCCTATAGTCTCTGAGATCGGGACGTTCAAACAGACTGATTAAGAATATATATATACTTTATCGGGTCTATTGAAATAGATTGCTGTAAAACTGTGTATAAATAAATAGCACATTTATTAGCTTTCAGAAATTCGCAAGCTTTTTAAAATCGCAAATTTAAGCTTTAGAAAAAAATACGTTAAAAATTTGCAATTTGAAAATAAAACAATGTTGTTTTTGAGGGTAATTCCGTTGCCTATTTAATGGCGTTTGACACTGTGCACAGGGTGCACTTGACTAAGATTAGGGCAAACATGGCGACAAAACGGTGTTGCCCATCCGTCAGAAGAGCAGCAGGCAATATCGGCAGCGATGTCGGCAGCGACGGCAGCGTCGGCAGCTTTCGGGCTTTGTTTGTTATGCAATCGATGCTGTCTGTTTAACAGCAACAACAACAGTTTTGCAATAGTTAACAATGTAACGGTAATCGGCAAGACGAGCGAACGAAAGCAAACCAAAGCAAAGCAAAGACACGAACACGAACACAAACACACGAACACGAGCCCGAGGCAAGCCGAATGCAATAATAATGAATGAAGCTTACGAGCTGCTTGAGCTTTGCCTTTTACTTTCAATCGCACACACACACACACAAAGCAATAACAACAACAACAACAACACTAGCAATAACAAGAACAGCAAAGCCAAATCACGTTTTGCATTTCGTATTTGTACCAAAATTGCTCGATCAATCGTCAGTGACAACACACGCCACACACACTTGCACACACAGACACACTTAAGCACACGCGCATACATACACATGATAATGTATAGGCAAGCACATAAGTGTTGTCAGACTAGCTTTTTTCGCTTTAAGTCTAGCTTAGTTTATTTCTCAATGTGATTTGCTTTTTCTGCTATTGTTGCATTAAAAATATATAAGTAGAGCACTAATTGGCACTATTAATGCTGATAAATCATAACATAAATAAATTTGGTAAAAATATGTTAATTTTTAAGCTTTATTTCGAACTTCTTTCCCGCTAAAAACAGCCTTTTTTTTTGCTGGCAGATCTGATGCATATTGTAGGCAGGTATGCAGTAACCTCCGCTTCCCCAGCCACCCCAACAAATTCAAATACGAAACGCGCGCAAACGCAAACACAAAGACAAATCCAAAAATCAAAAGAAAATAAAAATAAAAAAGCTTTGCAAAACTTTTGATTTTTGAATTTTGTTTTTGTCGCCAGCGTCGTCGCTGCTGGCGCTGCGACTGACTGTTACTTCTGCTTCTTCTTCTTCTTGAGCGCGGTATAAATCATTTCAGTTGAGTTTGGAGCGCGTAACCGTTAAAACGTAAAAACGTCTGCAGCGGAATTTTAATCTAAATTTTAAGCAAACGCGCTATTGTCAACGTGAACGTGTTTGGTTTTGTTTAATTAAGTTTTTTATATTTTTTTTTTATTGTTTTTTGCTATTACGTTTGTTGTAATAGTTTAAACACATAATTATTTTTTTGGTTTAAATTTTGTTTTGAATTCGCCGCCTGAAATGCAACGCGTGCAAGTGAGCAGCGTCCTGATCCTGGCATTAGTTGCCTGTGGTAAGTGAAGGACAAAATATACTTTCCAACGATATGGTAACGCTTTGCATTTAATTAGCGCAACCTTCTCGTTGCGTGCTACTTTGAAAAAAGCTTTTACTTTCGAAAATTCCACAGCAATTGGATACCAATTGGACTCTAATCGACTCGCGTCGCGTTGCCAACTCTTTTGTTCTTGCCAATTTGAAATCCAGTTAAATTACCAATTGGAACTCGATTCGCGTTGCCAACTCTTTTGTTCTTGCTTGATTTGAAAATCAGTATAATTACTGGTTTTTTACTGAAGGCTAAATCAAAAGATTTGTCGCTTTCTGCTCTAATTAAAGTTGACTGGGTTGTGACAGGAGGGTTGTGAGGGGGTTGGTGTGAATGGAGGTGGGGGGGGAGGGGGTGCGGTAACAGGGTTACCGCAGCTCATTTGGCATGCAGATCAAGTGCCAGTTGAATACTTTTGCTTTTTCTTATTGGCCACTGAGTCAGCTTTGGCTACACTGAGAAAATATATATACATACATATATATTAGTAGACACAACTAATACTGATCAAAAAACGATATTTAAATTTATTGAAAAATTGGTTTAACATATATTTGAAAAAATAACTTTATTTTTTTCCACATAGTTTGATAATCTCAGTGTAGAGACTTCATAATTAAAAACAAATGCCAAAGCAGAAAAAAATAACATTTAAATGATACCAAAGTCAAAGTAGAACTTGGCCGGTCAAACCAGTTGACAATTAGAGACAATCATATTATAAAATCTGATCTATAAATCGAACTGCCGGCCCAACGAGTTTTTTTAAAATTTTTTTTGGTACCAGAACTACAAAACGCCGCATTTGATTAAAAATTGCCTTTCATTTTAACGGGAATTTCGAAGGCGGGCAAAAGTTATCGATAAGTTCAGATAAGTAATTAATGGACTTCTTTAGCAGATGCTTAAATAATTTTTATTACTTATTTAAAAACGAAAAATAAAAACCATTGAGTATTTTCCATAACATTATCATTATCGATAAGTTATAGTTATCGAGAAGTTCTGAAATTAATTTATAATTGATTTCAATACGAGTGTTGGAAATTAAAAATAAAAAAACATTGGGTTGCTAGCTGGGGGAAGCTATTCATAACATTATCGATAAGTTAATGTTATCGATAAGTCCGGATTTTTTTTTTTTTATTTACATATGAAAATGTTCGAAATTTTAAGGCAACGGTGTTTTCACTGGCCAACAAAAGTTATCGATAACTTTTGAAATGTAATTACCGGAAACCTTTGGCAGATATTTAAACAATATTTTTTATGTATTTAAACAAGAAAGTGTTGAAAATTAAATTAAAAAAAACTTTGGACATTTTAAATATGTTTGCACCGACTAGGGAAAGCTATCCATAAGTTTGGACAAGTAATTACCGGAAATCTTTAGCAGATATTTAAATATATTATGTATATGAAAAGTGTTGAAAATTTGAAAACAACGTTGAACGATGCGTTGAACCTGTTACCTGATCACATTACGGTTACATCACCCTCAACAGCAACAACAACAACAACAACAACAACAAACGCTGCCGGCGTCAACGCTAGACGCAAAGACGCGAAGATGCTCGAAAGCGTTGCCGGCGTTAAAAAAAAAATGAGTTGCAGTTGTTGTGGGAAGGAAGTTGTCGCGTTCAAGTTTTAATAATGGGCATGGGAAATGGTGGGAAAACAGCATTGACAACATTTCCCCCTCTGTCTGTCCGTCCGTCCGTCTGTCCGTCCGTCCGTCCGTCCGTCTCTTCGTGTTGGCATATCGATAGCGATAAACGTTTGACGCATGCAATGGATGCAAATAGTTGCAACATTTTGACAGTGTTGACAACAAAATTGACTTTTTTAAACAGCAAATAATTGTTCAAATGCTATTTATGTCATTAAATACTTTAAAATAAATCTTCTAGTTTGATCTGAACAAAATTTAAATCATATTCAAATATATATATGTTTTACATAAAAAAATTGAAAATATTTTTTTGTTTATTTTACATTAAATGCACTTACCAAAAGTAACAGAAAGTATTAAAATATTTACTTGTTTGGAGGATACTCCATCCAAATTCCAATTTCTTTGCATCTTCATAAGACCACAGTAAAAAAAAAAATCATAATTCTCAATGACTGGAATTTGTCTTTTAAAAAGCCATATTTGACGGGAAAAAAGCTGTGCTGGCAACACTGATAATCATATTGAGCGCTCTTAATTGCATTTCTTCATTTTGTTTAACTTGAATTTCAGGACACGCCCTCGCCGTGGGCTCGCCCGAGTGCCCGGAGAAATACGGCGAACAGGCGTACGCACACACGGAGAACTGTGATCAGTTCTTTCTCTGCACCAACGGCACTTTGACACTGGAGACATGCGAGAACGGTTTGCTCTTCGATGGCAAGGGGGCGGTGCACAATCACTGCAACTACAATTGGGCTGTGGACTGCAAGGGACGCCATTGGGATCGTAAGTGTCGCACATGTTCCACACATCCACAACTGCACACATGCATTCATATGTATGTATGTATGTATGTATGTATGTATGTACATATGTGTATCATTACACGTCACACAATTCAGTCGAATTAATTTCATTATTTTTCGATTTCAAATAAAATTAGAAAATAATATAAATTATTTAGACATTTAAAATTGAAAACTGAATCGATTAAAATAAATTGTGATTATACATTCATACATATATTATTACACTTCGCTAAATTCAGTCGAATTAATTTACTTTATTTTATTTGAAATATAATTAGAAAATAATATAAATTATTCAGACATTTAAAATTGAAAACAAACGATAAAAAAAATTATGTTTATGCAGCCACGCCCATTTCGACGCCTGGCTGCGAATATCAGTTTGGCTTGTACGCCGTCTCCAAGGATTGCTCCACCACGTACATCAAGTGCGCTCATGGGGAACCCCATGAACAGGATTGCGATGCTGGCCTGGCTTACGATGAGCGCATTCATGGCTGTAATTGGCCCGATCAGCTGTTGGATCACTGCAATCCCGAGGGTAAGTTAAGCAAATGTGCTGTGTTCACACTGCGTCACACTGTTACAGTGTGTGACAAATTTATTCACACGCCTAAAGTTTTTAAACAAAAAAATGATTTACTTATTTTCTTTTATTGCCACTTGCTTCAAGTGTTTATGACTAACTCTCGAAACTTATATTTTAAAATTAAAAATAATTTATAACACAACTTTAATTAAATTTTAATGATTAAAAAAAATAAAACTAATCAAAGTAGCTATAATAAAAACACAATTTGAAGAAAATAAAACTAAGTATTAATGCATTAAAAACACAAATTTCCTAAATAAAAAAAATAATTTAAAATTGCATCCAAAAAGAAACTTCTTGTAGTTATATAGCTGTTCTTTAAATTAAAAAAATTTTACAATTATATAGTATACTATATAATATGACTGTAATGCAGTGTGAACATAGCATAAATATATTTTACATCGATATGTTGCAATTGATTCATTTGATGTTATTGTAATTGCAGCCGTTGTGGGCTTCAAGTGCCCAACGAAAGTGGATCCCAATTCGGTTGCCGCACGCTTTTGGCCCTTCCCCCGCTTCCCCGTCTCAGGCGATTGCCATCGCTTGATCACCTGCGTCGAGGGCTATCCGCGCCTCATCAGCTGTGGCGAGGACAAGGTCTTTGATGAGCACACACTGACCTGTGAGGAACCTGAGTACGCAAGCGGCGGCTGTGCCAACTATGGCAAATAGAGTCCACGTACACACACACGCACACACTTGCACACACAAACAATTGTACATATGTATATGTAATTTTGCTTGAGTCATGCTCAAAGCTCTCTCAGCTCTCTCCTCTCTGATGCACGCACTCGCTCTCACCTACTAATTTTTGCTTCACGTTCTCTCTCCCGCTCGCACTGTTACAATTTTATATCTCTCCTCTGCCCTTTTTGTTTTTTAACATTGTTAACGATAATTTGAATTTTGTTAATTTCATAATTGAGCACTAAATGCAATAAACTGAAAATTTATTTATTGTAATATTTTTTGGAGTGAACATAATGACGTTGCGCATTTTATTCATTTTTGCTGGGTTACAAGTACAGTGAGGTCCATTGAAGTGGAACCGCATATTTATTAATGTCGCAATGTGACTCGGTTGAGGTGCATTAATATCTGCTGGCCCATTTGGAAAATGTTATACACTTTTGGATAGTATGAATTCCACTGGAAAGCGGTTTCAATTTCTGGCATTGGAAAATAGTTTTCATTTGGTCTGGAATGAATTTCATAGCAACTAGCTTTAAATTCATGCTCATTGGAATATTTGTACTTTGATTTTATTTCTACTGGAATGAATCAATGGATGTTTCCATTGATGATTGAGGCCTCCAATAAAACTTAACAGGATTGTTTAATCAAGGGTAAAATGTATATTTTAATATAATATTTGAATAAAAGCTGTCTCTACAAATACAAAGAAGAAGACACAGATCAAGATTAAGCTAAAGAGTAAGTATAATAATAAAGTAAAGTAAAGTTATAATAATAAAAGATTGAATCATCGCATCGTCAGTGGGAAGCTTTACTGTAACGTACGTTCTGTATGTGCGAGCTCTCTATCACATGGAATTTGAATTTCGATAAAATGTCAATAAGATATCGATAATCGTTTAATCGATAAGTTGTCGCACTTGATCCTGGGGCGTGGAGAAGATAATGGCATAGATGAGACCATCGCGTACCGATTCCGTTGGATTGCCCACATTGAACATGAACTTGACCCGCTGCTTGATGGTGTCGGGCACACAGGAATACATTGGATACCAACCCATCTTGTTGAACACCACATAGATCTTATAGATCTGGTTGCGGTAAATGTAAACGGGCCGATCGAACGTTATATCCAAATGCGAATCGTAACGCACACGTGCCGTACAGTGCGTATACGTGATCCTCGAGCCATGCATATCCTGGATGTGGGCATAGAGCACCTCCGTGTACAGCTCGGCAAAGCCCGCCGAGTTCATCAGCTCCCCGCAGAGCACTTGAGTGGGCACCTGGACGCCCAAGATCCAAATGTTAGTGTCCCACCTGAAATTGTGGGAATCGTTTAATAGTTAGCTATCGATGAGGAGATGGGGTAAGTTGGAGCAGGGAGAGAAACAAGAGTTGGAGGGGGCTGAGCAGCAGGAGTTGGAGGAGGAGGCAGGGAAGCTGGGAAGGATTAGGTGTGAAGGAAGAGAAGGAGTAGAAGGATGGGGAAGATGTGGAAAGTAGAAAGTGGAGAAACTGAATTGTGAGCAGGCAGAGGCAGAGATGGAGGAGGAGGAAGAGGAGCTGCTTAATTGGGATCTATAGAGGAACAGCAGGAAGGGGAGCTGGGGAGGATTAGGTGTGCAAGGAAAGAGAAGGAGTAGAAGGATGGGGAAGATGTGGAAAGTAGAAAGTGGAGAAACTGAATTGTGAGCAGGCAGAGGCAGAGATGGAGGAGGAGGAAGAGGAGCTGCTTAATTGGGATCTATAGAGGAACAGCAGTTGGATCAGCAGGAAGGGGAGCTGGGGAGGATTAGGTGTGCAAGGAAAGAGAAGGAGTAGAAGGATGGGGAAGATGTGGAAAGTAGAAAGTGGAGAAACTGAATTGTGAGCAGGCAGAGGCAGTTGGATCAGCAGGAAGGGGAGCTGGGAAGGATTAGGTGTGGAAGGAAGAGAAAGAGTAGAAGGATGGGGAAGATGTGGAAAGTAGAAAGTGAAGAAACTGAATTGTGAGCAGGCAGAGGCAGAGATGGAGGAGGAGGAAGAGGAGCTGCTTAATTGGGATCTATAGAGGAACAGCAGTTGGATCAGCAGGAAGGGGAGCTGGGGAGGATTAGGTGTGCAAGGAAAGAGAAGGAGTAGAAGGATGGTGAAGATGTGGAGTAGCAGTAAGTGAAGAAACTGAATTGGGAGCAGGCAGAGGCAGAGATGGAGGAGGAGGAAGAGGAAGAGGAGCTGCTTAATTGGGATCTATAGAGGAACAGCAGTTGGATCAGCAGGAAGGGGAGCTGGGGAGGATTAGGTGTGCAAGGAAAGAGAAGGAGTAGAAGGATGGTGAAGATGTGGAGTAGCAGAAAGTGAAGAAACTGAATTGGGAGCAGGCAGAGGCAGAGATGGAGGAGGAGGAAGAGGAAGAGGAGCTGCTTAATTGGGATCTATAGAGGAACAGCAGGAAGGGAAGCTGGGGAGGATTAGGTGTGCAAGGAAAGAGAAGGAGTAGAAGGATGGTGAAGATGTGGAGTAGCAGAAAGTGAAGAAACTGAATTGGGAGGAAGAGAAATTGTGGAGCTGCAGGGGAACCTTACGCACCTGGAAGGTGACACCCGCATCGGTGACGCTGGTGTTTCGGTAGTCAAATTGTCGCGTCATGGAGCGCATGCAATAGGAGCGCACCATGTCATGAAAGGAATTGCTCGATGCAGCCACCTCGTTATCGCTGCCAGCTGGCGCAGGACCCGGATGAGGGCCAGGACCAGGACCAGGACCCGGCACCGGTTCTGGTGCAGCGGCGGGACCAGGACCATCGTAGGTGTCGGCAAAACGCGGTCCTTGCACAATGTGACACGCCGGCGGCGAGGACTCATCGGTGGTAAAGAAGCCACCGCCGGCATCCATGGCAGCGCCCAGCTGGAGCGGCACACTGATGCGCTGGCGGGTGAAGAGCGGCGGATTGGCGGCCGGATAGGCGACGGTGCCACTGGCGCCACCACGAGCCGTTGGGCCCGGTGGAAAGCAGGAAGTGGGATTGGACGAGTTGTTGACCATGCGATAGGATGACGTGAGTTCCCGCTGACGATGCGACGACTCGAAAAAGTTGCGTGTGCTGCGCGAGACACAGAAACCCTCCGGCATATGACAGTCGTTCAGGGTGGGACTCGAGATCTTGATCAATATGGCCAAGGCCTCGTGCTGCTGCAGCAATTTGGATCGCGCTGGACCCTCGGCAAACTGTTGTGGTGTCATTGTGAGGAATCGAATCTTCTTCACCGCCTGCCGCAGCATCGCACCGTCCATAATCGTGCGCTGGGCATCCATCATGTTGATCATGTTGGCCGCCGCCTCCGCCGCGTTCATTTCATCATTGGCATTTCCGGAGGCATCGCTGTCGATGATCACCACATCGTCGTTGAGTGCGGCTGCAGCACTCGGCAGCACATTCGAGGCGGAGCAGGAGGCACCGGAGATGGTGAGGGCGGGTGAGCTGGCGGGTGAATTGCTGGCATTCGCTGGCAGCTGCTTAAAGTTGTCCACATCCGCATCATCCTGATGCATATGTCGCACCATGGCCGCCACATCGGGCTCCATTTTGATCTGTTCCACGAGTAGATCGTTGTCCTCGTTGCCCGTCATGTCCGCGTGCTGCTCTGCCGACACTGTGGCCTTGTTGTCGCCGTGGCTGCCACTTGGAGCAGCTGCATCATTGGGACTCTCATTGAGTATGCCACGTTCGCTGGCGAATTTCAGCAGGCAATTGAACAAATCCAATTCCGAGTCAATATTAAGTCGATGCTGATCCAGTATGGCCATCAACGTGGACACCTCAATGTCCAGGAAACTGGGATCCGATAGAACCTCACGCGTATTGGCGGCAATTAGATCCATGCTGCTTTGCATCAAACGCGGCTCGTCAAACAACTTGGCAAACTCATAGGCGCGACAGGCATTCTTCGGACTCAGGTCGGCCCAGAGGAAGTGCGTGCACCGGGTCACCACATGGGGCAACATGTATTTCTTGGCCACGTAGCACAGTTCGCACGCCTTGTCAAAGGAACCGATTGTGATGCGATCTGTGTAAATATATTCGAGCATTGCCTCGAATGCCTCCGGCTGCACATCGGGTATAATTATCGGATCCGTCTTGTCCGGCAGATTGCCAAAGAACATCCGCTCAAACACGGGCGACGCCATCGCCAGCAGCAATTTGTGTCCACAAATAATTCGCTGATTTGGCGGCGTCCCAACCAAAAAGCGGCAATCGGCCCATTTCTCCGAGTGCAGCAGATATTGGCCACGCTCCTTGATTTCCGTCAGACTGTTTTGCCAGTCCAAGTCCATTGTGTGCTTTTTAAATAGTCCTTGTGCTTTTTTGTTGCACAACTGGCACACAAAACGAAAATAAATGAATATTTATTAATTGTGTACCCTTGTTTAGATATGTATGTCAAGTGTTGGAAAGTTACGTGTTTGCGCAGCGTTGCTTTCGTGTTCATAGTATCGCATCGTAACTATCGCTAAGAGTATCGGCAAACAAATGGCGCCATATTTAAATTTGCATATGTGTGCCAATGCTTGCAAGTGTTGGAAAGTTACGTGTTTGCGCAGCGTTGCTTTCGTGTTCATAGTATCGCATCGTAACTATCGCTAAGAGTATCGGCAAACAAATGGCGCCATATTTAAATTTTCTTGCCAACAGACCAGTTGAAGACAATGCAATATTAAAAAACTAATTTATATTTTTCAGTAATATTAATATTAATTACGATAAAAATGGTTTGTTAATGCAAAGCTAGAACGGTTCTTTTTGCATCGATTATCGATTATAAAATTGTGCAAGCAAATGGCGCAAATTTTGAATTTAAAAAATATATTTCACAATTTTACAAATCATTCACAAGACATTATATAAATATTTTAATAATATATTTCTTATACTCGTATTACTTGATATTAAAAGTCAAGTCAACTATAGTGGAAAAACCCAAATATTTTTTATTTCGCTTTTCATATTTTTCAAGTTAACATTTAATATACATATGTATGTACATATGTATTACATATAACAAAAATGGTGTCTAAAACCACTTAAAAATGAAAAGCTATAGTATAAGTACTGTTATTGGTGATGAACATAAACAAGATGTCGCAATATTTTAAAGGCTTTCCGGGGCTTCTATATTTTTGAAAAGTGCTTTTAGGTTACGACGAGCTTTATCGTCATTATCTTCGTCGCTGAACGCTACTTCAAATATCTCGGATATAATTGAGTTCATTTCGGCATTTTCCTTGCGTAGCGCTGCAATTGCTTTAAGTCTATCATTATAATTTTTATAAAGACCTATATCATCGGGTTCCTTCTTGATATCAGAAACTATCATTTTTTGTTTAATGTCCTGGTTCAAGGGATTCTTAGCTTGTTCTTTCTGTGTTTCCATCTGTTTTATATCCGGAGATATATTTTTTTTATGTTGAACTTTATGCTCCTGGCTCAAGGGATTCTTATCTTGCATTTTCTCCAGACTTTGTTCAGTCTGTTTTTTTATGTTGGCTATTTTCCAATCCTTGAAATACGTTTTCCAATCGACATCTGATTGATCTTTAAGCTCGTCTTTGTTCTTGATATCAGCAACTAGATTATTATTCTGGCTCATGGAATTGATATCTTGCATTTTTTGCTCACTTAGTTGTGTCTGGCTTTTGGTGCTGGATTCTTTGCAACTTGTGAAATACGTCTTCAAATCGAATTCCGTCTGTGTTGAAATCTGTTCAGTATTCGCAGATATATTATTTGTCAGCTGACTTTTATGCTCCATTTTCATATCGAAATCGGGAACTGTCATTCGATGATTAATGTCATTTTCATCTGTATGTTGTTCTTTACTCGATTTTGTCTGTTTTTCCGAATCAAATTCCGCTTGTGTGGATTTATGTTGGGTTCCCTTAGATATATCCTGCAATCCGTCGTGATCAATCGAATTGGATGTGCTTAATTTGATTGACCAGTCGGTTGATTGTCCAAAACTATTCGAGCTGTGAGAACGCGTGATGGTCCCTTGAAAGTGCCAGGAATTCGAAATTGAATCCAAACTTGCGCTTCTTTGGAACACGTTTCGAAAATCGCTGCTCGGCTGTACGAAACTTTTGCTGAGTCCAATCGATTGTCCGTCCCGCTCGCGCACTGGATCATAAGGTCGCCAATGATAATTGGCATTATAAAACTTATGCAACCAATTGACAAACTCGATGTGTCCCCGTCCCTTGATCAATTGCTGAATATTGACTTTCTGCCGAATATTGAGTTTCTTGAATGCCTTTGCCAATATGGCGAAATTGTGCTCGAAATCGGGCTCGAAGCGTGTTAACATTTTCACTTGATCCATGGCTATGGAATGGGGATATAACCGATGCATGATCTGGCAATAAACGGCTCCGGTTCTCAGATCCGGCAAACTGGCAATTTCACATTGCACCACATCCTCGATCCAACGAATTTGTTGGCTCACGGACAAAGCATCTCGCTTCAGAATTAGAACATTTCTGGGCTTAGGATTATCGCTTGTTTCATCCATCGAACACTATTTTTATTTAGCTATTTTTTTCCAAAGTTTTTACGCAACAATTTCAGGGCTTTCTCAATATTTATGTTCGCATCTCGAAATCGTTTAATGCCAAGGCCAACTTGTTTTGGACAAACGTTTTCATTTGTTAACAACTTTGAGTTTTGTGACAAAAATGAGAATTTTGAGACTTTTCGTTAAAGAAATTTTTGAGATTTTCTTTTACGAATTTGCGACTTTAAAATTTAAAGCAGTTTTTAGTTTATGGCATTTTAGATATCATTCATTAAAATCGTTGGAGGAATGTATTTGAATTTGTATTTGAATTTAATTTATTTCATTTTCGAGTTGAAAATCCAAACCAATTTTTAATTTATGGCATTTTAGATATCATTCATTAAAATCGTTGGAGGAATGTATTTGAATTTGTATTTGAATTTAATTTATTTCATTTTCGAGTTGAAAATCCAAACCAATTTTTAATTTATGGCATTTTAGATATCATTCATTAAAATCGTTGGAGGAATGTATTTGAATTTGTATTTGAATTTAATTTATTTCATTTTCGAATCTAAAATCCAAACCAATTTTTAATTTATGGCAATTTAGATATCATTCATTAAAATCGTTGGAGGAATGTATTTGAATTTGTATTTCAATTTAATTCCATAGTATAACTATCATTATTTGTTAAAAAAAAATGAGAGTAATTTCTATTTTGAAATTTAGACATTATATAATTTATTTATTTTTGGTATTTTAAAATTAAAATAATATTTAATATTTTGCAATGATCTGAAAATCTTAGAATCCATTAAAAAAAACTAAAACATCATAAAAACTAAGGGTAATTTTTATTTTGAAATTTAGACATTTTCCAAAATGACAGAATTTAATATAAAATATTTCTTTTTTTGTATTATTTGGTATTTAAAAATGAAAAATAAAATAATTTTTAATATTTTCTAATGATCTTAAAATAAATATTGAAGTTTAATGATTACTTCAAAATTTTGTTATATAGAATTGAAAGAAACAAAATTGTAAAATTGGTTTACGCTGTGTCCAGCCTCATTAAATTCTAATATGATTGTATATCTGCGATATAGTTATAGTTTCGTATAATTCATGTACGATTTCGATCACATTCCGTATTGTACATAATTCGAGACTCTTTACAAATCAGTTGCCTTAATCGTAACTTTCCCTGTGCCCATGGGTACAACACAATGCACAGTGTGCACATGTTGTATTTTTGAGTAATCAAATAGATGACGTTATATATAAAAAATAAATAATAACTATTCTAAATTTTCTATTTGAGTCTAAAATTGAATCGAATTCTCTATCGTGAAACTTTAACAAATACATATTTGATTTTTGTCACGCTTTCCCAGTGTGCAACGTACTGAGCGAGGGAGTGAGGTTTTCTGTAACTATGTGTTGTTGTTGTTGTTGTTGATGTTGATGATGATGATGATGGTGTTAATTTATGGTTATGCGTCTCATGCACAAAACTGACACCGAAACTTGTCACGCACATGGAGCCCTGAACCTGAGAGCTGAGAACTCCGAACAAGGCCGTAATTCTCGCCACCTACTTCCTTCTTCACTGCCTGGTGGTGTCATGAATTCCCCACTCCCTTAGTCGGCAGCAATTAGTTTAAGTAATGAACACAGATTTGTTAATGCATTACAGCGTTTAAATTAAGTTACTTACAATTCCTCTGGGCAAACAGTGACTGAGAAAAGCAAGCAGAGAAATTACAGTGTATTAACTCTCTCTCTCTCTGTTGTATATATTTTTACTCGGCAACTAAAGGGTTAAGCACTATCATAACTTTTAACTTTTAAAAGGCGAAATATTTATAAATATTTCTTTGAATGCAGAATGAATTTAGAGACTAAATAGGCACTTATTTTAATTTTAAATTAAATTTTGAAATAATATATAATTTTTTCGAAAGTCTTAAATAAAAATTGAAAAAGAAATCGAAATAATAATTTTCAATGCAAACTAAAGTGGGAATACAAAATTTATGATAAATATAAGTTTTTCACGATGTTCGCTATTTAGTTAAAATTTGATTTCACAATTTTAAAAATAATTTTCAAACAGCTCGTATGTTGGGTTTTGGAATAAATTAAATAAAATGTGTTATTCCGAAAGTCTTAAATAAAAATTGAAAAAGAAATCGAAATAATAATTTTCAATGCAAACTAAAGTGGGAATACAAAATTTATGATAAATATAAGTTTTTCGCGAATTTCGAATTTTAAAAATAATTTTCAAACAGCTCGTATGTTGGTTTTGGAATAAATTAAATAAAATGTGTTATTCGAAAGTCTTAAATAAAAATTGAAAAAGAAATCGAAATAATAATTTTCAATGCAAACTAAAGTGGGAATACAAAATTTATGATAAATATAAGTTTTTCGCGAATTTCGATTAAAAGAACAAATACTCGTATGTTGGGTTTTGGAATAAATTAAATAAAATGTGTTATTCCGAAAGTCTTAAATAAAAATTGAAAAAGAAATTGAAATAAATATTTGCAATGGAAATTTAAGTAAGAACTAGAAATAAAAGATTGATAAATTAAGTTTAAATAGTAGTTTTTCGCAAATGATTTCCTCAGTAATGGCGACCAAAAAAAGAAGAGAAATGCAATCGAATTACAGGGTATCTAGCCACTCCCGGGGGGCATTGCATGCCAAGTGCATTCCACAGAGGATTTATGTAATCGATATGCACTCAAGTCGAAAAAGCAAATATCAAAAGCATTCAGTTGAATACCAGAGATGAAACTGCACAGTTGCCTAATGAAAATGGTGTGGCTTTTTCTGCTGCTTTTTCCGCACCGCATCACAGCCTGGTCCGCCCGAGAACTTAGCCGCAGGGATGCCAAGCTGCTGATCAATTTGGAGCATGTGCTCCACAGGATTCTCACACGCACCTGTGCCGAGAACAACATGAGCATCTTCGTCAGCACCGGCTTCAGGGAGGAGCTGCAGTTGCCAGAACAGCGTCTGGTGGATCGTGTGCTGGCCAAGGTGTTGCGGCGCCACAGTCTGGATGCCCAGGTCTCAAATCTATAGAAAACAAAAAAACAAATATCACCCAAATTCTTCCACTTTTCTACATGCTCACATTTTTTTTTTTTTTTAAATATTTTTCTACATTTCATTTTAATTTTATTCACAGTTCTTAACTTTTTTTTAACATACTTAACATTTATTTTTATTATTATTATTATTATTTATTTATTTATTGACTATTTCCTACTACTACTACTACTTTTAAATTGGTGCACTAGTCACGCTTGATAAGCTTATATAAATTATTCCAAAATTATAATTAACGATTTAGCTATTATTATTAACATCTAGTTGGAAAATTGAATTTGATCTTAATATATGTATTACATTTTCTTCATTATTACTAATATTACTAATATTATTACTATAATAAATATTATTACCACTATTATTATTATTACCATTATTAGTATTTTTATTATTATTATTATTATTATTATTATTATTATTATTATTATTATTATTATTATTATTATTATTATTATTATTATTATTATTATTATTATTATTATTATTATTATTATTATTATTATTATTATTATTATTATTATTATTATTATTATTATTATTATTATTATTATTATTATTATTATTATTAAATATTATTATTATTATTATTATTATTATATTATTATTATTATTATTATTATTATTATTATTATTATTATTATTATTATTATTATTATTATTATTATTATTATTATTATTATTATTATTATTATTATTATTATTATTATTATTATTATTATTATTATTATTATTATTATTATTATTATTATTATTATTATTATTATTATTATTATTATTATTATTATTATTATTATTATTATTATTATTATTATTATTATTATTATTATTATTATTATTATTATTATTATTATTATTATTATTATTATTATTATTATTATTATTATTATTATTATTATTATTATTATTATTATTATTATTATTATTATTATTATTATTATTATTATTATTATTATTATTATTATTATTATTATTATTATTATTATTATTATTATTATTATTATTATTATTATTATTATTATTATTATTATTATTATTATTATTATTATTATTAGTATTATTATTTTTTTTTTTTTTGAAATTTTGACTTGTTTGTGATTATTTTTTTTAAACTTATGTATATAATTTTGAAATAGTTCGTTTTCTAAAATTAATTTATATATGTTAAATAGATTAAATTTTCATTATAATAACGAAAATACTTTGACTTTTTTGCGCTTTTTTTTTAAATTTATATAATTTTAATATATTTAGTTTTCCAAAATTAATTTATATATGCTAATTTAATTAAATTAAAAAAATGTGTGTATTTTTTTTGAATGCTAATGAAATGTAATTTTCAGAAGCACTGCTTTTTTCAGTGCCAGTGAAGTGAGACTTTCATGAGCACTACCTTTAGCATTAAAATAGTTATTAATTGATCAAGTCTCTTTCAGGTGCCCGTTGTGATGGACCGAAAGCTGCGAGACTCACTCAATTTACACGTACAATTGATGCTCTTTTTTGTGGAAGACACGGAACAATTTGTAAGATCGGTGAATGGAAATTCGGGAGCCACAGCGACGCATAAGCACAAGTTTCTCGTGGTGCTGCTGGCGAAGAGAGGAGAAAGCGAAGCGGAAATCAATGCGAAAATGTCGCAAATCTTTAGTTTTATGCTGCATCAACGTTACAATATTGATGTCCTGCTGCTGCTCGCACACTTCGAACTGGCGACTTTAAAAATCTATACGTTTTTTCCATTTGGCAGCGAGTGCGAGTCGATCGAGCCTGTGATTCTGCCGCTGCAACAGGCGCTTCTTCCCCAACTCTATCCGCACAAGTTGGACAATCTTCATGGCTGTCCACTTCATGTCATCGTCTGGCAAATACCGCCCTACATTCAACTCCAGCCCCAACTCAAAGGTGTCCAGGGCTGGGATGCGGAACTGCTCAAATTGCTGGCCAGCAAATTGAACTTTCGGGTGGTGCTGATGGCCAATGAGCCACCACATGCAATTGGTGGGGCAACACACATGAATGGCACATTTACAGGTATTATTATTATATTTTCGTTAGTGGCGCCAGCGGGACGCACAAGCACTCGCAAAGCAAACAGCAAACAGCAAACAGCAAACTCCTAAAAACAAAGTAATATGCTTTAATTTTCATTTAAAGCTCGCGTTGATGGCGACTTTTTTTTCTATTGCTCGTTGGATTTGGTTTGATTTTTGTTGTTCTAGATGTTTTTGTAGTGCCACCGTTTGATAAATTAATATATCGTTCACTTTGTCCAGTTGGTCAACTTTAAATTAATATTGTTTAATATTATTTCAAGTTTGGTTAAAATCTAATAATAATACTATATAGCTACCAAAGGAACTATCGGATGCACATGAAAGTTTATTATGAATTCATACGATTATTTGGCGTGATATTTATTTTATTTCTATTAAATTAACTATTAAGTTTTTTAAAATCGAAACGAACTTAAATATGAGAATGTTTTTTTTTTTACTAGAAATAGGTAAACTTTGCGTTCTTTTATAGACATAAATAAATTTTCAAAATATACTTAAAGTATTCCAGAAAATCTTAAGATTTCGGGGATTGGCAAAAGCGAACTCGAAATAAGAGTTTTGTTTCTCAGTTTTGAAAATTCCGAGCTCAGTTTGCATTTTGAGATCGTTTGTACTTGAATATCGACTGTTTAAGTACGGAAATCTTGATAAATTTTTCTGAGTGTAAGACCAGTCAATGAACGAACAAAACAACAAATCTAACAATTTCTTTATTTTTAATTCTTCTATTATTATTTCAGTTAAAATATAAATTTATATCGAATTCATAATAATTTAATTTATATATGAAACTCATTGGGCTGATTGACTGACGTATCAGCGTGTAGGCCAAACGGCTAAAGCTAGAAAGCTAAAATTTGCACACAACATAGCTGAGACGTGTTGGGAAATTTGACCTGTTAGTGGGTCGAATTCGGGGTCAAAGTTCAGGGAATTGCTTAGTATGAAAAACATTAAATCAATGAGTAATTTGCTGAAGAAAAAAAAAACATCCATTTCCAGGTGCCTATGAGATGCTGCGACAACGTCGAGGCAATCTGACCTTGGGCTGCGCCGCCTGTCTGCCGGCACGGGCCAAATACTTATCGAACACAGTGTCCTACAATCAGGTCGAGTATATAATCGTGTTGCGCGAGGGCTGCGCATATAGTTACTATGAGATCATGTTGTTTCCCTTCAGGATTAGCACCTGGTTGTTGTTAATCGTGTTGGCGTCGCTTCGTTTGATTTTGGTTCGTTTCATCGATGATCCTTTGCCAAGGCCCCTTCGGCTTGGCTGGCTAATGTGGCTGTTTGTCCTGCGCATCGGCTACGAGGGCTCGATCTTTGATTTTGTGCACAATGCGCCAGTGCGTCCGTTGCCCCAAACTTTGGCGCAGGCACTGCAGCAGGATTATAGCTTCATTATGGATAATGCGACGCGTCGCATGGCGACTCCGTTGACGGGTTTGAATGAACGTTCCCGAGCGCTGCCTGGTCTGCCCGTGGACATGTTTGAGAAGCTGCTGCGACTGCCCAACGACAGTCGCACTGGCCTCTTGACCAGCCGCGATTTTCTCGCCCATCACCTGCACACGCATCGCGAGCAGCATCATCGATTTGTCGTCCTCGAGCAAAAGTTATTGAACAACATACTGTGCATGCATCTGCCATTGGGCTCCTATTTGGCCAGAAGCATCAGCCAGCTGCTATTTGATCTACGCAGCTTTGGCATCTGCCAGCAAATCAGCAAGACGCCCAGCTGGACAAATCCCTCGACCACCGCAACCACATCCAGATACCCTCGTAGTCGTGCTCATACCAGCCAGGCCCATAACAATCCCTTTACCGAGTCGATGCGCTTTCTCCAGGCCGCCTTCAATTGTCTCCTCTTCGCCGAATTCGCTCTGATCCTCGGCATTTTCCTCCTGGAGCTGCTTAGTCGGCATCCTCAATTCCGCTGGCTCAGCTGGTTCTTCCACAGGCTCTAGGGCAAAGCATCAGTCTCATAACAAAACAATTACAAAATAATCTTTGTGTATAACTTAAAAAAATGATTAATGTTGGAGTTGTCTGAAAAAAGATTAAATAAAACAAAATTATATTAATTACATTTATATTAAATTACTTTAAAAAATATCAGTTTTGAGTTTTTGATTGTAAGGTAAAGCAATAAAAAAAAGCCAAGCATACTTAAAGTTGTTGTGGGTCAATAAAGCTGCGAGTTACGCATGTCATGGAATGGATAGATCATAAAGGGTTAATCACAGCTGCTTTAGGCCACATAACGATTGGCCGCATCCATAAACCGTCGGAGACGTTGACGATGTGGCGCCGCGGCGCAAAGTTCGAGTAGGAAAACGAGGCAGGCGACAAATTGCAGGACGGCCAGCGAGCCAAAGATGCCGGCGAGAAGCCAGAGAGTGAGCTTGGTGGGATCACGATCACGTTTCCGTATGACAGCCATCTGCTCAATCCTGTCCAGATAGATGCGACGAAAGCGATGAACCAAACCAGCGGACATCATGTTAATGAGTAGCTTATTAATCCGCTGCTTCAAATACGAATGTTGACGCATGAAGAACGTGAGTGGAGCGGTAAGCAGAGGATCGGGCAGCTGCGAGAGACGCGGCAAATCTGGCCCGGAGTCGACATCGAAACGTGCTGCCGTCGGTTGGAGAACCGGGACAACAATGCGCACCACGCCGTCATCATCATCGCGCAGCATTTCCAATGATTTATAAAGTGTCGGCAGCACAAGGATCCGATTGGCGGGCAAAACATCCCGAAAGATGATCTCCAGTGTGGGCAGCATATGGAATATATAGTTCTGTGCCAGCACTTGGGCCAAACTACTCAACGGTGTCTTCACTCGCCCATCCTGCAGCAGGATATACAACTCTCCCGTGTACGCGGCGCGCAAAACAAGCGTCTGGAGTAGCCACAACATCAGCAGATAGCGCGCAAAGTTCCGACGTGCCGGATACGGATGCGGTCCGCCCAGCAAGGTGCACCACAGTGCCAGGCATGGCATTCGATTGCTCTCGCCCAGGACGAAGCGACGCAGTCGCGGCACAGCCACAATCATCTGCAGCACGCCAATCAATCCAAAGCCAAGTATGACGCTGCACAAAATACTCAGCCAGGCGAAATCCCCCAATGGCTTCGTCAGACGCTGCAGCGGCGTCATCTGACGTCCACCGGGCACGCAGAGCACGATGGGGAAACTTGTGTACGTTATCGCCGGCAGCATGTACACGGCACGCTCCTGGTTGTACATGAAGGCTCCGAATGTGATGTTCGCCTCGCCGTCAACAATCTGAAAATCCAAAGCACACAACATTTATCAACTTGGTTAAAAAGAAAAACACCGAAGATACCATTTATCAACTTGTATTAAAAAAAAAAATATATATATAAAAAAATCGAAATCTAATTGAATTGAAGATTTCAAAATACTGTTTTAAATTTATTTTATTATAAATAAAAAATGGGATTTTTGCCCCGCCATCAACAATCTGAAACTTCAAAGCACAGAAGAACCATTTATCAACTTGTATTCAAAAAAAAAAAAATATATAAAAAAATTGAAATCTAATTGAATTGAAGATTTCAAAATACTGTTTTAAATTTATTTTATTATAAATAAAAAATGGGATTTTTGCCAGAAGATACCATTTTTCAACTTGTTTTAAAAAAAAAAAAAACAAATACAAAAGAAATCGAAATCTTATTGAATTGAACATTTCCAAATACTGTTAAAAATTTATTTTCTTAGATTCTTAATTTAACTTTCAGTTAAAATTTTACTTTAAAAAATTTTTTATATGCTTTTTTTTAAATTAGTTTTAACTTTAATTTTGGTAAACTGTTTTTTTTAAATTATTTAAAAACTTTGATTTGGTTTTTATAACCCGAACACTGCAAGTGTCAGTATTATATAAAATAATAAATAGAATATAATATAATACTCATACTCCACAGAATACAATTTTAACTAGATTATTTTCCAAAAAGATTGTAAAAGAGAATTAAACTTCTGAAATTGAAGTGATTTTGAACGATCGACAATTTGGGAATTTAAAAAAGTTATGTTGAGAAACATCTATATGATAAAGTTGACCGATTTCTATTAAATTTGATCAGTTAAATACTGTTAAAATTCATTGTAAATTTCATAAAGCAAAGTAAACATCTTTAATTTTAGAACTTCTTATTTTCTTTGTATTAATTTATGATCTTGTCCTTCATAATAAAGTTTAAAAGTTTAATTGCGATTTATAATAAAATAATTTTGAGTTTAACTTTTCCTAAATATTCTCTCCCATTTTTTGTACTCTGAATATATTTTTGAATCCGTATCTGAATCTATAATTATCTTTATATTGGTTTCTTAAAAATTTCTTTGTTTATGTTATTTCTAAAAAACATTTTCGGAATATGTTTGAGGTACCAAAGTGATATAGTAGACCGATTTCCGGGCGTGGCTATAAAGACTCAGTTTCCCATGTTAATCCAGAATATATTTATATATGTATACTCTACCTGGTGCCTGGTATAAACACTCACCATTCTCATGGCGCCCGTTATGGTGCCGTTGGGCAAGACAATGCCACGATCGTGATCCGTCTGCTCGATAAGTTGAATGCTGAAATTCATGCGCTCCGCGAGCAAGCGAAAGAGCATGCCCTCAATGCCGTGGATTCTTCGTCCGTTGGGAGCATGTGCATCATTCTCGATGATTACGAAGGGTCGATGCTGAAGGGTAACGATGACCAGGGGACAGCCATGCATGTCATCCAGCTTGTGATCGAAGAACAGTGTATGATTATCCACATGGATTTGCGGAGCTGCACCCAATCCGCCCTGGAATGTGGCATAGTGTACCGGCTGTGATGACTGACAGCGTTTCGATCGATATGGATAATAGTTGTAAACCTGAACCTGCCCCGTCTCTCGATCCTCGACAAATACATTCACATTGATCACATAAATGGCAAAGAGACGGCGAAAGATTAACTTGATGGTATCGAGACGATCCCGCTCCTGGCCCGTATAGACAATGCAATAGTATCCGTTGCGCTTAAACGAACCATCCAGCAGCACAAGTCGCCGCTCCAGGCGATAATAAGCCCAAATGCTGTCCAGCAACCAAATTCCTGTCGTTTGCATATTTATAGTACTTGCCGGCTCCACGGGCACAGTATCCATATTAACGGTGACCGGGACAACTGTGGCCCGCTCATCGATGCGTTCGCCTTCGAGCAGAAATTTGATGCGTCCCGCACCAGAGGCGAGTCCGAGTACATCATCAATCAGATCGTTGTGGATTCCGCGACTTGCGTCCCGCGTTGCCAACTGCACGATGGTTAACGGTTTCGATGAATCGCTGGCATAGTGGCTGTTAATGGTCCAAACCAAGGCGTACATCAGCGATATGTTATAGCTCGCCGTCTGCAGAGCTGCAATGACCAACATGGCTGGAGAGTCTATGGAAAACTACATAACTATTTCATATTTACTTTTCGTATTTGTATTGCTGTCAGGCTTTTAGTCCGTTGTCGCTTATCGCATCGCATTATCTGGCCAATTGCATTTTAATGGATGCGCCATCAGTTAACAAAGCTGCCACATGCCATCTGTTTATCTGTTATTTGTCGCATGCGATTTGCTGTTAAATCATAACAAAAATCTATAGTTAAACTGCATTTTGTGTGTGTGTGTAAAATGGCTCGTTAACTTTAAACTGCACTTAAACAGTGTGACCACATGGCTGATCTTCTTATAAGCATTGCTCAGTGTGACCGTTTGGCACATATGCCTAAAATATCAAAATAGTATATTCAAATTCAAATTGCCCCACTGCGAACTGTAGATGTGTGTTGTGTGTGTGTGTGTGTGTGTGCAGTGCTGCATTTTACCGTTAAAAAAATAAATTATCAAGAAAAATAGCTAGAAGTAAAATGAATGTGTGATAAAAAGCAGAAGCATACTTCTTTTTATTTCTAGCCTTTTTAATCCCTGCCTTCAATGCTTAGGTGTTTAAAATGTGGTACTTTTTAGGAACTCTGCTTATGTGCCAAATTAGCCAAGATTTCAATTCAAATTGCCCGCTCGTTGATCTCCAAATAAATACTAGTCAGTGTGACTGTATGATAAAAACAGCTGAAATACCAAATTAAATATATTCATATTCAAACAGCAACGACGAGTTATATATATATGTGTGTGTGTGTGTGTGTGTGCCAATGCAGTCGACTGTCAGCCAGTGTGACCCCAAAACATAAAGCATATAAAATGATTAAAAAAACAATTAAGCATACTTTTCTTGCAGTTTTTGTGGTTTATCTTGAAATGAGTAATTGGCGCAAGAAACTGCAACTGGTGCATCGTCAGTTTTGTGTCGCAATGCGTCGCAAAGATCGCTGACTTCATTTATATATATACACACAATGTATGTATGTTGCACTTGTGCTGATCTATGCAGTTCAAAACGTGGTTCGGAAAGTTGAAAAAGTCACCCACAGACGCGGTCAGAGTCCCAGCAGCCCCGTTGAAATTAACAAATACTCACACTAGCTGATATTTTGTTGTAGTACATTTGGTACAACAATTAAAGTCTATTTTTGAGCTTAGCTCAGCACTGACTTGATGACACACTTAAGCGATAAGGTAAAGTACACTGCGCAAAATTCCCAGTCCAATCACGACTGTCACTAGGACGACACCTCTTTACATCATTTATTTATTAAATAATTCAATTTATTTATAAAATTATAAAAAAATAATTAAATAATAATGTAGTTATTTCACTATTTTTTATTATATAAATTCCAAAAGTACATTTGTACCATTTGACTCATTTGTAACTTATATGACTAAAGTACCTTGTACCATTTGGCTCTTTTGTACCCAATATGGCAGCCGCGCTTTGATGTGCATTTCATCGTTTGGTGGTGTGGTCACACTGTTCATTTAACTGAGATCAAATTGCACAGCTTCCGGATTGCAAGCTGAAACTTAGACAAAACACGTTAAAGATAAGGCCCCGAAATTGCGGCAATTGGCCAAAACACGAACTTTACTTTGGTTTCTTTTCAGTGCAACATTTCCGCTGATTCAAAATGCAATGGACACAAAAACAAACAAAAAATAAACAAAAGAAAAAAATGCTGGTCAGCAAATTGTTAAAGCCAAGGTTTTCGTCAGGTAAATGCTACTGTATATTTTGTATACTTTTTAATAATTTCAATATTTTTATTTATTTTGCAGTTGCTTGTTGTTGTTGTTATTCTTTTTCGTGGCACACATACGGAAACGAAATGAAAGTGTTGCAGATTGAGTACGAAAATTGGGTTAGCGATGTGAATGTGGGGAGTATGAAGGCGCGGTGGAGTGGAGGTGGTGAGGGGCGGCTGCGGCACAGTGGAAATTTAAGAATTTTCTGAAACATGCCGAAAGTATTTAAACTATTTTTAATGGAGTTTTTTTCCCTTTTTACTAATTATATGAATTAATTAAAAAATAAAGAAAGTTACACTTCACGAAAAATCACCTAAAACTGTGAACATCCGTTCTGTTCGATAGCTTTATTTCAGAAGAAGTACCAAACATTTTTAAAAATTATTGAAATTCAATTTTCATATTTTTCAATTAAACAAAAAACAGTTTCTTTTAATTAAATACGTGAAAGTTTTGAGAATATAAAAATATTAAATAGGCTACAAAATTGGTCAGTGTCAAAGCTAAAACATTTGTTGCTTTTTAAGTATACAGCTCGATAAATATGGATATTAGAATTAAATTAAAATGAAGACGATGAAGCATTGGCAATTCAATAGATTAAAGAAGAAACCATATTCGACATTTGAAAATTTAAGAATTTATGTTATTTTTTAATTATTTATTTGATAAACTAATCCGAAGGTGCAGCTATTCTAGTCGCTCTTCCCACTGTGCGCTGGTAAGTATGCGGAGGTGAAGAAAGGGGTGGTGAGTGTGTCTGTGTGTGTGTGTCTGTGTGTGTGTGTCTGTGTGTCTCCAGCTCAAGTGCGTGCAAAATTGCAGCGCAGCTCTTTTTTCGACACGATTCTGCAATGTCAACGAAATTCATATGTCTATTTTCTTCTTTCTTCTTTCTTTTCTTCTCCGGAATTCTATATGGCTCAGCGTCTGCTCAAATTGGCCGTCAGTCGTCGATCGAGCTTAAACACGGCGAGTTCCCCCATCTCTCTGGACAAGAGAAAGAAAGCCAAAAATAAATTTAAAATTAACCGAAATTATGAGATTGTTATGGTTAATATCGCTGTTGATCGCCTTGAGCTGTGCTCAGGATGCGACCGTTGTCAGCGGAGATGCGGCAGCTGCCACATTTGAAGGATTAACGGATGCCACGGACAAGACAAACTCCAATTCCAATTCCAGCACAACAACGGAGGATAAGCCGCGTTTCCCCAGACCGGACGAGGTTAGTAAATATTTAGCTAGTTTATACGGCAGCTAAACCGGATTTAGCCCAATTCGTGTTAATATTAACCCTACTTTAACTTTGCATTTCAATTTTATGCTTCTGAGACAAAATTTTTTTTTCGACATTTTCTCGATTTTTACATAGTTACCCCTTTACAATTTTTGAAAATTTTCAAAAATTTTGAAACTTTAATTTATTATTTCAATCGAGTCCAGGTGATAAAATAAGGGTAAAAAAGTACTTTTGAGCTTATTTCACCATTTTTTTCTTCAAGATTTATGCCAAAAAGTGCAAAATGTTCCCTGATTTATAGTATATGGTATTCTTTTAATTTGAATGGATTGGTCAAATCTTGACCGATTTTCAAAAGGGATGTTTTTCTTACCAATTAATTATACAAATATTGATTTGGCATCAAAATTTTATGATTTTGAAAAATGCATTTTTTTCGGAAATTTTACATAGTTACCCCTTTACATTTTTCGAAAATTTTCAATAATTTTAAATCTCTAATTTCTTCTTTTAATCGACTTCAGGTGATCAAATTAGTGTAAAAAAGTACTTTGGAACTTATTTCCACTCTTTATCTTTAAAATCTCAACGGCTAATTCAGTTAGAATAATTTCGGTTTTTTGGATTTCTGTATAAAAGAAAAGTTTTGTTTCGGTTACGATTTCAGTTTCGGTTACCAATATATAACCAATATATATATCAGCTAATTTCTTAAAACATGTTTGAAAGTGCAATGTGTGATTTACAATTTTAAAATACGACGGGCTTAAAAAGCTTCATGTGGTTTTTATTTTAATAAATTCAGATTTCTACATTTATTTTCGAGTTATTCAAAAATTTTACTGTTCTAAAAATTTAAAATGTGTGCTACAAGTTTTTTTTAAAGAAGTTGAAAAAAGAAACAGTAAAGCAAGAAAATCAAAAAATGAGCGTACAAAAACGACTTAAAATTATTCGTACACCAATTTTGAACGTTTTTTTAAGGCTTAAATTGGACGGTACATTTTTTGGGATGGTAATGGAAATAAATAGAAACGAGGGCCATTTAGACATTTCAAATAAATTCTTAATAAAAAGCTGCACTTGAATATAGAATTCTGTGGTTTTTGTTAAATTAAATTGATAACAAAAAATTATGGAACTAAAAAAAAGTTATTTTTTCCGTAGCAATTTCAAAAATGAAAAAAAAAGATCGTTTCTATTATTTTTGCCATCACCGTATTTAAATATCATTTATTTTTAAAACGTGAACTACTGTACGAATGTTTCAAATCTGGGGTTGAGTGTAACATACTTGAAAAGTGTTGTGGGTCAACAAACTGCCGTGAGCCACTGTAGATCGAACAGCCAGCACTTATGGGATCTCTTTCGCCGCAGATGCTCGCCCAGGTGCCACCCATAATGCCGCCGCGCAGTGGTATTCCCTCAGTGGATGCGTTCTACTTGATGTTCCCGGCACTGAGCAGCCTGCTCCGTTGGGGCAGCCTCTTTCCGGCCCAGTCGATACTCGGCGCCGTGCCCGATAGTTTGCAGCCCTCGGCTGCCGCCTCCAAAGTGGTTCTCGTCCTGGCCGACGATGCGAATGGGAATGGCCAGAAGTCGCGTGTGACGCGTCAGAATCCAGTTCCGGCTCCGGCTCTGGCTCCTGGAATGAATGCACCCGCCATGTTCCAGCAGCTGTTGAGCCAAATGCCACAGCCGAATCTCGGCCAGATGATGAACGTGGGTCAGAGTTGGCTGCCCGAGAGTTTGGGTCAAATGCCGCCCATGCCGGATAACTTTAATCTTGGCCAGACCATGACGAATCTGGGCTTGCCCGCACTTGATGGTCTGCTCGGTGCTCCGGCTCCGGCTCCGGCTCCAGTGCCAGCTCCAGTTCCGGCTGCCAAGTCAGCGAATGAGGATGCACCTGCTCCGGTTCCGGTTCCGGTTCCGGTTCCGGCTCCGGCTCCGGCTGCTGCTCCTTTGAATTTTGCCGGCTTCTTTGATAATACCAACAATATGCTGGGCAGCGCCTTATCCGGTTCCTTGCCTCCGGCTGCCACTCCGGATGCCTTCATGGCCGGTTTGCGTCAATTCTTTCCCGGCGGAGCTGCGCCGCTCGCCCAGGCCTCGGACATCTCCGAGGTGCGCGTCAAGCCCGAGATGCAGCGAACGGCGGCGAGATCGAGAGATGGCGTCATCAACTACCGAGATCCACAGCAGGCGGAGGCGCAGTTGGCGCAGCTGAAGATCAAGTCGGCGCTGCAAATGGAACAGGCCAAGGAGCAGCTGAAAATTAAGGATAAGGAGCGTGTGCCGCTCTTGTGGTTCCGCAGTCGCAGTCGGGAGGCGGAGGCGGAGGCGGAGCCGGGCGAGGATCAGCTGGAGATCGAGTCGAAACTTGAGGCATTCGAGCGTCAGGTGATCACCGAACTGAAGCTGCTCCAGCAGATCGAGGGCCTCGCACGCGAGATGCGCGCCAATGAAAAGGACTCCGGTTCGTCCTACAAGCTGCGCTATCCATTGAGCCGAACGCCGGTGCACAAGATCACCCGGGCGGACATTGAGCGCGCGCTGCGCGATGATTACGTGCGTCGTCTGCTCCACAAGGAGGCGCAGCGCAAAACGCAGCGCGAGTTCCACAAGCGTCAGGTCATGAATCCTCAGACACCGACTCAGCTGTCCAAGGAGGACATCATCAATGTGATGGCCTATGCCTATCGCATGGCCAGCGAACCGGAGCAGATGAATCGCCCCAAGCAGGACAAGATCTATGCCGCCTATCGAGCTGACAACGCGCCGCAGCAACCGGGACAGTTGATGGAGCAGGCGCAAGGAAAGGTAAGCATATAATTCGGATTCGGTGTGTTGCTGGCAAGAAATCTTCATTTCTTAACGGATAGAGCAGTGACGGCTCCCAGAGCCACTGCGTGCCCACCGCTGTTCTAGGCAATGAAAAGACTATGCAGAGCAAATGCGCTGCTTCAATTCGAGGCGCTGAACACAAGTAAAGAAAAAAAATGTGTGATCGCTTGACGCTGTATAATAGAAAGAGCAGTAACGGCTCCCAGAGCCGCTGCGTGCCCACCGCTGTTCAGGTCAAGGCGCTAAACACAAATCAGTTATGGCAAATAAAAGTTGAGTTGGAACAAAAATTGAGCTCGATAAAAAAAATGATAGGGACATTGAGAAAATTGTGTTATTTTTAAAAGGACTATCCAGAAACTGGATAAGTTTTTTATTTATTTATTTATTTTTTTATCTATTTATTTATTTATTTATCTATTTATTTATTTATTTATTTATTTATTTATTTATTCATTTAATTATTTATTTATTTATTTATTTATCTATCTATCTATCTATCTATCTATCTCTCTATCTATTTATTTTTTTATTTATTTATTTTTATTTATTGACTATTTCCGACTGCTACAAGTAGGAGTTCTTTTAATTTTTAAGATCTCAAATTATTTTGAAATATTAAATTTAAATCAATTCCCAAGCACTAAAAAAGTGATAGGGACATTGGGAAAATTGTGTTATTTTTGGAAGAACTATACAGAAACTGGATAAGTTTTTTATTTATTTATTTATTTATTTATTTATTTATTTATTTATCTATTTATTTTATTTATTTATTTATTTATTTATTTATTTAATTATTTATTTATTTATTTATTTATTCATTTAATTATTTTTTTATTTATTTATTTATCTATCTATCTATCTATCTATCTATCTATCTCTCTATCTATTTATTTTTTTATTTATTTATTTTTATTTATTGACTATTTCCGACTGCTACAAGTAGGAGTTCTTTTAATTTTTAAGATCTCAAATTATTTTGAAATATTAAATTTGAATCAATTCCCAAGCACTAAAAAAGTGATAGGGACATTGGGAAAATTGTGTTATTTTTGGAAGAACTATACAGAAACTGGATAAGTTTTTTATTTATTTATTTATTTATTTATTTATTTATCTATTTATTTATTTATTTATCTATTTATTTATTTATTTATTTATTTATTTATTTATTTATTTATTCATTTAATTATTTTTTTATTTATTTATTTATCTCTCTATCTATCTATCTATCTATCTATCTCTCTATCTATTTATTTTTTTATTTATTTATTTTTATTTATTGACTATTTTCGACTGCTACAAGTAGGAGTTCTTTTAATTTTTAAGATCTCAAATTATTTTGAAATATTAAATTTGAATCAATTCCCAAGCACTAAAAAAGTGATAGGGACATTGGGAAAATTGTGTTATTTTTGGAAGAACTATACAGAAACAGGATAAGTTTTTATTTAAAATTTGTCTGTTTTTTGTAAAATAATTATTAAATATTAAAGCTGAATCAATTCCCAAGCTAATGTCCCCGACAACTTGCAGATGATGAGTGACCAGACCAATTCCAGAATAAGAGAACAAATGTTAATGCAGCAGCGGGCGAACGGACAGCAAATGTTGTTGATGCAACAGCAGCAACAGGAGAATCCACAGCCAATGATGATGCAACAGCAAGAGCAACAGCGTCAGATGATGGAAGAGCAGACAAATAAGGCTAGAATGGAAGCGCAGCAACAACAGCAGGATGCGATGATCAGGCAGCAGCAGCAACAGATGCGAATGGCACAGCAGCAGCAGCAGCAGCAACAGGCGGAACAGCAGCAGCAGCAACAGCTGCGACAGTGGGAGCAATCAGCTGAGCGTCAATGGGCTGATGAGAAGATGCAGGCGATGCTGCAGCAGCAACAGGCGGAACAGCAGCAACAGTTGGACCAACAGCAACAGCAGCGACAATGGGCGGATGAGAAGATGCAACAGCAACAGCAGCGACAACAAATGCAACAACAAATGCTGCAGGCCATGCAACAGCAGCAGCAGCAACAGCGGCAGATCGAGCAGCAACAACAGCAACGTCAATGGGCTGATGAGCAAATGCAAACGATACAGCAACAGCAACAGCTGAAAGAACAGCAGCAGCAGCAGCAGCGACAATGGGCAGATGAGCAGATGCAGCAGCAGCAACAGCAGCAACAGCAACAACAGCTGAAAGAACAGCAGCAGCAACAGCAGCGACAATGGGCAGATGAGAAGATGCAACAGCAGCAACAGCAACAGCAACAAGTGGAGCAACAGCAGCGACAACAAATGCGTCAGGCAATGCAGCAGCAACAGGAGCAGCAACAACAGCAACAGGAGCAGCAACAACAGCAACAGGAGCAACAACAGCAGCAGCAACAGCAACGTCAATGGGCTGATGATGGGCAAATGAAGAACGAACAGCAACAGCAACAGCAACAGCTGGAAACGGAGCAACAACCCGAGACTGTCAGAGACATGTCCAGATCAGAGTCGGAAGCTGAGGAGCCCAAATTGGCCGAGTCACAGCCACAAATGCCCGAAATGGAGGGCAAGGCGCGCCACAAAGGTAATCTGTATGGAGTATTTCCCAGACATGAAACTAACAGCTATCCGAATGCAGTCGATCTATTGGGCTTGGGCGGCAATCATCACAAGAAGTCCAAGTCAAAGGGCGGCCCGACCATTATCAATTACTATCAGCAGGTGCCAATGCAAAGGCCACATTACCACTACATGGCCCCCTCCGTGCCCAGTTACGGCACTAGCTATGGAGGCGGTGGTTATGCCTCCAATGCCTATCATGGCGGCGGATCCTATGGCGGATCCTATGGCGGATCCTATGGCGGATCCTATGGCAATGGCGGAGCCTATAGAGCGGCAGTTGGCGATGACGCAATCGATTCCATGCTGCGCCAGCATCAAGTGATGGCGGTAAGTTATAAGCAAATCAGCCGAGGGGAGTGACGAAAGCAGCACACACCACAAAAAACAACTGAAAAGCTAAAATATTGCCCAGACTACAATTTAATGAAACTGATTAGAATACCAAATATTGCATAAATTCGAAATTTAAACGGAGAAAATCTTTTAGTGTACACAAATAATTTAATTAAGGCAGCTTCAAAAAATCTGGATAAATCTATTTAATTATCTTAACAAAGAAGAAGCAAAAAAACAACAACATTAGAAAAACATTTTAAAGAACTTAAAATTTTAATGCAAAAAAAAGGTAGAAAAAATATGAAATTTAAACTTATAAATTAAATATAATGAAATTGAAATAAGAACAATATTTAGTGTAGAAAAGGGGATTTTGTAATAAGAATAATATTATGAGTAGAACAATTGGGAAACTTCTATTTTGTTCTTAAACAAAAGAGGAATTAAACGGAAGCTAGAAATAAATTCTAAAAAACTTCGAAATCTGAACAAAAAAATAATGAAATTGCATCAAGAAAAACATTTTGTGGAAACATAAAAAATAATGTTGAAATAAGAATAATATTCAAAGTAGAAAAGTGAAGAAAAAACTATTTTATTATTATAAAAATTAAGTAAAGAGAGGCTAGAAATACATTTTAAAGAACTTCAAATTGGAACTAAGTCAAACAAATAGAGTACAAAAATAATGAAATTGAAACAAGAAAAACATTAAGACTACAAGATGAAAGAAGGCAAAGAAAACTGAGCATAAAATTGAAAGAAATTCAAGTAAGAATACAAGAAATGGCAGCTTAAATTAAAATTGTCCACTATAAAAACAAATTAAGAGAACAAAAAATTGAAAAAAGTCAATGAAAGGATTGTCAACCATCGTACATATGAATTGCTACCCAAATTCCGTGAGGAAAGTAGCGATAAGATTATTTTGAAAGTATGTGGGCACAAAATCTGAATTTGCGAGCCATAAAACCACTCGATTTTCATTTAGTGTTGTTCATTTCCAAGACGTTCATAAATTGCAAGTGTCAGGCAGCGCAGTTGCCATGTTGTTGTTGTTGCTTTGCTCGCGAGTCGTGTGTGTGCGACATCAAGGCGCCGCATAGGCTGAAATAAAGCTGGGAGCAGCCCACGGCTCCCGGAGCCACTGCGTGCCCACCGCTGATGTAGAGCATGATTTCCAGTAGTGTTGCAAAACTTCATTCATCGCGAATACGATTTTCGAGTGTGTACTTTAAATCGATAATTTGTTGAGTCGATTTGTGTTTCGATTCGATAATCTATATTTTTGTAATATTGGTATTCTGAGCAATATTTGTTGAAATGCGAGTAGGAAATCAGCACCACATGACACCATATGACCCCACTTGACACCACACATACACTCACACACACACACACACACACACACACACCAGACACACACACACACACACACACACACACACACACACACACACACACACACTCACTCGCACACACACACACACACACACACACACACACACACACACACACACACACACACACACACACACACACACACACACACACACACACACACACACACACACACACACACACACACACACACACACACACTCACACTCACACTCACACTCACACTCACACTCACACTCACACTCACACTCACACTCACAGCACACACACACACACACACACACACACACACACACACACACACACACACACACTCGTACACACACACACACACACACACCAGACACACACACACCAGACACACACACACACACACACACACACACACACACACACACACACACACACACACACATCAGACACACACACACACCCTCGTACACACACACACACACACACACACACTCGTACACACATAAAGTAGCTTTGTCTCATGTCATTCATATAAGTTTCATCTTCTTCCTGCTCCTGCTCCTGCTCCTGCTCCCGTTCCGCGTGCTGTTCCTCATGTCATTAACAGGCGACGCATTTCAGGCAATAAAACCCGATGATGACCAGACGACAACCAGATCCACGACAAGCACAGCAGCAACAATCGCATCCACGTTGACGACCAACAGCAGCCATCGCATACACAAAAGGTTAGCACAATTTCAGGGCCAATCCTCGAGAGCTTGCGGCTGTGGTGGCGTCAATTGCGCCTGCGGCAGCAGCTGTCGTTGTGGCGCAGAGAATCAGGCGAATCGGGAGCAACTGCAGCAACAGCTGGAGAGGAGCTGGTTGAGTCCCAAACACTGGCGTCGCAGACGCAGCGCAGATGTTGTGAATGAGCCGGAATATGGCACCTTGGAGACCATCGATGAGAGTTCGTTGAATATGCTGCGGCAGGAATACAAGCTGGGACTCAAGGAGATCACCCTGAGTCCCGACGAGGATCCCGCCGAGGCCTTGATGCGCTACAATGCGGCCTCCATACGCGAGGCTTTGGAGCGTGTCAGCCAGGAGCCGCTGGAGATCAGTGGAGATCAGCTGACCGCTGGTGTTGCCGGGGAGACTGCGGAGACTGCGGAGACCGCCGAGGAAGCGGAGGAGCAGGATTATGTGACAGAGTCACCAGAGACAGTCACCGAATTGCCACAGCGGGATGAGCCCAGAAATGAGACAATTTCCATGGCAGCTCGTGAGGAATTTGAAAAACTCTACGACATGATACACAGCCTCCAGATGCAGCTGGACAAGGCGGAGCAGAGTCTAAAGATTTGTCAGCAGTCACCAGGTAGTAGCACCAGTAGCACCACCAGCACCACTACAACCACAACCACAACCACTGAGGCAACGCCCTCTGGCAATGGCAATGGCAATGCCATTGGCAAGCATGAAAACCATACGGATACGGTAAGGGAAGCATTCGATGAGAAGCGCTGGGAGCAACTGTTGGCCAGCAAAGGTTACGATACCAAATATCTAACAAAGCTAAACAATCAGCAGCAGAGTCCCGAAACGAATGATTACAGCTATCAGGAATTGCAGCCCTACGATTTGGAGAACAAAACGAAGCGAGCAACGGAAAATGGCACTGCCAGTTCCACAGAAAAAGCGAATGTCGCGCAATTGCTCAACTCGCTGGTCGCTGATGATGAAAAGGAAAAGCGCGACAAAACTAATGATGAAATTAATAGAAATTCAACTGAACATTCCATGGAAACAAGCACATTAGCGCCATATGCGCTGCGTGGTAAATTTGTGCGCAGACGCAGCACTTCATTATCATCTAGTTCCAGTTCCGGTTCCAGTTCCAGTTCCAATTCTAAAATCGAAAATCAACTGGGATTGCGTACGACGCGTCAAGCGAAGGTAACAAAATCACAGCACTTGGTGAATCGCATGGAAAACACGTGCAGCAATAAATTAGATCGACTGATTGATGTCTTAAATCAAATCCTACGTTTGCAGCTCCGGCGGGACAGGGAACGAACTGAACCGACTATTTGCCCAAATCAAATCCGGAGCAACTCCACTGCAAATCTGGGCGGCAAATCCGCAAAGCGACAACGCACGAAACGCCCGCGTCGCAAATTGAAAAAACAATTCAACTCATTCAATTCGACAGCATCGCATTAATTCTAGCATTAATTTTTAGCATTAACTTTGATTCAAAAGCATGAGGCACATTCCAATTTTACTTTATTTTTTTTTGGCAGACATTCGATATTTTCAAGGTTTCCTAAACAAACATTCGATAGTATCGTTTTTAAACCAACATCTATTTATTCTAGTAACACAATAATTTCAAACTAGTTCAGTTTTTCAAGATAATATTTAAAAAAGAATTAATGTCTAATAGTTTACTATAAATAATTTTTTAAAAAATTTCTCTATAATTTGACAATTTCCACCGTTAAAAACGGTCTACTATCGTTAACTATCGATAGTGTAGAAATAAAATAAAAATGCGATATAATTTAAATAATTGAAATTGCTTAAAGAACACGAAAATTCGGCTTCATTCTTAGCAAGTCTCTTGCCAATTGAAAAACCAGCTATAAAATTTGGTTCACATCACTATTAACTTGTTTCAAATGTCGCCTGCAAATTTGATAATCATCCAAAGATAAACACAAAAGTTGATTTAAAAGAAAAGTATCTTGAATATGAAAAAGAATAGTATTTATATTTAATAATCTTTTTTTTAGTAATATTTGAATAACTGCCAAAAGTAGTGAAATTGGAATCAGTGTGTGAGTGTGTGATGAATGTTCATATAAAAAAAGCCTTCACTAATGTCGCTTCTGCATTGCACGCTATTCATTCTCATTCCATACGATGTCCGACCATCAATCAGTCAATCATCATCTTCAGCATCAGCATCCGCATCCGCATCAGCATCCGCATCTCGAGACATGTCCACATTCCAAAAGCATCCAGATGAGGTGGGCGCCATCAAGGGCTATAGCGATAGCTTGTTGCGTCCTTATATGGGTCTATTGCCATTGGAGCAGCCACACGATCCGTGGACCGAGAAGGCATTCGATCCACATCGAGCGCTCTACGGCGGCGGTGGCAGCTTTGAGGCATATTTGAGACCACGTCGCGACACGCACATTATGGCCCAGAGTCATCAGCTGCTCACGCCGGGAATGCTGGAGAGATTGCTGCGGATCAAGGCCGAGTTCCAGCGACGCTTTCCGCATCTCTATCAGAACATGCTCAATCATCAGACGAATCGGACACGTGTCCTGGTTAAGCCGCCGCTACTCGTCCGACTTTCCAACAACAACAATCGGAAGGAGTCGCCAGTTTATGAACTGGGCGCCGCCGAGCTTGGACTCTTCGATGTGCCAAGTGTCGAGGTGACTAGCGAAAGAACTGACGACACTTCATTGGCGCGGAATAATAAAGGGCATCAGTCAAAGAAGGAACACGAATTGGACGACGAAGACGATCTCGACTTTTTCCATTTCGACGATGATGATATTGATGACAACGATCATCATAATAACAATAACGATAACGATAACGATAACGATGCTGATCTTCTTGATGACTAACTAATTGCTTTATAATATGTTATTCATGTCTTCCCAAAATAAACGAAAAACTAGAAATGTATTCAACAAAACAAAATATAATAAGAAAGCGTGTTTTCATTTTATTCAGGCATCACAATAAAAATTTGTAATCTTTGAGATTTGACTTGGATATTTTAAAAGACAAACATGGCAACTAGGAAAATTAATTAATTTATATTAATATTTATAATTTCATATGTATTTTTTTGTTGTTCTTATTTTAACATAATCTTTAAGATTGGTTTCGAAATTTTTCAAAATAAATATGTCCACTGATAATACTGCAAAAGTTAAAAAAAAAAAAAATATTTCATAAACATTTTAGGTTTTAAAATACTTATAGAAAGAGAGAATAAAATTGTATTATCATTATAATTTAAACTTTTTTTTATTTTTAATATAAAATTCTGTAAGATAGTGCAACAAAAAATAAAAACATTGCGATAATGTTTTAAATGTTAATAAATAGAGCGAAACCAAATTTTAAATGTTTTATTTTTTTTTTTGAAAATGTTTCTCATTTTAATATTAATCAACATTTTTATGTTTTTCTAAAGTTTTTTAAATCATCTTTGAAATTTTTCTGGATTTGTTTTGTTTCTTAATTTTTTTTTAACATCTGTCTGCCTTTTTGTTTTACATTTTTCTACATTACTTTAAGATAAAATATTTGATTTTTTTTTAAATTAAATTTTTAAAATGCAGTTATTCTAAAAATTAGTATTTACTGCTCATAACATATTAAATTTTCATTCTAATATAATAATTCAAAGCAAAAGAAAAAATGTTCACTACTTTTCATATTTAATTGCTATTAGATATGCAGTAGAACTTCCATAAATCGAACTTCTTTAACTTGAATTTTCTCCAACTCGAACTAAATCGAGTGGCAATACTCTTAATATACTGAAAAGAAAGAGAATTCCATAAGTCGAAGTCAGCATAATTCAAACATTTTTCATTGCGTGTTCGTGATTCGAGTTAGGGAAGCTCTACTGTAGTATCATTAGCACGGCTATTTTATTTGTATTTATTTTCAAATGCTAGTTAAAAGGTAACAATAATGCTGAGAGTCGTGTGCATAACTGTGATTATTGGAAGCCCACATTAAAGCGATTTCCCCGGGGGCGGGAAGGGGGCGTGGCAAAGGCCCGAAAGCAGCTAAAAAGCCAAATTCAGTCAGTTGGCAATGAGGCGGCAAGTAGTCGTCATGTGTCATAAGTTTGTTGTTGTCGGTGCATTGAAGTTGCTGCCGATGTTGTTGCTGCCGATGTTGTTGTTGTTGCTGTTGTTGCTGTTGTTGCAGTGTCAAGTTGCGGTGGCATCGGTGGACTTGATGTCCTCCACGCTGGCCCTGGCATTGTCCCAGGTGCTGCAACAGTCGGCGATGTCAGAATGCAACACACTTGATGTCCATGTTGAGTACAGCGCATTGTCATCGCGTCGACAGTTGTTGCAGCTGTTGGACGAGTTGCTCAGACGCCAACAACAACAACAACAACAGCAACAACAGCAACAACAACACAACTACCAAACCCTACGGCTGTCCAGTCAAATGCAACTGAAGTATAAACCGTATAAGCATGCGGTTCTCCTGCTTGTCGACGACATTCACGCCCTGCGTCGCCTCTACGCCGGACAACGTGCCACCAGCAATCTCTCCTTCACCCTCCTCCTCATGCTGCAACCGCAACCGTCTCGGGCCATGCAGCTTCTCTGGCAGCTCAGCGTCCTCAATGTCGGCCTACTCCGCCCGCACCCGGACAATCCACAGCTGCTTCAGCTGCTGAGCTACTTTCCATTCAGCTCGCAGCCCACACACAATTGTCCAGGTACATTTTGGTTGCTTACTGTTATTTCTTTTTTTTTTTTTCTAAAAATAACATGTCAATTTACATTCCAATTCCACACAAAATTGTCTAAAAAATATTTATTTATTTATTCTTATATAAATTTAAAAGACACTTTTTAAAATGGTATACAATTTTGTGATTTTTTTATAAAAAGTTTACTTATATTATGACAATATTTATTAGTACAATATCCAAAATACAAATAATATTTTAGTTTATATTCTAATTCCACACAAAATTGTCTAAAAAATATTTATTTATTTATTCTTATATACATTTAAAAGACACTTTTTAAAATGGTATACAATTTTGTGATTTTTTTATAAAAAGTTTACTTATATTATGTCCAATATTTATTAGTACAATAGCCAAAATACAAATAATATTTTAGTTTATATTCTAATTCCACACAAAATTGTCTAAAAAATATTTATTTATTTATTTTTATATAAATTTAAAAGACACTTTTTAAAATGGTATACAATTTTGTGATTTTTTTATAAAAAGTTTACTTATATTATGTCCAATATTTATTAGTACAATATCCAAAATACTATTATTTATTTTTTATACTTCCTATTTTTACACTTACTTCTTTTTTTTATACAAATAATATTTTAGTTTATATTCTAATCCCTAAACAAAGCTGTCTAGCTAAAATCTATTTGTTTATTTATTTTTATATAAATTTAAAAGACACTTTTTAAAATGGTATACAATTTTGTGATTTTTTTATAAAAAGTTTACTTATATTATGTCCAATATTTATTAGTACAATATCCAAAATACTATTATTTATTTTTTATACTTCCTTTTTTGACACTTATTTCTTTTTTTTATACAAATAATATTTTAGTTTATATTCTAATTCCACCCAAAATTGTCCAGCTAAAATGTATTTATTCAATTATTTATTTTGATAATTATAAAAATAACATTTAAAATGGAATACAATTTTTTATTTTGTATAAATAGTTTAGTTACATTTTGTCCAATATTCATTAGTACAATAGCCTAAACACTATATAGCAAGTAATATTTTTTTAATTTGTTTTTTTTTTTTTATATGACAATTGTCCAAGTGAAAATGTGAATTTATATTTTATTATTAACAAAATTGTACAGGTAAAACTTATTTATTTATTTTTATAAATATAAAAAATGATATCCCATCTTAATTTGTACAATAGTCAAAACACTCAAGAGCAAGTGATTTTTTTTTATTTAAATGAAAAATTGTTGAACATTAAATAAAATGAGAATTAGTTAAACTTTCTAATTTATATAATTAATTTCTTTATTATATATGTACAATATTAACCAGTTCAATTATTGAGTTACTTTCTCCGCATTTTCTTTTATTTTTCTTTTATTTAAATGTTTATTAATATTGTATACAGTGTTAACCAGTGTAAATATTGCAGGCGACGGACTGCGTGCCAGTGTTGTGAATCAATTCGATCTGGCCCGGGCACAGTGGTCGACAGACGTCTTTTTTCCCGCCAAACTGGGCAACTTCTATGGCTGTACTCTGACCTGTGCCACCTGGCCGGATATGCCCTACCTCGTCCGTCGTCCCGATGGGGCCTTTGTCGGCATCGAGGGCTCCCTGCTGCAGTTCATGGCCGACAATCTGAACTTCTCGGTGGGCATCTATTGGCTTAACAAGTCCCAAGTGCGCGACACTTTCAACGACTCTGGCTGGATATTCGACCAGGTGAGTTACAAAATGACTTTTGTCAGAACAATTTTGGAATAATACGTTAACTGGAATTAGTATTTAAAAAACATAAAAGAATTCGTATTTTACAAAGTATATTACATTTTTTTTACATTTTTTTTATATTGAAGTATATAGAAAATAGAAAGTTAACAAACGTACAATAAATATATTAAGAAATTAATAAAATTTAAAAAAAAAAAAAACATCTATAACAATATTGAAATCGCCTTTAAAATATAAATTATGTTTGTTTTTGGTATTTTATGATATGATATTTGCATTCAATATCATTCAAACTTCATAATTTTTTGAACTAACAATAAACAATAATTCATATATCTGATACAAATTTCAGATAAAAGCTAAAATAATAAATACCAAAGGGTCCATTTAAGTATTATTATTATTGTATGTTTATTTTTATGGCATTTCTATTATAAGTAGTTCCCCAAAGAGAAGTTTGATTGTACAATAAAGACCTACATGACTTAATATTTACAGGGTATCATCGATTTCATAACTTAATTTGTTCTTAGTTAACTGTAGTCTAAATTACGCTTAAAATTCCCAAGGGAAGCCAAGCATAGGTCTCTCTAATATCGAAAAGTTTTTATCAGATCTTTAGGCGAGCCGACTATGCACTTGGAGGTTTCCACTACAAGCCGAGGGATGGCGCCACCAATGAGAAGGCCTATTCCCAGTCGACGTACTACTTCATGAGTCACATCATGCTGGTGACGAATCTACCCAGTGCCTACTCGGCGTATGAGAAGCTCGCGTTTCCCTTCCATCCGCATTTGTGGCAAGGCATCGGATTGGTTCTGGCATTGAGCTACTTCTTAGTTTGGTTGTTCCAGCGATGCTACCGACGGTATTCCCAGGTGAGTGAAAGCCATTTAAAGTGAAAGCTAGTAGCAAGCCAGACTATGTGTTACCCTGTACTTATTTAGAACTGACTATTGGAAAAGTCAGATAGAGTTCAAAAAATGTAACTACAGCGCTTAAAAGTATGCTGTGATTTTTAAAGCACTAATAATTAACATTTACAGATAAACTCGATATATATCCCCATTCTTTACGAATTAAAAATCATATTTTAAAGATAACGAAATCAAATCACCCATTTCAAAATCATATCAAATTATCATATCGTATCAAACTAAAACTAGTTTAAATTAAGTCTAAATCATTTAAAAATTCATTTAAAATTAAATTCAAATCCGATCGCAATAAAACCACTATAAATTATTGAAATACTGTTAAAATTTTGGTATTCTTAGTGTTATTTTTTTGCAACTCCCTAACGAATTCCCTAACGATTCCTTGATGAACTTGCTCCGCAGCATCCCTACGAAACAAGATTAAAGCAAATTCAAATTATGTCAAAATCAATTTAAAATTAAATTCAAATCCGATCGCAATAAAACCACTATAAATTATTGAAATACTGTTAAAATTTTGGTATTCTTAGTGTTATTTTTTGCAACTCCCTAACGAATTCCCTAACGATTCCTTGATGAACTTGCTTTAAGATTAAATTCAAATCCGATCGCAATAAAACCACTATAAATTAAATTTAATTTTGGTATTCTTAGTGTTATTTTTTGCAACTCCCTAACGAATTCCCTAACGATTCCTTGATGAACTTGCTTTAAGATTAAATTCAAATCCGATCGCAATAAAACCACTATAAATTAAATTTAATTTTGGTATTCTTAGTATTATTTTTTGCAACTCCCTAACGAATTCCCTAACGATTCCTTGATGAACTTGCTTTAAGATTAAATTCAAATCCGATCGCAATAAAACCACTATAAATTAAATTTAATTTTGGTATTCTTAGTGTTATTTTTTGCAACTCCCTAACGAATTCCCTAACGATTCCTTGATGAACTTGCTTTAAGATTAAATTCAAATCCGATCGCAATAAAACCACTATAAATTAAATTTAATTTTGGTATTCTTAGTGTTATTTTTTGCAACTCCCTAACGAATTCCCTAACGATTCCTTGATGAACTTGCTTTAAGATTAAATTCAAATCCGATCGCAATAAAACCACTATAAATTAAATTTAATTTTGGTATTCTTAGTGTTATTTTTTGCAACTCCCTAACGAATTCCCTAACGATTCCTTGATGAACTTGCTTTAAGATTAAATTCAAATCCGATCGCAATAAAACCACTATAAATTAAATTTAATTTTGGTATTCTTAGTATTATTTTTTGCAACTCCCTAACGAATTCCCTAACGATTCCTTGATGAACTTGCTCCACAGCATCCCTACTACCAGCTGCTAGTGCTGAGCATGGGTGGAAATCTGCTGGCATCGGAGCTACCTCAGAGATCGTCAACTCGTCTGCTGTTCGTGACATGGCTGCTGTGGACTTTCCTGCTGAGGAGTGCCTACCAATCGGGCATGTATTTTCTGCTGCGCCAGGATACGCAGCGCAATCCTCCCCAGACAATAGCCGAGGTGCTCGCCCAGCGTTATCTGATCCATTTGGTGGATGGCAATGCGGATCGCTGGCTGGCGAGTCTTCCGGAGCTGCGGACCGAACAGTTGCGCCATCTGGAGGCAAGCGAATTGCAATCGTTTGGTGGACTGGCGGAGAGTAGCGGAACCTCGCAACGTCTGGCGATTATAACACCCTACGAGTATTTTGGCTACTATCGCAAAGTGCATGCGATGAGTCGACGATTGCATTTGGTGCGCGAACGCATTTTCACCCAACAGTTGGCCTTCAATGTCCGTCGATATTCGCATCTCGTTGGCGTTCTGAACCATCAGATAATGCTCGCCCATTCCCATGGCTTCCTCGAGCACTGGACACGGCAGTATGTCAGCGCGGTGGATGAGCGAGACGAGAGTATTGCCCGAATTTCGGCCATTCCCTATGACACCTTGGATGGAGATGGCTTACAGTCCGATGATGGCTCGGACTCCGCATCCGCTGAAGAGTCCTCTCCCGCCAAGTTGAGAGTCCTCTCCCTCACCGAGTTGGCCGCTTTGTTTTGGCTAACACTCTGGGCCCATTTGGTCGCCAGTCTTGTCTTTGCTCTCGAACTCTTGATACATAAATACATAAATTTGCAGTTTTAATTAAATTACTTCATAATCTTGTCGAGCCAGCAAGTGAGAACGGTGCTCGACTCTTAAATGCCCAGTATTCGAAAAACATATAAATAATAAATATTATATTTAAAAAAAAATTTATAACGAATAAAGCAGATCATCATTCATTGATCATCATTCACTTCAGATTCCAACTCTATTTATTTTGAAAAAAAAGAAAGAAATTTGTTCCGAGTACAATACTTCCGCTTGGTTTTTTTTACCAAAAATATTTTGTTTTTCAATTATTTGAAATCTCAATTAAACTTGAGACATTTTTGTACCATTAGAAGTAAAAACAACACTTTAATCTTATTTTGGGACTTTTAATTTTTTTGTTTGTAAAAAGTCATCCCAGAATGAACAAACATTTTGACTTGTTAGAGTTTCCAGATCTTCTAAAAAAAACATATTCACTAGTTAAAAGTCTAGTGACAAAAACATTTGCATGCCTCAGTTTTTCTGATATAAAATTTGGTGACTAACGATATTAAATTATATGCACAGCAAAGGAACTTTTCAACTTTTATATATTATACGGATATTGTAACAATACGATAAGCCCGTATACACTTTGAATGCTGGGCTAAAAAGCGATAATTTCCTAATATTTGCAGCTTTCAGGCGATAGTTTCAAGCATTTTGCTGCTCGTATCGTTAGAACGCAAAACGTTTTATCTAAAAGCGATAAATTTGCAAAATCAAAAAATAAAAAAAACCTCCCCAAAAACGACACCCTCTCCTCGTTCACATCCCTCTCTCCGTGTCATTCCCCTGCTCATTCTCGTTCACACACTCAATGCCGCATAAACATCAATTCTTTTCCTTCCTTCCTTCCTCTCCCTTTCCCTTTCCCTCTGCCTCTTTTCTCGCTTCTCTGTGCTGACAATCCTTGCCAGCCAACAGGATTCAATGCTGGCTACATTCGATGACTCTTTTAATACTTTTCCAGCGCTGTGCGAGTTTCAACACGAAATCGACACGATTTTCGAATATTTTGAGTTTTAGCTTAGGCTTAAAAAATAAACTACCTTTTCATTTTTGCAAAATAGATTGATTGTAAACTGGAATTTTAACCGTAACCATAACCGTAACCGTTAACCGGTAATAACCGATTGAAATTGGTAGCTGTAAGCTGAATCAAATCTTTTGTATTATAACGATACCGAAAAACCGAAGTTATTTAAACCGAAATAACCGTTAAGAAACCGATTCAATCATAGCTGTTAATTTCGGTTTGGTCAAGCATAAAATTGAATTATGTTCTTTAGTTGAAATCATCGCTTTTCAAAACTAAATTGAATATTTACTTCTGCCCTAATTTATTTTATATATTGATCCCAATGAAAAGATCTTAATTTGTTTGAAAATTTTGAATATTTCTTTTTAAAATTTACATATCTTCAATATTTTATATTTTGAATATACTTTACCTAAATCATACCAGTATTTCGAAAGCGAAACATGCCATTAAACCGGTAACCGTTACGTAGCCGATATACAAAAATTTCCCTAACCGATACCCAAAATCTTAAAAAAATCAAAAACCGAAAAAACAGATTGATTGTAAAGCTAGAAAATGAAAATATCGAAAGGAGCACGAGTTCAACTCTATTCGATTAACCCAATTGTCCCTCCCAATTCGCTATGTGCTTCGAGCGTTGAGCGTTGAGCTGCTTTGCTTATCGCCTCGCACATTTGCGATTTTCCCCCGAAAATTTTCCTATTTTTTTTATATTTATTTTTCTTGCTGTTATGGGCAGGACGTCGCCTTAGCATTCAGCATATCCAGCTTCCAGCTTCCAGCTCCTAACTATAGCTAAAAGTAGCGCCAAGTAGTCAACGACATCGACATCGACATCATTGTACACAGAAACAAATTCGTCGTCTCATTTTTGTATATTTATATAACTTTTTAAATTTATTTTAAGCACATACTTAAACAATAGAAAAGTTGCTAAATACGTTTCTCATATTTCTTTAAGAAACTCGATAATTTTAAGAAATTGTATTAAATTATATTTTTTTTATTAATTTTATTATATTTTATTATATCTGAGTATTTCATTCATATTATATTTTAATATTATCAAACATAAATTACAATTTTATATCTATCTAATATCTATTACGTTTCAATTAGAGCTCTACATAAATAGATTTTAGATTGTTTTCAAACTAACTGATTTAAATCGTGGTATTAAGTAACGTGTGGTTTCATAAAATTAGACATGTTCAAAACTAGACATATATTGTTTTTTACTTTTTAATATTTAAAAATAAAATAAAGATTTAAAAATAAAATAAATGAAGCACATATTTTTGTATTTTTTAAATTTAAAAATAAAATAAAGATTTTAAAATAAATAAACACGTTTAAGAAAAAAAGAAGGAAGGAAGGACGATATCTTGGCCACTTTCGGAGTCATGAATTCAAAGCAGCTATTCTCGCACTTCTTCCCACTGTGCACTGTGGTGTGCACATGCGAGTGCTTTGCTGTTTACTTTGACCCCACACCTTCTTTTCGCCTTCTCTCTGTCTGTCGTGTTTTTCTCCTTTTTTTTTGTGTCCAAATGCAATTTGAAGTTTGGCCAAAGGAAAAAAATTGCATATTATGCAACATGAAGCAGTGTTGAATTGCCAGGGCTGGGTTTGCTTAAGCTTCTATTCTGACACTGCTTTCAAATTCAATTGCACGCACTCATGTCCAGTTGATGGGGAGAGAGAGGGAGAGAGGGCGACGGACGGGGTAGCGAAAGAGATAAGACAAAGGCAAGAAAACTCATTAACATATAAAGTAGCCGCAAAAATCTCAGTGAGTGCTGCTTGTAATGCGGCTAATTACAAAATGGCGGCTCTGCCAGCTGCTCTGCCAACGTCGGCAGCAGCTTAAGTGCCTGTTAAACTGTGCACAGATATTGTAGCTTTAAAATCGTTTCCCAAAACCTTGCACAGTGGCAAAAATGTAATCTATTCGACTAAAAAGCATATTTAAAAAATTTTAATATTTAAATTCCTGTTTTATAATGTCGGGACTCGATCGATTTCCTCGGAAAAAATTTGCATCGACAAAATTTGATTAAAAATGAGACAAAGCTCGCAAAAGTGACTAGAAAATTGGTTCGTCTTAAAATCGTAATAAAACATACTAAGAATTTTTTTCCTTTAAAATTTATTGATGGATTTATAAATTGGCGTAAAAAAATATATTTTTCGAGATTCGGAAAATTTAAATTTATATAACCTAATCTAGCGTTTAGTCCCACTGTGCAGCGATGTCAGTTAAGTAATTAGCAAGGTACTCTCTCTCTCTCTTTCTCTCTTCATATGCCACGCCCACAATATAAGCGCTCGCTAAGCCTTCAAACGCACAACTCCAAATTCCCTTTCAGCTCAATTTAATTAATGAAAAGTTTTTTGCATTGATAAATATCAGCAAACACACACACACACACACACACACACACACACACACACACACACACACAAAAACACAAACACATACAAGTACATGCGTAAATCGCAATCAAGAACAATGTGCGTGAAAGAGACAGTCACAGTTGCAGATCATAAGCGGCGATTACAGCAATTGTAGACATGTGGCAACGCTGTAAACTGATGACAAGTAAGAATATGAAGAAGGAGGGCAGATGCGATTGTCAAAAATAGCAAGTCAACAAAAGCTAGCTGCTATGGCACTAGCTGCAAAAATTTTCTCGCCAAATCAGGCCTCGTTTACTCCAAAGACCAATGGCTACGTTACGTATACGCCTAGTGCATCAATAAATAACATAGTGCATGCATTTAATTAAGTGAATAAACAGTGTAATAATAGTGAAAAGTGTCTGTAAAAAGAGAGGAAAGCAAAAGCAGTGTAAGTAATGCCAATGTGATTTGATAAGCTTGCAAACATAGTTAGGAGTGTTGTAATGTATGTATGTATGTAATACTATGTATGTTTATGCGTGTCTGTGCATGCACATGCTCACCGAAGCAGCGTTGCCAGACACTTAAAGTAGCTGGATAGGGGGGTTATCAAGAATCTACCAAGACCATCTTTGGGTCGTTTATTTTGGGTGTTTTTTGTTAGATTTTTTTTGTTGCATATTTTTTTGGATTTTATTATGTGATGGAAAAAATACTAGAAACGATCATTTTGTTTTGTATTTTTAAAATAGTTTCGTAACTAATTTTTGTTAGTTTCATAATTTTTTACTTAAAGCAATGTTACGAAATTGAACAAAACAACGTCCTTCTAAAAAATTAGTTAGAAATGTCTTGTTTTTTTATCATCATATTATCATATGTAAGTAACAATTAAATCCGTTTCTTTAACATTTATTGTACAAATGTACATATTTGTAGGATTATTTAACATTTGCGCTCGTTTTCAGTGCTTTATGTGCTTTCGCTGATTGGCCAATTAAAACGAGCGCTTAATACAAATTACAAAATTAACACGCTTAAAGCTTCAATTACTCTCTAAGCTCTCTCTCTCGCTCTCTCGCTCTCTCGCTCTCTCGCTCTCTCTTGACACTGACAGCCGGCAAACCGACAATAACAATAACAACAAATACGACAGCAGTAACAACAACAGAAACAACAGCAAATAGGTATTGAGTACGCTACAGTTGAGCTGCCCGACTGCTAGATGCCCAGTAACCATTAGATTCAATCATCATGACTAAAATACAAATTATAGAAAAAAGAACATGATAAAAAAAAAAACAAAGAAAGCTTTAGTTAGGAAAGTCAGAAAGCATGAACTAAACCTCTGATAATTTAAATTATTTACTTCGCGAAAGGCAATCGAACTTTGTCACAAGCGTATAAACCTTTTGAAAACTTTTTTGTACTGGGCTAAAAATACATGCAATTGTGTTTTGCAGCAAAAGGGCGTTAGTCTGTCTGTACGCGTCTGTGTGTGTCTGTGTGTGTAAGTGTGTGTGTGTGTGAATTCGCGCTGCTGTTGTATGTATGTATGCTTGGCATATTTACGCCAACTTTAGTTATTTGAATTACGTGACTTCAGCAACAGTTCTATGACTGAGTTAAACACACAGACACACACACACACACACACCTAGAACTGACTTAAACTTTGTGCAATTTTTTAAGCACACACATACACACACCTACACCGACCCACACACAAACAGCTGTATGCGTATTACTTACGTACATACTTATAAATACTTACTTACTATCTGTCTGTTGATTACACATGCACGTAAAAAAAATATTGAAGCAGCAGTAAAGGCAAAAGCAATGGCAAAGGGGGAGGTGGATGTGGACGTGAAGGTGAAGGTGGTAAAGGCGAAAGAAGAAGGAGAGAAGAAGCAGCAAATGCAGTCACGACACGAGTGTAAATACTCTCTTATCCTTAAGAAAACAACAAATTTAACAGCGAGCTGAGCTTTAATAGTTTTACGCTCAATATTACGCGCGCTCTCTTTCTCTCACATTGCTCCTTACGCTCACAGTCGTGAGTCGAGCGCTGCTCCACACAAATCGCAAGTGTGGAGCACTGCTCCTACTCAGATCTGCATAAGTGTGGAGCACTGCTCCACTCAGATCTCTAATGTGGAGCACTGCTCCCACTCAGATCTCTAATGTGGAGCACTGCTCCACTCAGATCGCAAAAATACATTGCGTATATTAGTTGATAAACCATAATCAGGATTTTTTCGTGTATATCTATAGCATTTTTCTTAGCGGCTAAAAGATTTTGCTAACACTATTATTTTAGCCCAATTAGCTTTTGAAATTCAGGCGGCACTGCTGCGGGGACGCTTGTTAATAATGCCATAGCAATTAGCTTTTGCTAGTGTTTTCTTTACACAATCAATTTAAATCTCTCACTCTCTCTGTCTATTGCGTACTCATAGTCTTGCGAAATAAGCGCAGTTCTGTTTATGATTGCGATAATGTCATAGCAGCTAGCTTTGTGTGCTTAGTGTATTAAAGCATTTGGTGTTTGCGAGATGGCGACTTTAACTGCTTAGCTGCTTCTGTTGTTGTTGTTGTTGTTGTTGTTGTTGTTATTAAAATGATTGTTGTTGTTGTTATATATTTTTGGCTTTCAGTTTTGTAGCCTTAAGCCAAATAAGTGTTTTAGCAGACGGGCAGAGATAGAAGAAGAGGAAGCAGCGTCGACGCTGCAACACAGCCGGAAGTTGCTACGACAGCTGCAGGAAACTCTAACTCACTTACACACACACACACACAAACAAACACACACACACATACAGGCGCACCTTACTATCTCTGTGTGTGCGTGTCTCTTCACATCTCTCTCCCTGTCTCTTTCTCACACTTTTTTACTGTGCTGGAATTGTTGAAAGTTAGCAATAGATTTTTAACGGAAGTTGCACATGTGCGCACGTGTTTCTACCAATGCCGCACCCCCCCCTCCCCCCACCCCCTCTCTACCACTAACACATCCCCTCTGTCTTCTACACGGAGCGAAAAAGTCAAGTATTTCGTATTTCCACTGTTTAAATTGAATTGAAATTTATAAAGTCAAGTATTTCGATTATTTGTTTTCATTTCATTTCTGTTGTCTTTTTAGTATTTCATAAATTAAAAGTATATTGAATACGTACTTATTTCAGTTTATTTTTCAAGTTTTTCTCCTTGAACTCTTGAACTTTTAAAAATTTGATCTAGGCATACTTCAGATTTAAATCGAAATTTATTTGATGCAAAATAGAATAGAAATTTCAAAAATCTTGGTATACTAATATTAACCGAGCTCCGAATTAATATGAAGACACTTTGATTTAATTTTTTTTCATTCGTTTTAGAGTTTTACATTTTGAGTATTTTCTTAACTTTTTTCTCTTCTAATTTTAATTTGAGTTTAGCACATACTTTTTTCGGCCAGTGTAAACACTCAACATTTTGGCGAAACTCAATTCACGGCACACGCTGTAATTAAGGGCTGTGCATGGGCGTGGCACATCATCATTCAAGCGCAGCAGATTAGACCAACCGATTGCCTTATTCTTACTTATCCCACACTGCCACCTTTTACATCCCGTTAACCCGCTGCCCCCTGCCCCCTGCCCCTGCCACGCCTTATTTCTTGAGAGTTGGGGATGGGGGGGGGGGTTGGTTGTGGGGGTGGGGGTGGGGGAGTTCAGGGAGTTTGCGTGTGCGCGTCTACTTAACGAGAATTTATCGTCTTACTGCCGCTGACATATTTACCACTTTAGCACTTTGGTGTTGGCTCCCCACAAGATCCTCCAAGTTGGAACTCACCCCTCTCACCATCCCCCTCTCCACCCTCTCGACATGCAATTATGGCAGCAGAAAACGTCTTGTCCACAAATATCCATTTCTTGGCCGACTGCGTGTAATTTAATGGAAAAAATTGCCAAAATCAAAAGGATCTCTGCACTTGAGGCTGCCGCTTCTTCTTCCTCTTCTTCTTCGTCTCCTCCAGTTACTGCCTGTCTCTTCTTCTTCTCCTTCGCTTCTCTAGCTGCATGCGATTAAACCAGGCCAAACATTAATGCATTATGACTGTAAGCTGAGATTGCTCTGCACTAACTGCCTATTTATCAAATTGAACACAGAACGAGACAGAGAGAGAGACGGAGAGAGACAGTTAGCGAAAGAGAGCGAGAGAGGGAGAGAGAGAGAGAGAGAGAAAGGAGTGGGCAACCATGAGCCGTCTGCTGTTTGTGTCACGCATCGTTGTCGAGGCGTAAAATGCGACAAGGCAGACAATGATGACAACGGAGTAAGCACAGCCAACAACAACAACAACAACAACAACAACAAGCTAACGAATGCCCGACTTGAAGATACCCGTCAATCAATTTAATTTCATTTTCATTTATTTATTTGCCAATTTACTTATGAATATCAGTCATCGTAATGACTAAAATGTTTTGATTATTAATCACACAATACAAATTGTTTGCTGACCTTTCATCAACAAATTTCTTATTGTTTTTGGGCTGCATTATATATTCAAAAAAATAATATGAATATTATTATTATAATAATTATTATTACAACAATTATTCAATTTGATTTTGATTAATTGTCATATCGACATTATTAGACCTCGAGTCGGCTAAAACTCACTTAATAATAATAATAATAATAATAATTAGTTATATTTTCAAAACCGCCAATTTTGTATTTTTGTTATTTTTTTCATTACACAAATTTGAGAATTGAATTGAGAATTTTATTTGCACAATCATTTTATATCATATGGAAAGGTTACACATAGTCGACAACCCAACTATTAGATACCCGTCACTCAATGTAAACATTAACAGTTTGTTAAAAAACTTTTTTAAAAATAAATTAAAAACTCGGTGTTTTTTTTCCACTGCCAAATCTGGCTTTTTTCCCACCAAATATGGCGTGTTACCATTTTCTTGCCATATCTTTTGTTTTTCGCGCATTCCTTAAATTTGTATTTAAATATTTGCATTTAGTTAACAATTAAATTTATTTTCCAATAGTTATTAATTAATAAGAAATACATATATACAGACGAACTTTCATAAATCGAAATTCTATAACTCGAACTAAATCAAGTGGCAATTAACTTAATAAATTTAAAAAAAGAACAGTATTCCATAAGTCGAAATCCTTATAGTTCGAACTTTTTCTTTGAATAAAGGCGATTCGAGTTAGGGAAGTTCGACTGTGTTTACATATAAATTTAGTTAATATTGTCAACCTTGTCTATTTGTGCCTGTTAACTACGATGCAACGAAATATACCCTTGCAATTTACGTGTACAGGGTATACGAACTACGACAATACCAACAACAACAACAACAAGAACAGCAACAACAGCAATAGGGACAAGAAGAAGAAGAAGCAGAGAAGCTGGAGATTCTTTGCTTTAAGCATTTCTGGCCCTCAATTATACGACTATCAATGCCGAAAGACCATGGCCTCTCTCTCTCTCTCTCTCCCTCTCTCTGTCTCTGTCTCTGTCTCTGTGTCACTTTCTGTATAGTGGCGCCACCTGGCGGCCATTGTTAGCCAGTTTTGAAATTTATGATTATTTTGCGTGTTTCTGGCCATGATGAAGAGGCTGTCAGGCCAACAGGAATAACAAGGACCAAAAGGACAAACAAGGACCAAAGCAACAAGCCTACCAACGATTAAATACCAAAGACAATAGAAAGCCCAGAAAAAACACAAGAGCCAAAAGCTGCAATATGATGGAAAGTAATGCACAACAGCAATAATCCGAATTATAACAACTACAACAATTTTGTAGATTTTCACTTAATATATAAATCAAAGACATTCACAGAAGCAACACGGAAAACATGAGCAATAAATGTTGTACACAAGTAAAAACAAATTCCCAGCATGTGCTGAGGATTGAGAAACAGAAATAGGAAAGGAAGACAAAGAAGAAGAGAGGAAAACTTGCCAAGTATTTTTTAAAAAATAGCGATTCCTACAAATTTGATTGACATGCTCTGATAAAGTCAAGTCAAGTCAATTTCGGTTTCAAAATTAATCATTTGACTTCAATTTTTCTTTAAAAGAACAAAAAATTCTTTAAATTAATGAAAAATGAAAAAACTACTTGTATTTAAAAAAAAAGCCTGACAAGTAATTTTTTGTTATTTATTCATATTTTTATATTAAAGTAACATTCTCAAATTCGAGGCAAAAATATTTTTTGAAAAGTTTTGATCCCAAATTAACGAGTTATAAAAGTTTTTAATATTTAGAGAAGATTATTTAAAATACTTGGAGTCTTTAACTCGCATCAATTCTTGACAAAGGAAGAGAAAAGAAACTGAAGAAGTAGAAGAGTCTATAAAAAGCAAATAAAAAGAGTTTCCAAGCTTTTTAAATAAAGAACTCGGAGTAACTGTGTGGCTAAGGAGAAAAAAAACAAACGAGGAGATGAAAAGGAATCCAACAGCTCCCAAATCAGAAAGTGTAGGAATTGAAATTCATTTGAACACTGCTAACCTATAACAAACACTTTTGAGCAGGGTTGCCAAGCACTGCAAATACGTGTGTCTAGAAATAACTGTGGTAATCAGCAGATTAAAAACGTAAGAGAATGAAAAATCTAATTAAATACGCGACAATTAATTGAGTACAGAACCTGGAAATACCCTGTAAAGAGTTGTAAGTTACAAATAAAAGTCGAATGAATAATCTTAGCTGTATGAATGGGAAAGTCGGAGATAAGTAGAAAAACATTTATTGACTAGTTGATAAGTTGAACAGAGATATAGCCTGTTGAGAACCATTGGCATTTACAGGGTATTGAGGCGAGCAGAATAGAGTAGTATAACAAAATGAAGCTGTTCATAAATAAATGTTTATTGTCTTTTGCGATTGATTCATGGACTGCTGAATGGTCATTTTTCTATCTCACTTTTCATCTCCATTTAGCCCTCTCGCTCTTTCGCTCATTCGCTCTCTCTCTGTCTATCGCCTATTTGGCCGCCTCGTGTTTCACTTGGACTTGGTTGGAAAATTAAGATTCAATTGTCTGCATTTCGGAGTTGTCAACGTTCATTACCAAATGGACACACAAAACGTATCAAATGTGAATGCCATTCAGCTGTGTGTGAGTGTGTCTGCTGATGAAGATAATTTTGGTAGTCAGTGTAGCCATTGAACTCAGTCGTCTAAGGATGTAACATTGAGACGGGTGTGAATGCTCATCAGGCGGGATTAGAGGCGTATTTGGCCACGCCCACAGCAATTGTTGCGGTTGCAATTGCAATTGTTGTTGCAACAGTTGTTGTTGTTGCTGTCGTTGTTGTTGTTGTTGTTGTTGTACAATATCTGTGCTCGCTTAATGGACTTCGTATGTCATTTTCAAATTGCAATAGACTTTGAGCGGCGTCGTCGACGAAGGGCAAGAAAAAATGTCACCCACAGACAGAAGAGGAAAACGCACACACACACACACACACACACACACACACACACACACACACACACACACACACACATACAACTGTCAACAGCATGCATGCGTGTGTGTGTGTGTGTGTGCCTCAAATAGCGCTAAATGACCGCAAAGTGTTTTCATTATTTGTGGCTGCCAACAATTTATATCGTTCATTTAGGAATTTCTCATTACACTCGCTCTCTCTCTCTTTCTCTCTCTTTCTTCCTCTCTTTCTCTCTCTTTCTTCCGCTCTTGCAAATGTCTGCTCAGCTTAGATATACCCTTTGACTCACATTAGCCACGCTAGATGGCGCCAGCTCCGTCTCTGCTGCTTCTTTCCCATTTATCAATTATCTGAAAATAAATTTCTACATAAATATTTTTTTTAATTAATTTTTTATTTTATTATTTGCTTCGCTTTATTTACATATAATATTATTATAATTTTTTTCTTTTGTTCTTTTAATAAAATAAAGCTTCACCTTAAATTAATTGCTTTAAATTAATTTATTGACTAATCATCATGAAATTTTGAAAACTATAAGATTATTTTTTGCATATATTATTTTATAATTAGAAATATTTTGTTTTAACATAAAAATTCTTTTCCTTTGACTCATTTCCGATTCATATTTAAAAGAGTTTGTAAATTGAATAATACATATTTTATCAAATCTTCTGTTTTGACACATAAATTTTGTTTTCGAAACTTTTTGAATTAACAACTTTTTAAAATTATAGTTAAAGTTAAAATTTTATAAGACATTACTCATCTTGCCACTGCCATAATTTAATATATGTGTTTATATTTAATTTTTCGATGAGTTAGACTACCCCTTGTCATGCGTTACAGGGCATAAAAAAAGGAAAAGAAAAATGCTGAAGGAGTAACTTGGAAAAAAATGTGTAAGCTCTGGACTCGGCAGGCTGTAGTCCATTTACTGGACCTGGGACAACTCGTGTGCTGTGGCCATTATTGTGGCCATGGCAATGTCGCCAGCTTCTCCTCCCCCTCCCCCTCCCCCTCCCTCTCTGTCTCTGTCTCCCACTCCCTCCCCATTCCGTTCCCCTTTCCCTCTAGCTCTGTTCGTTGTACCCACAAAATGGTCAGGAAAGCTTTTGCTAAAGGATTACCATACCGTTAACCGATATCAACCGATAACAACCGGTTCATGCATAACGGTTCATTTCGGTTCGGTCTAGCATAAAATTTAATTATATTGTTAAAATGTAATCATCGTTTTTTAAAACTTAATTTCATAACTACTTCTGACATTATTAATTTTATATTTTGATCTCAATAAAAAGATTCTAGTTTTTGAAATATTTGAATATTTGTTTTTCAATTTACATATCTTTAACATTTTCCAAATTTGTTATGTTAACCGAAATCAGAAATCAGAATAACTTCTTCTTTCAACATTTTATGTTGTAAGGTAAAGTTAAAGTTAAAAATAAAAGGTAAAGTTTAATTTAAATTAAGTTTAAAGTTCAAATTAATGTTAAATGTTAAAGTGAAAGTTAAAGAAGGTGCAAATTAAATTTCAATTGAAGTTAAAGTTAATAATAAAGTGAAAGTCGAATTAATCGACTTGACGTTCCATTCCACATTTAATTTGATCTGTCAACGAATATTGACAAACTCTGCTGCCTGTACAGGGCAAAGTTCGAATGCGCCCAGGGTGGGAGTGGAGGACACAGGGTCAAAGGGCGTGGCAAAGGGGGGGGGGTAGGGGGACTGGTTGTGGCAAGTGGACAGTGTTTTGTGTGCAGTTTATAAATGTCGATGACGATGCCGATGCCGATGACGATGACGACGACGATGATGATGGAGTTGGAGTTGGAGTTGGAATTGGAATTGTCCAAGCGGAGTTTGAGGACTGACGATAATGGTCCTCCAATGGGCCAAAAAGTAAAAGAGTAGAAGAAGAGCAGCTGGAGCTGGAGGAGAGTGGAACTAGAGCTGTGTGCGACAGTGCTGCTAAATTCAGCTATTTTCCCGCCAGATCTGAAACTTTAGCTAAAAGTGAAAAAATAACTTGTGTGGCTTATAGGACATATGTAGGCTAAATTTACTTAAATTTTCTTAATATTACTTTTATTTTTCCATTAAAGTATAGATATATTTTACTATTAAAAAGTTTATTAAATAAACTATGATTTTAAGATAAAAATTAAAAATACAAGTTTTTCCGCATTACACTTATTTAACGTCCCTGATTTCATATAAGGCTAAAATCAATTCGATGCGGTGTCAGAAGTTTGCTTATCCCGGATTTTCTTAAGTACAAAATATTTGATTTAAGTAAGATTTTTCAATTGTTTTTGTCTTTTTTTGACGGAAATGGAGTAAATAATACAATAATGTCCTGAATGTATACTTAAAATATACATGCAAAAATCAAGAACTTTTAATTTGATTTTTTGGATTGCTTTTTTTTTCTGTGTACTCTATTCTATACTGTTTTTGCCTCTTGGTAATATTGCATATTCGATTCAATATTGTAATAGAAAAAAAAAAGAATATTTTATTTTTATTTGAGTTTTTTTGAAGTGTTGATAAAGTTGACTCAGAGGCTAAAAAACTTGGCAACACTGGTGTGTGCGGCAATATCGATGGCTCTGTGTGTGGCAAGTGCGTCGATGCAAGGAATTTTAGTTGATAACGATAGTTGTTGTTGTTGTTGTTGCTGTTGTTGTTGTTGCTGTTGTTGTTGCTGTTGTTGTTGCTGCAAATGATGATGGTGTCGCTGTCGTTGTCGAGTTGCACTTGCAACTGCAACGAGGAGGCAACGTTGCAACTCGGCAACTCGGCAATTGAGTGCTCGCTTTTGAATCGCAAGTGTCAATTTAGTAAATGTTTATTTTATCTGACACTTGGGCGTTGTTTGCCACGCCCATGCTGATAACACACACACACACACACACACACACGCATTCAGAGTTTATAATACCCTGCAGACAACAAATGAGCTAAGCGTAAGCCCCTAACTTGTTGTTATAACCTAAGCAACAACAAACATTACAGGGTATTTGCACACAGAGCATACCCTGATACTTATGATTTTTGCAGATTTTAGCCTCTGGATAAGAACATACAAGTTTGACGTTTCTACAGAGTATCTGATGGTCGATCACTACTTTTATGCATATCCGGGGTATCTGCTAGTCGATCACCTTTTGTATATGTTAGATTTATATATATTCTAGCTACTTAATTCGATATTTTTTTAATATTTCTCGTTGTTCACATGGCAAAAACAATATTCAGCTACTCTTACAGGGTATCTGCATGTCGAGCACACTCTGTAATGGTATGCATATGTATTTTAGCTTGTCAATTTGCTATTTCAAATATTTTATATTGATGGAGTGGCAAGAACAAAAGTTAGTTGTCTCTACAGGGTATATGCACGTCGAGCCTTATTTTCTCGTATATTTTTTCTATACATACTTTATAACTACTAGGTTATAATTATTACAGAGACTATTACTATTATTTTACTAATAGTTTAGCTCTACAATGTGATGAGCTGAATATTTTTTAAAGATTCCCTGACAATAAAAAGGTTATACAGGGTATTCTCAAGTCGAGCACTCTCTTTGCAATGGGATTATTGACTACTTTAGTTTTTCAATTCAGTATGCTGATTAATTTATTGATAATAATTAGAATTAATTATAATCTATACAGGGCATCTGCGAGTCGAGTGGACTCTTAACTCTTTGTCGATTTTAATGGAAGAAGGCAATTGAAATTGTCTGCAATTCAATTGCCATTTTATTAAGTCGACTTTTTTAGGTAATGCCGCGTCTCACATTTATCTCACATTTATTTATCTCTCTCTCTCTCTCTCTCTCTCGTCTTCTCACATTCTCCAGTAATTTTTTATTTTTTTTTTGGCTCCAATATCTAGTCATAAATTTAAGCGTTACTGCAAATGCCTTGGAAAATCAGTTAGAAGAAAGCAACTTGCAACATTCAACTTGCAACTTGCCACTCGTAACTCGTTGCAAGTTTATTCCACTCAATTGAATTGCAATTTTTCTGTGTTTGTCTTATTCTTATTTTTTTCTTATGCTTTGCCTGTTGATAAATGGCGCCAGACAAACAAATTTCGACTGCCAGTCGCCAGCGTTGCCAGACATTCGTCTAGCTATTCAAAGATACTCTATACTACAAACGTTAAATTACAATTAAAATGATGATAAAAAACATTTTGATGCTTTCTAACATTCCTGTTGATATTAAGTGGTAGAACAGTTACTATTGTGGTTCAATATGAAAATGATGTAAATAAAAAAAAATCTGCCAGCGTTGCCAGACAGTCGTCTAGCTTGTCAGAGACAGGCTGTACTGCATAAGTGAAGTTGAGATCTAGATTAAGTTATAGACAATATTACAAAGTTATATATTTGTAAGCTGCCAGCGTTGCCAGACAATCAGTGAATAACACTCTTTGAGCTGTATTGAGAATGCGAAAATAGTTTTTGCTATTGAAAAATCGAGCTAGTCCTCTGAATCAAAATAATCAAAGCTTTAAACTATAGTCTAGTTTTTTTTAGAGTTCAGGGTTGCCAGATAGTTAATAAATATATTTTCTCTAACTGTTCCCTAAAAACAAGATGATCTTATGATCTTTTAGTATCATAAATGCCTGTCGGCTTATGTATTATATTTTTTTTAGATTAAAAATATATCCCGCGTTGCCAGACAGTCATTTGGCCACTTGGCTGCTTGCGGTGTACTCGCAAAATTAAATGAATTTCAAATTTCTTAAACATGAATCTAACTTCAATTTATAATACCTACTTTAAACTTACTCAAACTAACTGGAATTAGCTTAATCCAATTTAAACAAAACTCAAGCTAAGTAATCTACAGATTATATACTTCAAAATTATCTTGGCTTTGATGCCGTTTACTGCCGACGAGCATGTGAACTAGTTCCATTCCAGCCATTTGTATTTATGAGCGAACATTGCGAAGAAGCGCTAAAAAGTATGCTATGGAAAATGTTGCTGGGCTCATTAAGCAACTTGCTTAACAGCTTAACGGCCAATCTCATCTCAGTTCTCAGCTCTCTCAGTATCTTAGCTCTCATACCCATCAGTCTCAATAAATGGACAAATCTCGGAGGCAGCTTGAAAATTCGAGAAGAACAAAACATAAAACGTTGATGCGTGCGACCATTTTAAGGATTTAACTCCCATTTTCCACTTGACACCCTACGCGCCCCTCTTGAATACCCCTATTGATGAGATCAGATATTTAGGAACAGCGTGCGACAATTTATTATGCCAAGAAGCGGATGAGAGAGAGAGAGGGAGAGAGGGAGAGTGCAGTCTCATAATAATTGCCAACAGCAAGTAAATCCGACGCTTCATTAGTATCGATTATGCGTTTAATGACCTGCCTAAGGAAGGGGGAAGGGAATGAAAAGGAAGGGGAAGGAAAGGGAAAGGGAGCCAAATGTAGGGTTGCCATAATGATTGTCGCCATAAATGTCGGCAAGTGGCGACGACTGGAGCAGACATTTATTGAATAAGTTTATTGATTTATACGAAAATTTCCACTGCATTGCATAAGAATATACGCAAAAAAAATACACTTCAATGCTAGCAGATACCCTGTAATTAATTTTTAAGCAACTGCAAGCTCTTTTGAAACATAAGTTCTACAAAAAGTTCTTTATACACAATCACAAGACATACAATTTACAACTAACAAAATTCGGGGCAAATTGCAAAAATTTTTTTTTTTTTTTTTTTTTTTGTCAATTAAATAGGGAAAAACTCAGTTGCTTTTATGGGATTATGTATAGGAACATTTTCATTTCATAGAGCTGAAAATTAGTAACACTAGACTCGTATTACCCATAGATCACATAGGTTTACCAAACAATACTCACCGAGTCTCTAGTGAAATGAATTTTGAGTTTCAAACACCCCATTGTAGTATTTGAATTTAATGGGTATGCCAGGACTACTCAACTTATATCAGATGATGTCTCTATGTGTCGCTAACTTTACTCCATACTCCAAGTATACACATATATATATATATATGTATGTGTGATTGTGTGTGTGCATTTTCTAGTGTGCATGTGAATGCAATTTGCAAAGTTTTTTTTGGCCATGGCGGCAGTAAAACAAATGATATTCTATAAAAGAAACTTTTAGCAGTTCAGGTTTTTTACTTCGAGGCTCCATAATCAAACTTTCGACATTTACACCAACTGGCAATGTGACCAGACTGAGTGCAGATATCCAAATCCAAAGCAATCTCAGCCCATTTCCAACACAATTCCATTCTCAAATATGAACAGAAGAATGAGACTGTGAAATCAACTTGTGGGAAAGAAAAAAAAACAAATGATTGTTCAATCAACCTTAACTATAAGTTGTCGTTTATCGTTTACTCAAATGAACCAGTTCCAAGCTGAATGTACTTAAAATTTGTCTAAAAGAATTTTTTAAGTAGGGAAAAGCTTAAACGCAATAAATATAAAATAAAGATATTAAAATGAAATCGCGATACGAAATTGAAATAGACATAAGTGTTAGCAGAATTAGATCTAGCTCAAAAGCTCGGAGCTTGTTCAAGTGTAATGTAAGCTAAAAGATTTAATCAACCACCTTATATGACAGCTTTCATAAAATAATTACCTAATCTAAATAAAATATTTAATTAAGGAGACGCAGTTGTTACAAGCAGAGCTTAGAAATAGATGAACTAGTTCATTCAGATCTAAGGATCAGTTGTGGAACTAGTTCATGACATAACAAAAGTTCACGAATAACTATTTCATTGGACTAAGTTTAGTTTGTATCATAAACAGCAATGATATCTCGCGTTTTCGTTCAGCAGGTGAACTAGTTCAATTATTAAAGGTAAATTATGTGAAATTTGAGCTAGTTCATTATAACAAGTTACAGTTTTATTTACTGTAACTCTAATTGTTTGATTTCAGCAGGTGAACTCGTTCAATTATATTAGTTCAATTGAACAAGTTCCATACGCGAAATTCATTGCATTTATAACTTTAAATTATTGCATAAGATGAAATGCATTACTTTTGTGAATATACTAGATAAAAAATTGAATATTTACAAAATAAAATCAAAGTTAATTCAAGCAAACAGTAAATGTGCCACAGTCAAAGAACTAGTTCGCAGTGTGGAACCAGTGTGCACTCGCACTGCGAACAGCAATTACACACTGTTGCATTTTGTATGTGGCTCGTTTCGCTTTTTGCTGGTCAAATGGCTTTTCATAAATTTTTGAAGCGCATTTTCATTTGAGAGGAACTTGTTGGCCCAAAGCCAGAAGAGCCAGGCCAGAAACCAGGATGATGCCTCCTCAACCACAGACAGGACTATCTCATATTCCTTGTGTGTGTGTGTGTGTGTGTGTGTGTGTGTGTGTGTGTGTGTGTGTGTGTGTGTGTGTGTGTGTGTGTGTGTGTGTGTGTGTAAACTTTTGGCTGTTAAACTTTGCGTAGTATCAGTGGCAGTGGCAACTTGCAATTTTGAAGTGGCTCAAAGCGAAGCTCGAGTGGCGTTTAGAAATTTGTTCACAAGTCGTCGTTCTCGTCCTCATTCCCATTCCCATTCCCATTCAGGATGATGCTCATCCTTGTCGCTCATCATACACAGAAACAAACGATTTTTAATAATTCCAGACAGTCAGTCAAAAGTTCCGAGTTGTTGGTTTTTCTAAAATAAAACTGGAAATACTTACATGGAAATACTTTACTTCGGTTACATCTACTTTTTAATTTCATTATATACAAAATTGTAAGCTTGTAACTTGAAAAAAGCGAATTCCTTAATCTGTATAATTTCTCACATAAATCGCCAATTTTATGTTTCCATTGGCGTTATTTTAGAAATACAATTTTCACTTTGGAGTGACATAAATCACGAGTTTTGATTATTGGCATTTTTGAACTTGGATACTTGATTCACATATAGTCAAAATATTTTTAATAATTCCAGAAAACTTAAAGAAAAATAATTTAATAATAATTTAAAAATATATAAAATAAATTTATTTTTTTTTAGTTTTCTTTAATTGTTTTTTTTTTTAAATATGTTAGAGCTACATTTGTTACTTGTAAGCACATTGATCGCATTTTCGAGTGGCAAAATATGAAAATGGTGATTTTCGAATGATTCGTTTCTCTGAGTGTACTCAGTGCTGTCGGGCAGATCTTAGTGCCCGGGACGTCCTTGCAACGTCATGGCTGGAGACTCCTTACAACTAGTTGCAATTTGTTTGCAAAAGTTTTAACACCATTTACTCGGTTTCATATGAAGACAATTAAGCGAACGATTAAATTTATATTATCAGGGGATAGAGTTTCGGGATCTGTTTTGCCCACTTTTACCAATTTCTGACTCGTTTCATTTGTCCTGCTTTGTCTGGGCAACTCAAAAACTTTTCGCCTTGTAAACATTGCATAACACAGCAACGGACCGAGCGAAAGAGAGAGCGAGTTGAAGGGCGAGAGAGATAGCGAGAGCGAGAGCGAGAGCGAGGGAATTATCATATTCATATTCGCATTGAAAGTTGCACTTACTTTTTTCAAGGCCCAGGCTCATTAAATACGCATTAAAGTTTAATTATAAACATTTTGCGCTCTTGCACTTGGCAGCCGAAAAATGCTGGGAAATGCTGGAAAAAAGGCGAAACGAAAAGCGCAACGAAAGTCAAAGTAATTTGGCCCATTGTCACCCTACGCTCTTCACTTTGGGGCATATCGACAGCCTTAACTATTTGGTTCCGATTCTGTATTCCCTTCTCTGCAGTCATTGCTCAACCAAGTCGCTTTCGGCCAGGTTTAAAAGAATGTTAAAAATATGTAAACTGACAAAGAAATGTCTTAAAATTTCCAAAATTAAGATTTTTTTATTGAGTTCAATATATAAATTAAATAACGGCTGTAGTTAAAATTAAATTTAGTTTTAAGAAACGATGACACAATTTAATATTGTGCTTGAATTTACAATAATTGTCACAGTGGATCACAAAACTTGATTTTCGACTGACCGTTCCTATGGCAGCTATGTGATATAGTAGTCCGATTTGAACTAAATTTGGTCAACTCATATTTATGAGTATCTCAGATGCATACTCTGTAAAATTGGTTAAGATAATTCCAATTTTATTGAAAATTATCTATGTATGAGAAATCTTGACTCTTTGGACTTTCAACAAGCACAACTCTATTAAAACTCATCCGATTTCCATGAGGAATGTATTATTTTTCATAAAATTAACCCCACTTTAACTTTGCATTTCAATTTTATGCTTCTGAGACAAAATTTTTTTTTCCACATTTTCTCGATTTTTACATAGTTACCCCTTTACATTTTTCGAAAATTTTCAAAAATTTTAAATCTTGAATTTATTATTTTAATCGAGTCCAGGTGATAAAATAAGGGTAAAAAAGTACATTTGAGTTTATTTCACCATTTTTTTCTTCAAGATTTATGCCAAAAACTGCAAAATGTTCCCTGATTTATAGAACATGGTATTCTTTTAATTTGCATAGATTTGTCAAATCTTGACTGATTTTCAAAAGGGATGTTTTTCTTACCAATTAATTATACAAATATTGATTTGGCATCAAAATTTTATGATTTTGAAAAATGTATTTTTTTCGGAAATTTTACATAGTTACCCCTTTAAATTTTTCGAAAATTTTCAAAAATTTTAAATCTTGAATTTCTTCTTTGAATCAACTTTAGGTGATAAAATGATGGTAAAAAAGTACTTTTGAGCTTATTTCACCTTTTTTTCTTTAAGATTTAAGCCAAAAACAGCAAAATAGTCCCCGATTTATAGTACATGGTATACTTTTAATTTGAATAGATTTGTCAAATCTTTACCGATTTTAATAGGGAAATTGAGATAAAATTAGTGTTAAAAAGTGTTTTTGAACTTATTTACACTTTTTTTCTTTAAAATTTTAAAGGTTATTCCGGTTGGATTAATTTCGTCTTTTGGGTTTCGGTATAATGAATAAGTTTTGTTTCGGTTACAGTTATGGTTCTAAATTTCAATCGGTTAATGCCGGTTAACAGTTTTGATTATGCTAACGGTTTTAGACCCTGCTTTTGACAATTTATAAAAATATTTGTTGTTGTCACTGAAATGTAACTTTTTGAATAAATGTGAACCAAAAACCAAGCTGAACATCGAGTTGAAATATTCGATTCTTCGAAGAGAAACTCATAGATAAGCTTATTTAATTATTTAATATTTATCTACTTCATTAGATTGATCGCCACATATTGCTTACTAATCATCGATATTTCGATGTATTTTTAGTTGATTAATTTTTGAATTATTCAATTATTTGATAGAATCATCAGTTTCTCGGGCTGAGCATTTCATAATCCTCGTGTTGTGGATTGTAGCGCAGCTTATAACGTAATGTCCGCATTTTGCATGTGCCGTAACAATTCCCTCCTTCCATTCCATGTACTCGCCATGTATTTGGGCCCTGGCCTCGGTGTGCGTTCTTCTTTTGGCAACGTTGACTGCTCCAAATGACTTTTACAAATGCCATGAATATATACTACGCATATACATATACATTTACATATATATATTTCTCTCTTTTGCTTTTTGCCTTCGGTCAGAGAGGAGAGAGGTAAACATAATTTTTAACGCAGCATTTCCTCGGCTGGGAGCACTTTGCAACAATTTTGTTTTCTCTTTTTTTTTTTTTTTTTTTTTTTGGGGGGAAATGAGAAGACGAGTGACCATTTAACATTACACAATTCGCACTTTTGCACTGCTGCAGCTAATTTAGAAATTTTGTTGGAAACTACACACGCACACAAATTCAGTTTCAATTTCAATTTGCATTCCAATTCCCATTCCCTTAAAGTTGAATAAGAAACAAAGTGCTAATAAGCCGGGCAATTGCCTTTAAAGTGGGCAAATGTCCTTTGCCTTGGACAATGCCGATGCTTATCGACTATTTAATGTTCCCCGCTCTTCCTCTTTCTTGCCCTACACAACTGAGATACAGCCACCAAAGGGTGGGAAATTTCTTATTCCCTCCCCGAAAAAAAAAATCTTCCCACACACATTCAATATCGTTTTACTTATCGTTTGGCCATAAAAATTGCTAGCGCAGAAAATTGTTTAGTCCTTTTGGCATGTCTGGCACTTTGAGAGATTGGCCAAGGGATAGGGATAGAACACATGGGGGTGACGGTGAGGGGGATAAGGGATAGGGGTAGTAGAGGGAAGGTGGGAAGGTGGGAAGGGAGGTGGATGGTTAGCCATTGGTACACTCGTACAAATATTTAGTCTATAAATAGTGTACAGCATTTAAGGTGACATTCAAGTAATCTCAACCAAAAGTTGCGTTCTATCGATAGTTATCGATAATTCAGATTGATATTTAGTTGAAATCAGAGTTAGTGTAACGAGTACTTAAAATAAGACTTAAATTTCCAAACAAATGATATTCGTAATTTTGTGATATAACTGACCTACCGATAAATATCGATCATATTATATTATATTATATTTATCGATATATCACATATATATTTAGTTGAAATCAGAGTTAGTGGAACGAGTGCTTAAAATATGAGTTAAATTTCCGTTCAAATGATATTCATAATTTGTGAAATAACTGACCTATCGATAAATATCGATCACATTATATTATATTATATTTATCGATATATCACATATATATTTAGTTGAAATCAGAGTTAGTGGAACGAGTGCTTAAAATAAGAGTTAAATTTCCGTTCAAATGATATTCATAATTTGTGAAATAACTGACCTATCGATAAACATCGATTTTTCAAGTAGATGTTTTTTTTTTAATTTATAAATGAATACTGTTATATGATTAAGGCAAAAATAAATCAGAATGTTAATCGATGTACATATTACTCAATACTTTAATCGATTGGATTGATAACTGGTTCGATAATGATAATGTATCGTTGTTGAGAATATCACAATAAGAATCATTGTAATATTTTCTCTCAGTGTACGGTCTTTTGGGCCAGTTTCTGTGCGGATTTCCTTCGGCTTCAATGTGGGCAGCAAGAAAAGCTGCTAAAGATTGAAACTGTAGCTGGAACTTGGACTTTATCGCGACACAGTTTCCTTGGGGTTTGTCTCAATTTTTTTTTTTGCTTTTTTATGTCTCGATTTCGATTTATTTGCAGCCCAAATCTGCGACGACGATGATGATGATGATGATGGGAATGAGGATAATGATTAAGATTCTTGCATCATTTTTTGTTTTGGTCATTTCATTGAGCTTGTAGTTTTATTGGGCCTAGTCCGCTGCTCCTCCAGCGACATGCAAAATGCTTCGCCTGACAAAATAATTACGAGCTCAAGCTCAAAAGCAGAAAGCAGAAAGGGCAAAGGGCAAAGGGCAAAGGAAAAACACGAATGGAAATGCGACTGAAAAAGGAAAAGTTTTGTTTTCTGCGGTTGTCACTGGCAGCGGTTGCTGGCAATTAAAAACTTGCCCAATTCTGTTGCCTTTTTATTTGTTGTAGTTGCCCATTATTGTTGTTCCAGGGCAATAGATTTGATTTGAATGCATCCCTGGCAGGACAAGTGTCCGGGTAACGGGGAAAATCGTTTCAATCAGCGTCCTAATTCTCATGCAAATTACAAAACTTAAATTAAATGTCAGAGGCCAAACAGAAAAACTGATAAATAAATTGCTCAAGTTTGGTTTATAAGATGAGCGTAGATTCATTTTATAACTCTAAAGTAATGTTTAGAAGATACTGTTGCTTCTGAAATTTGTAGAACTCAAAGGATTCGTAACTAACTTCCTATTGGCTTCGATTCGGTGTTATATGTTAGAAATGTGATTGTAGTTTGACTTTAAAAAAAAAATAAGAGGAAAAAGAAAACAAAAACATTCTTTCTATTATTCGCAGTTATAATAACTAAACATTTTTTTTTCTTTTATTTTTTAATGATTAATCTTATGTTTTCCTATGATTCAATTGGTTTTAGCTGCTTAATATAAACTATTAGTCATATATTAAAAAAACTACAGATATATCTTTAGAAATGTGATTGTAGTTCAACTTAAAAACAAAATGAAAAATAGAGAAAAAAGAAAAAAAAAATCTTTTCATTATTCGCAGTTATATTTCCTTTTTTGTTTTTTTTTTGATTTATTAATCTTATGTTTTTCTGTGATTTAATTGGTTTTAGCTGTAATTCAATATGAACTATATAAAATATTAAAATTATATCATATCATTAAATATTAACTCATAATATGAACAAAATAAAGGTATTTTAATTATAATAGAGTTTTCTTAAAAAGAAAAACTCGTAACTTTGATTTTAATACCTTCAAAATGCAACTCGACAGTTGTCGTTAAATAGCAGTCAGCTTTTGAGAGGCAGCGGCCTAATGAAATAATTAATTGCACAAAGGCGACAGAGCAGAGGCATCTTTTGAGCGTGGAATGAAATGGAATGGAATGAACCGAACTGAATTGAGCGGAACGGAACGGAACAAAACGGGAATGAACTGGAATGGGTCGAGTTACGGTCAGACGGTCAGACGGTCAATTAAACGGCTGCACTTGATTATTAAGTGATTTATGTTAAGCACCTGACTAAGTCGGGCACTTGGAGAGGCGAGAGGAGAGACAGAGAGAGAGAGAGAGAGACGAGGTGAAAGTGAAACGATTGGACAGGTAGCTCTTCTCTCCTCCCTCTCTCTCTCTCTTCCTCTCTTTGGCTGGCAGCTCAATTTGTAATTTGTGCTAATGAGTGCGTTAATTTAACGCCTGATTAACGCAACAACCTGGAGTTACCTGGGGCCGGCTTTTGGCTTTTGGCTTTTGGCTTTTGGCATTTGGCTTGTGGTTTTGTGGCTCGTGGCTTTCGGCCAAATAATAGTCAATAGGTTAGGTTGAGGGCAACGGCTTACGCAGGAGCTTAACACGGAGCCACTTGACTTAATTTATTATCCAGTCGGGTCAGTTACTCCCTGTCTCCCTTTCTCCCATCTCTTTCTCTCTCTCTCTCTCTCTCTCTCCCGCTCATTGCCATCCATCTGTATCATAATAAATGATTATGTGTGCATTTTGTGGCTTAATTATGATTAATTGTTATTTCGGCCCAGTTTGTTTGTACTTCAATGTCTGTTCAATGAACTGCACATAAATTGCGTAAAAATGGACTCAGGTGTAGACTTGGAACGAGTGGAATGGAACGCAAATGCAGGCAAGCAGAGACGTAGAGTGAGTTAAACGATGTCTGATAAGTTTTCAATTTAATGAGATTATTTTTAAAAGACAAGTGCTAAAAGGGAACGAGTGGAATATGAAACATATTTGGAAATGGAACACAAGTGCAGATAGGTAGAGAGGGAGATGAAATATTTGCGATAGGCCATTAATATTTAATGGTAAGGTAAGCGTTAAAGGCATCATGTGTGTAAAGAAACAAAGTGGAAATGGAACATCAATATAGAGTCCGCAAAGAATTAAGAAAGTGCTAGATGTACTTGACGAGTTGTCAATATATGAAGCTATAATGTTTAATAGCCAAGTGTTGAAGAAACCGAGTGGAATGTAGAACAAAATGGGAATGGAACACAAAAAACAAATGGAAAGAGAGAATGGGTCGTCTTATGTCTGACAAGATTTCAATACTATAAGATTATACGTATATATACAGAATGCGAGTGATTCGAAAGAGACACGAAATGGGAATGGAACACAGGGAAAGAGGAAGAGATAGAAACGAATCTGAGTGACGTGCTTTAACAAACGAGAGGGAAAACAGTGCGGAAGATGTGAGACCATTTATGGAAATAATGAAATTATGTGTAGAATCCGGATGTTGAAGGTAACTAGTAAAAGTTGAAACAAAATGAAAATAGAACATAAACAGAAGAAGACAGAAAGTGATAAAAAACAAAGTTAAGATCTCAGTAATTGATAAAAATAACTAAGGTGTGTGAAATTAAAGCTGGATACAAAGAGAGAGAGAGAGAGAGAGAGAGCGAGAAATGTGCTAATGGGAATGAGTGAACAAAGAAGAGATATAGAAAAAGTTGATTAAAGAGACACACAATAATCCCAGAGTGTAAGAAAAAGAACGGAGAATGGAGTGGGAGAGGGAGAAGGAGAAGGACAAGGAGAAAGAGATAGAGAAGGAGAAAGGAGATAAGAATACATCGATGGTCACTTCATAATCACATTGATAGCTACAAGAACAAGTGAAAGGTAGACATAAAGACAGAGAGAGAGAGAGAGTGAGTGTGAGTGTGAGGGGAAGAGATAAATAAGGAGAAAAGTTGGCAGGCAGAAGAAAACTTTTGCTAGTTACTTTTACAGTTATTATTGAAAGCTGGATACCAAAAAAAAAAAAGAAAAAAAACTTTGGCTTATTTCATTACGCCAAACTTTTCATTACGAGCCGAGAGAACACATGGGTATGAGATGGGACATTACTCATACGCAACGTATAGCATCTCTTCTCATTCTCCGCTCTCCACCCTACTCTCTCCCCTCTCTCTCTCTCTCTATCGCTCTCTCTCTCTCTCGTCTCTTTTTCCCCTCTCACTCAGCAAGCACTTTGTGGCTTTTATCAATGCGAAAGTTTTTTGGCCGGGGAACAAAACAAAAGTAACCGAAAAACTTGAGCCAAAACGAATGTGTATACGAATTCGAGTGTGAGTTTATACACCCAGAAAAAAGTATTACCTTTAACCTTAAACGAAATTTTTGGTGATTGCCAACCTAAAAGCTTCCAAGAATTAAGAGAAAAAAGTGTTCTAAACATTTTGGTTCTGAAAAATGATGTCATCTCAGTGATGAGTTGAGAATTTTAAGGAATCAAATTGATAAAATAGCTGAAAAGCTGATGAAGTTAAACATGCGAAAAATATGACTAATACCTATGAATTTATGATCCGAAAAAAAGATTTTGTATAAGTTAAACTTACCTTATTTATTGCCTTAAATATACAATTTAAATTTGAATTTTGGGTAACTTCGAATATAAATTTGAGTTTAATGTAATTTTAAATTTTAGATAATTTAAAATTTAGGTAGTTTAAAATTTCGATTTAAATTAAAACCTCAGTTAAAAAATGCAATTTTCTTTTAATTTTAATAATAATATTTTTCTGAGTGTATCTATGAGTACTCATTGAATGTATCATGTAGCCAGGCTCGTCGAAGAGGGGGAAATGAAGGAAGAGAAGGGGGGTGGAGTGGAGGGGGGCACAAGGGGGCGGGACTGAAAGCCATTTGAAACGTCAAACAAATTGAATTGAGGCTCGACTCGGTAATAGTGCTGATAATTGGCACCACACTAAAACTTGTCGAACAAACTGACATACCAACAGAGAGAGAGCGCGCGAGAGTGAGAAGGACAGAAAGTGAGTGAAACAGATAGCGAGTAATGTGAGGGAGACAGCGTAGCAATTGAATTGCGTTTGACGTGTGAGCTTTTAGGGTTTTTTATTACATTTATGAATGGGGGAACGTCAACTTAACCTCAACTCAACTACTCAACTGTGCACTGAGAGAAAAAACCCGTGCTGAAATTAACTTTGAACGTTCTTAAATGACATATTTGCAATTTTCAAAGTCCACACTTCAGGTTAATACAAATTACGCAAAGTTTGCATACGATTTTCTTAGCCAAGTTCTCTTAGTTTTCGTGTCAGTGAAAAGTATCTTAAATCAAGCTTAAGCTTTAGACTGATATAAAAAAATTGTTTGCTCCTAAAGAAAAGTGTTTTTTGTGAATGTTGTAGTTCTATTGCTTTTCCTTAAATCTCAAAACTTTTAAATATTTAAAAATAAATGCTAGACTCACCAATTAAACAAGCTACTTGATTCTTTCGCTCTGTGTATGAGTTGTGAGTGGTTTTTGGTCTACGATTTCATCGCAGTGGGGACAAATATGAAAATTGATTTGTTTGATTAATGCACGACAAATGTCCTAATGTCCTACGTATCTCTTCCCTTCTCTCTCTATCTCTATCCCTCTCTCTTTCAATTGCCGTCTCGCTTTCGGTGCTTTCCGCCTTCCTTAATTTAACTTATATCTTTAGTTTATTAATTGCCATCTAATTGCGGCTTGGCATGCAAACGTGCTTTTCATTTTTTTCTAATTGAAAAAGTGACCAAGTGGATTACAGAGAAGTGGAGAAGGAGGTAGAGAAAGAGAGAGAGTAAGAGAGAGAGGGAGAGGGAGAGATATAAAGGGAGGTGTGCGTGGCTAAAATGCAAATTAATTTGTGCCGCAAACTTTAAGTAAATAGAAAAAATAAAACAATATTAAATAGAAAACATTTCAGAGTGTACTCGACTATAAGATACCCTAATACAAGCCAATTGTCAGGTGAAAAAAAAAAATTAAAAAATGTTTAATCTCAAAAAAAGTTGGATCCATATTTTCACTTTGAATTTTCTATTTCTTGTTTCGATTTCTGCAATTTAAAATTGATCTCTAATTGTAAATTTTAAATGCATATATGAAAGTTTAACTTATGATGATTTCATAGTTTTTTTTCAGTTTTATTATTAATTTATTCAGAACTATTATTTATAGTCGACAATAAATGAACAAATGAATATTTGATTTTTAATATATGTAAGATAGAAATTTGCTTTAAAAGAAAACTTTATTTGTTAGAACATGAAGAGAACGCCATATTTTAAATTGGCAGAAGCTCCTCTTGTTCTCCGCTTCTCGCAAGTCTTTGCTATACTTTGCACACATTTTATTACAGGGTATTTGAAAAGAGAGAGAGAGAAAATAAAAGATGAGGAGGCAACAAACATTTTCACACTATAACCAAATTAAAAGTTCTGCAAACTAAAAAACAATTTGTAAGCCAAAAGTTGCCACATTCAACAGAGGGTCTGTCCAGCCTGAAGGGGTTTTGCCGGTGGAGGGGGAGGGTTGGGGTAGGTCAGCTGGGTGGAGGAAGAAGGGGCACAAGGGGTAGAGGCAACAACATTTTGCCCGCATTCTACGTTTCTATTGCTGTTGTTGTTTCCTGATTTTTTGATGTTTGTATTTCAACCCGCAGGCGATTTTTGAACTCGTCGCTTGTTTCCTCTTTGCTTCTCCCTTTCTCCGATCTCCGATCTCCTATCGCCCTTCTCCTTTCTCCCTTCTCTCGTTCATCGCTTCTCGTTATTTTGCCACTCGTTGCTTTTAACATCCTCTCGTCGCTTTTATCTAATCAAAACATTTGCTGACTCGCTTCAAAGTGGCACGAGTAAAAATCTTTTCATATTTTCTGCTTTCCCACTTTGTTTTATTTAATTTGGCTTTTTTTCTTTTCTTTTCTTTTTTTATGGAGGAGAGCAAAAAATTGAATCAGAGGCGTCAATTGAATTTTCATATGGCAGCCGCTTTTTATAGTCAGAAAAGCTAAAAACAAAATTGAAACCGAAACGACAAAGTCAAGGTGAGTGATTTTTATTTGGATTTCACTTTCAGTTGGTTTTGATATTGGAATTAGAATCGTGTTAAATGGTTTTCAAACTGTTGCTCGATTTGGGGAAATGGATCATTTTCTTAGAATGCCACATACAAAATATCTTTACCTTTAGCTTAAGTTTTAATGCGATTCCCTAGAAACTCCGAGAAATAAGAAATTTCCAACGATTTTAATTTGAGTTATACTTATGTATATTGTGTTGGGAAAATGTCCGATTTGGCGGGAGAAGGCTAGATTTAGTGGGAAACTGTCATATTTGGCGGGAAAAAGCAACCTTTAAGCTTAGTTAAAATATCTATAAAAAAAGAAGACAACAATGTTATCTAAGTAAGAATTTTAGCCTCCTAGGTCTTACCAGTTGGGCTCCACAGTAAACAGTGTTTAATTGATTTAGTTTTCTTGTCCTTTGACAGTTTAAACGGCCAATTCTTAGGCCCTGAACATATTACATATATTTCGAACACATTAATTACTTCAAGTATATTTTGTATGATTCAATTTGATACAACTCTAAAGAGACTTCAAGTGACTGCAACAGATTTGTATGACGATTTTTCCTCAGTAGAGTGAGACGTAGACAGGAAAGGAGAAGTGAGGGGAGGGGAGATGAAGGAGGAAAAGGGGCGAGGACCACGCCCATAAATACTTAATACAAAATGAAATACAAGGCGTACGTTGACAGGTTAATTTCAAATCGCGCAACCAACACCAAAAAGCCAACAAATTGAGAGACAGCGAAAGTAGCTGATCGAAGCGCTGATACCCTAGAAAATGAAAGGGTGTTGGAAATAGAAAAAGTAAAATAGTGAAGGAAAGGAACAGAAGAGCAACAAAGCCCAAAACGAATGTAAATGATTAGATAGAAATGATGGGAAAATAAATAGCAAGGAAATTTGAGTAGCGAATAGAAAAGGAATGAAAGCAAAGAAAAGAAAGTAAATGAAAACGGTACAAGAAAGTAGAGAAGGAAAAGGGCATAAAATATTCTGTCCTTATGTTTCTTTTATTTAATTAAATCCTAACTTAAATATATAAAGAGAATCAATGCAATTATTTACCTATCTAAATATAGCAAATTCCTTTTACGGAAATCTGACAATAAGTTGGAAATAGTTAATTTTCTTTATTCCATTTAGGTGTTAATTAGTTATTATATTTAAAGCAACTCTAAGTCAAACTGAATGTGTGGATTACACAATTAACTGCATAATGGGCATACCCCATGCAGACACAGCAACAAAAAATTGAGGAACAAAAAATTAGAATAAAGTCAACTGAAAATGTGGAACGTCAACAAAGTGGCAACAAAGTTTGTCCTCGTCGTCGGGCGGGGTGGCAACTCTGAAGCTGTCAGCTGACAGTTATGAGAAAAAGTAAAGCTGACGAAGACATCAAGCAACCAACCAAGCAACCAGTCAGTGAGACAGTGAGACAGTGAGACAGACAGGCAACGAGGCAACAAATTTGTTTAGTCTTAGTCTGGCAACCCTCCCCGTTCTGTCCCCCTCTCTGCCCTCTCTTTCACTCCCTGTCTTCGCTGCTTTTCCAGCCGCTTGCCATTTTGGTAATGATGGCTTAAAGAACGCTCGCTGCGACAATCTGCTTTGTTCGGCCCCCACAGGGGGTATGATAATTATGTTGTCAAGTATGTAACGTCTTGACGCAGATACACTGAAAGAAAAGAAACGATTGCTTTCGTATAACAAGCATATTTAGTCTATACATTTTTCTTATATTAAAATAATTTCAAGAGAAAACTATGCAGCTCGGCGCCCTGCTCAATTTGCTCGCCTACCGTGGAGTGAACTCGACTTTTAGATACCCAGTGCCAGTCTCCATGAACAAGAATGCTGCTTATAATAGAATTGATCAAATATATGTATGTAAGAAAATGTTAACTGATATTAAATAAATAAGTTTATAATTTATTATATGTTAATCATATTAATTGTAATGGAGTTACTTTCCAAACATTAATTTGGAGACCTACAAGTCGATTTTAACTGCCTTAGTTCCCTGAAATAAAAACATAATACAATCTGCAAAATTCACGAGCAGATATTAAAAAAAAGAAAGAAATCAGAAAAAAGTTCTTAAGAAAAAAAAAATATATATATTATTTGATACATTAAATATTTAGTAAAGTATTTTTATGTAGTGTACAAAATCTGCGACTTCTCATAGATTATTACTTTCGTCTTTTCTTTTTTTGTTTGCTGCTATTTTTTTTCGTCTTTTAACTGTGAATCCTTGCGCGAGGACGCGGCGTTAACAGAGCGTGTCCTGAGTTTATTTTGGGAGAGGCAGAAAAAGATGTGGAAATGGGAAGGGGCAGTGGCAGTGGCAGGGGCAGGGGCAGGGGGTGTCAACCGCTAAAAGGGCGTTAAGTGTTTTATTTACCCTCAAAAAATATATATATACATATACAATTTATATATTGTGTGTGTGTGTGTGTGTGTGTGTGTGAGAGTGAGGGTGAAGGATTTGTATTGTGACGCTTTGTGAAAGTGATTTAAATTTTAAGCACTTTCGGCGTTTTGTTTGTTTTGTCGCAATCGTTTTACCCCCCCCGCCAACTTTGAGGTTAGACACGATGTTGGTTTTGAGGTTATGTCGCGTTGCGTTGCGTTGATTACTTTTCTCATTTCCCAAATTGACTTGATGACATTTTCTGGGTAATTTGCAGCACTCACGCAGTTGACACGTCTCATTTTCGTTTCCCTTTCTCTGTCCCAACTTCCCATCTTCTTTCTTTCCCTCTTAACTCTGTAAACACATTTTTTTTTCTGATTGCGGCCAACTTGATATAACCAATTATTGAGGAGTACAACAAAAATGTTTCTCGCTAAATGTGTTAAGCATTAATTCTGTCTTTTCCCCCCCTCCCTTCAGCTTCTAAATTTTCGCCTTCATCCTTTTTGGCACGCCTCTGTACTATGGGAAAAATGCCCATTTTTGTTTATAATAATTAATAATTTATAAAGATTTCGTTTTTGTAATTGAGAAGTAAATTTTACTTTTTATTTTTCTGGCATTTGTTTAAGACTTTCCATTGAAATTTGACAATCGTATAATAGCTTATGATTTATAATTTGTTAAAATAATTATTATATAATTTATTTTTAAGTTGTTCAATTATTTCTTAATTTCTATGTGATTCATTTATTCATTTATAATATTACTTTATTTCAAATCAAAATATAAATAAAATATAAAATGTATACTATCTTGAGGTTAAAGATTTATAAAATGCAATTAATATTTCAAATTGCATTTATGACAACATTTCGAACGTTTTTTCCCATAGTGCTTTGGTAATCGGCTGGCGAAGTAAATTAAAATATTTTAATGAGTACAATTTATAACCAGGAGCTGCGTTAAACGGCAACTGAAAGCCAATGTCATCTTCCTCTTTCTCTTTCTCTCCTTCTTCTTCTTCTTCTTCTTCTAATTCCTTTGCTTTTCATATCCTTCTGTTTGTCCTTGTGCTGGCATTGTCCTTGCCACTTTTTGTGGCAACTTGTTGCGACAACATTTAATTATTGGCGACAGGATAATCAAGTAAACTTGCCAAGAATTTCAATTTCATTTAATGGTTTAACACATTTTAAACAGCCTCCTAACTGTCAGGGGTAAGAGAGTGATGAGTTGGGGAGGGGGTGCGGTAGGAAGGGTTGAAGAGTGGGGGTGGGTTTGGTGGGCTTTAAGCCTCAAGTGTCAAGTTAACGGCACTAAACGAACGACAAAAGCGGCTAAAAGGACTAAAGGCCAAGGAAAAAGGGTTTTGCTTTTTGCCGCTTATCCTTGAACGTGTTTTTCCCTCTTCCTCTCTCCCACTCTCTCTCTCTCTCCTTCGCTTTTCGCTCTCTCACGCCTTTATCCTTGCTATCATTCAACAATTAGTAATGAAAACAACAGAGCAAACAAACAACAATTAACATAAACATAATGCCCGCAAAGACAATTATTTTGGGTTTAATGAGAGCGGGCAAATAAAGACGGAGGGAGAGAGAGACAGAATTGAAAAGAGACAGAGAGAGGAGAAATGAGTGAAAGGGGCGTGAGAAAGGTGGGAGATTAAAATACACAGATAATGTTCATGGATATGCAAATGGTATAATGCTATGGATATGGAACATTGGAATGGAACAAAATGGAACGAAATGGAATTGAAACAAGCGCTCGAAGAAAGAGGGCGAGAGCAATAAGAGAAGAGAGTTACAAAAGGAGAGAGCTTAAGAAAATGTAAAAGAAAGAAAGTGATAAAAATATGGATATGGAACATTGGAATGGAACAAAATGGAACGAAATGGAATTGAAACAAGCGCTCGAAGAAAGAGGGCGAAAGCAATAAGAGAAGAGAGTTACACAAGGAGAGAGCTTAAGAAAATGTATAAGAAAGAAAGTGATAAAAATATGGATATGGAACATTGGAATGGAACAAAATGGAACGAAATGGAATTGAAACAAGCGCTCGAAGAAAGAGGGCGAAAGCAATAAGAGAAGAGAGTTACACAAGGAGAGAGCTTAAGAAAATGTATAAGAAAGAAAGTGATAAAAATAAGGAAAAGCTGTAAAGAGAGACGGGAAGAACGAGAAAAAGAAAGATATGGAGAGAGATGGAAAATGAACGAGAGTAAAAATAATAAGGAACTTGGGAAAATCAGGAAAAACTATAGAACAAATAAATATGGAGAGAAGTAGAGAAAAAGTAAAAGATAAAAAGAGATGGAAATGGAAAAGAAGATATAAAGAGAGAGAGAGAAAGACGAAAAGAAAGATAAGCAGAGAGACGGAAAGTGTTAGAGACGAAAGAAAAAGTATTAGAAAAAGAAGATAATTAGCTGAAATATATAGAAAAGAGAGAGTGAAAGAAAATAATCAGTATGGAAGGAAAGAATGCGAAAGAGAGAGTGAATAAACGAAAAGGAAAGAGCAGGAGTGAGGGGTAAAGGGAAAGAGAGAGAGAGAGAAAAAGAAAGAGAGAGAGAGATAAAAAGAGAGAAAGAAAAAATATAGTGAGTTACAGATGAGTTGAATATTAAGCGGAAGACTGTGTGAGAGAAAGAGTGAAGGATAAACACACTCACACACACACTCAAACACACACAGACAGACACACAGACACACACACACAGTCACACACACACACACACAGACACACACATTGCTTTCATGACTATTCACAAACACTCACACACACAATCACACACATGTAGCTTGTTGACTGACACAGGGGAATGGGAAGGGCAAGGGAAAGGAGAAGGGAGAAAGGGAAAGGGGAAGGGAAAGGGGAAGGGGGAGGGGCGGCATTGTCGCCATCGTATTTGACTGTGGGAATGTAATTAGTTGCTCGAGGTGCTTTAATTAAAATGTATATCCTTATTGTCGTGCCCACGTCGAAGCTGCCCCTTTTGCCGTGGCCACGACCGCTAGAGGGCGCCACATCAGAGCGAGCAGGAATCGTGGCGAAGGGCGAGAGGAAGGGCGGGGGGGCGGTATGAGGGGGAGAGAGTAATTGTTCCGTGTTGAAATTAATTATGTCAAATGGGCAGCTCAGCAGTGCGAGAAAGGGAGAGAATGAGAGAGAGGGAAGAGAGGGAGAGAACGTTGCCAAAAAAGCTGCAAGCCACTTCAGATTAGTGTGTGCGTGTGAGTGTGTGTGCGTGTGCGTGTGTGTGTGTGTGTGCGTGTACAAATCAAATGCAAAGCCTTGCATAAAAATATAATACGGCAGCAGCAGCTGCGAGAATTGAAACGAATTGAATTGGATTGAATTCGATTGGATTGAATTCAAGCTGCAAGCGAGAAATTGAAACAGGACGAGCGAGGAAGAAGAAGAAAAGGTGTTCAACTGGAACAGCAACAGGATCGGGAGAAATGAGGTGACTGCCACTACACTCAGAGAATTAGACGCATTGTAAAGACAAGGCGACGATTTGTTATCCTTGAAGAGTCCTGCATGTTTGCTTGCGATATGTAAAGACAGCTTTAAGCTAGTTTGAATTTTTATTATTTTAAAAAATATTATTTCGATTTTGCTTGTTTTTACTCTGTTCTATTGTTAATTTTATTTTGATTTTTGTAGTATTTACAACTACTATCATACTTAGATTAGAATTACAGTGCACACTTTTGAGAGTGACTAAATCCATGTTTAACCAAAAAACCATCAAAATGTCAATATTGCACTTTCTCTGGGTGCATGGGCTTCTCAATCAATTGGCATATCGATGACCTAAACATAAAACGCCAAACAGCTTACGGGCAAAGGACAAAGGACAAAGGACAAAGGACAAAGGACATTGAAGGACGGCAGTCTCAATAAATAAATTTAATATCAATGCTCGCGGTCAATTTCTTGTGGTTACTATGACCCTGTGATGATTATGATGATGATGAAGATGTTGATCATAATGATTATGATGATGATCATGATGATGTATTTGACATCAATCAGTTTGAGTTGAAGGTAAACCAAGTGTTCAAGATTCAGTTATCGATAAATTTGATTGACAAAAGATTCAGATGATTGATCAGCTGAGATGTGGGAAGACTGAGATTCAGATGTTTGAAATGAGCCAAGGTTAAGATTGAACTTATTGACCTGAGATTTAGATAACTCGACAGAGATTTAGATGATAGATTGCACATTTAGATGATTGACCTGAGATTGACCTGAGACTGAGCTGTGCTTAACCTGAAATTCAGATGATTGAGCTGAGATTCAGATGATTGAACTGAGAGTTTGATGATTCACTTAAAATTTATTTTTGATATTCAGATATTTGAGTTGAATTTGAGCTAAGATGCTGAAGTTGAAAATATTCAGCTGACTAATTGAATGATTGACAATCAACGTACATATCGTCTTACTTTCTCTGTGAAAGTTTCGTTTGAGAATTGTGTCGACATGCAATTTTTTTTGTAAAAAAGTGGAAAGTTTACATTGGAAATGTTTGTATAATATCAAATATCAAATATTTCTTGGGTAATTTTATATATTTGATAAATCATATTTCACAGAGCTCTTAAAAGTATGTCTCGTCTAACATAAAGAGCTATAAGTAATTTTCTAAGGGTATGTTTTTTTTTTTTGGAAATTTCCAACTAACTGAAAAGTCCTTGGCTTAGTTTCATAATTACAATAAATTTTGCCAATCTTGTTTTATTGCAGGACCTCCAAGGACTTCTCACTTCATATTAACCTGACAATAAATTTCTGTCATGTTAAGTTCACTTCAATATTAAATCGAATCAAACGCAGGAAATATATTTCTTTTTTTTCCAAATATTATTCAGTTCGCTTTTGGCCATTACCAATGCCGAAAAGTTGGTCAGCAGCCGCGTTGCCGGCGACATTGGCGGCCAACAGCCGACTGGCGGCATTTTGGCGACTGTAGTCGCCTTTTATGTGGCTCGAAGGACGAAGGACTCGCGAGGTGGCAACTCTTATACTCGGCTGCCGAATAATACTGGGAACAGTTTCCTCCAAGTGCACGCAAAACTTAGCTCGCTTCAGTTGTAATTCAATTTAGATATGAATATTGTTTAGTTGGTCTTTATTTATTGTTATTTCGAATTTATTCCCAACAATTTTCGATTATAATACAATTTTCATTGATCTATAAATATTTGTGAAAATAAATAAGTTTCGTTATTTCTGAAGGTAGAACTCAAAGGAAAAAAAATGAAATCATACAAGGACTATTAACCTATAGATGTTTAATTCACAATCATTTTCAGGATCTTTTGAAAATAATTAATGATTATAAATATGTAAAAATAAATGAAATTTGTTTTTCGATTTTGGTTTAATTTATTCTCTATTTTATTTTTTCCTTATTGGTCAATCCGTCAATCACTCAGTCAGTCATTCAATTGTAACTCTATTTTTCAGTTATCATAGATTCAAATTAAGATCAAATAGTAGAACTAAAATTGTCTCGATGTCAACTGACAGGTCACCAATCTTTGCTTTCTATTGATCTCGGGTAAATTGAGAATTTCAAGCTTTCATTTTTTTTTTGCCAATTTTTGAAAACATTTTCATACTTGAATTTCAGTTTGTTCGCTTCGGCTTCTTTCAATATTTGCAACATATTTTTAATTTGCTTGTTGCTTGGCTTAAGTCCATCAACCAGCCAGGCAGACAGAGTTGTATGCGCATGTCAAATATCCTGTAAAAATGTAGTAAAATAAAAATTAAATCTTTGACTTTATCTCACTTATAAGCAGATCAAACTTGACAGATTAGCTTGCACAACAGATTGTCTTTAATTCACATTATGTCAATTCTAGGATAATTTAATCCTATAATAATAAATTATAATTCTGCAATACAAAATACAAAAATAGCTCGCGATGATGGCGACTTTTTAAATCTATCGCTCTCAATTAAAGAACTTGCATATCAAATTTGAATACATCATTTTTTTCAAATTTATTTAAAACGCACCAAATTTGAATATCCACAAAGACGCAACTCGAATCGATCGCATCGAGGGTGAAAATAAATAAAAAGCCATTGTTTTATTGAAGTAAATAGAATTTTTATAAAATTCTAGGATATCTGCTAGTCGTGTTATGTTGCTCACTACTTGCATGCCTGTCGATTTTGTATTTTGCAGATTTCCTTTGCTTTATTTGCCGGTTTCGGTTTGGCTTTGGGGGAACATTGTCGCTTTATTTGAGTTACGTGACCCTGCGCCATTGAGCGCCAGAAATTTCTTGGCGACATGAACATGCAACTTCATTCAGTGTTGTTTCAAACACACACACAGACACACACACACAGAGCACACACACACACACCTCTTAGCATGTACAGATGTATGTGTTTCTGTCTCTCTTTGTCTCCGTCTGTCTTTGTCTGTTTGTTGATGTGTCGTCATCGCACAGACACAGTCAAGAGGGGGTGGCATTCAAAAGTAAGGGGTGTCCGTCGTTGGAGGGGGTGTCCAACTAAAGGAGCTGATGTCCTGTTCCTGTATCCTGGCATGTCGTCGTGCGAGCTTGTTAAGTTCATTAAGGTTGAATAATAACAACAGTAACTACATTTTAAAGGAGTTGTCAGCAGAGCGAGAGACAAGACATGGCGCAAGTCTATCTCTCTCTCTCTCTCTCTCTCTCTCTTTCTCTCTCCCTCTCTTTTGCACTTCACATTCATGTGTGTGCTCAGGTGGGCTACGACTTCATCTTGCTCGTGTTTCGTGCTCTCTTCCTCTTTTTGTCTTGCCACATTTGTTTTTTTCTTCTTCTTTTATTTTGGCCTGGTTAGTCCTTGTTGTTAACTGCTCTTATTACAACTTATTTTACTTATGCTTGTTTTTACCTCGCAACAACAAAGACAACAAACATCAGAGCGACAACAGCAAGAACTCAATGGATGTAAGGCCTTTTGATTTTAATACCCTGACCGAGGGTATATGAAATATATGATATGCTACATGACTGACTCATCAGTGCGGAGGCCAAACGGAACGACCCAGAAGGCTGCAATTTTAACTCAAGCGAATACTGTTGAAATTCCATAACTCGAGCGCCTATAAATCGATTTTTCTCTAGCTCGAACTAAATAATAAAAAAAAACAATTACATAAGTCGAAGTCTCCATATTTCGAACATTTTCCTTGGCTAATGGTGTTTCGAATTAGATAAGTTCGACTGTATTTCTCAAAATTGAATTGTTTTGTTTAAGATTTTGATTTCTTTTTCATTTTTAGGGTATCTCCCATGAGTCTTAATGTATTTATACAGCACGTATTTGTATGTGAGTGTAAAAAAGTGCTAGGCAGGGTATCCCGTTGTCGTGCAGTCCCGTCTACAGCTTTCCTACTTGATTTCCTTTTTGTTTCGTCGCATTTGCCTCGACTTAAAGTTGCATTTGTATTGAAGTCACAAAACTCTTTTTGGCTCAGCACACACACACACTGCACACACACACACACACATTTGGGCTAATCCTTGACTCCTACACATCCTTTTCAGCATTTCCCTGTTCCCCCTCATCCTCACTGCCTAGTTTGGTTTTGACTGCTTCCGTTTTTACGCTGCGGGCAGAGCACGAACATCTTCAGTCAGACAACGGAGTCACTTAGAGATGGACGCGTGACACGACCCGTGAAGAGCTGCACTCGATAGTGCTGTTAGGAGTCGCCTGTTCTTATCGTCAAGTGTCACTCAAACTCGCTATAAGAGGAAAATGTAAACCTTATTTTCTTAATTTAAATTTAATTTCATTTCAATCGGGAATTCTATATAATAATGTCGAAAAATATTACTCACTATATGAAAATTCGGAAGAACAAATTAGGGTTCCTAAATTAGGAATACAGTAAATAGTAATCCAAAATCAGGAATACAGTTATTAGGAACTAAAAATTAAGAAGATAAAAATTCGGAAGACAAAAAGTGGGAAAACAAAATCAAAATCAAAATTAAAAAATATCTTATTAAAAATCGCGAGATTTTAATATTTTTTAATTTTAATTAATTGTTTACTATATTTTAATTACTTTTTATTATTTTTTATTTATATTTTATTATGCATGCATGGTATTTTTTAGATCTTGCTTGAGTGCTTGTGCGTCTTCTTGGCGCCACTTGACAATATAGAAGAGATAGAGCTCTAGGAGCAACATCAGCAAAGACGTTCGTTATGTAGAAGTTTGACTGTAATATATCCCAAAAGGTGGTTTAGTAAAAATACTGAAGAAAATAATTATTTTCTCTGCGTTTTTCGTGTCTCAACAACAGCGGCAGCCACGGACAACATGTGAAGGCCAACAACTGCAGCAGCCAACAGCAGCAACAACAACAACAACAACAACAACAACAACAACAACAACAACAACAACAACAGCAACAACTATAACATCAACATCCTTTGGTGCAAAAGGAGGAAAAAAAGCAACGAAAATAATCAAGTTTCCGACAAACATCAACATGACGCCAAGATAAAAAGCTTCAGGATGCAATGGCAACTCTGTCGCTGACGCGGACGTCGCTGGCGCAGTCGCTGTCGACGTCGACGCTGGCGTCGCTGCCACCGCAGACAAGATAAGACACATCACAGGAGCAGCAACAGCAGCTGAAGCTGAAGCTGAATCTGGAGCTGAATCTGAGGCTATTTCTATTACTATTACTGCATGTAGTTGATTCTTTTACCCTGTTATCTATGAGACATGCCAATAGGGTATGCTATGGTGGCAGTGGAAGTTGAAAGTCCTAAATGTAGCAGAATATAATTAGAAAGTGATTGATAAATGATGTTTCTATTATCTATACCCTAGATTGTTGCAATGTAGGGTATATACACTTGTAAATATATATTTTATATAAAAGACTCGCTTGAAAATTGATATTAGAGTTATTCTATACCCTATTTCCTTTGATTATAGGGTACATACACTTTTTTATTCTATGTTATAAAATATTACATTGAAAGTTTAATTTTATATACATATATTTCAGACTCATTTGACAGTCGTTTTTTCGGATATACGATCAACTATACCCTAGACTATTATATATGTGGTATATTCACTTATCTACTCTCTTAAACATAAACTCAAGGGGAAGTCAATGGTAAAGGCGTTTTATCTCTTGGTTTGTATAAATTTATATGAGCATTGCAGGGTATCTTTTAGTCGAGCACACCTTTGCAGGACCTTTTCGGCGGTTCCTTGGCACTCGAGACACTTAGTAAGACGGAGGCAATTGATGCTTTGTCTGCCTGCAATTCGCTGTAATACAAACTACTGGGTATGTGCCAGCCGAGCACACCCTAAGTCAATGATTTTTCGGCGGCTCTTTGGCACTAGATTGGCCGAAGATTCTTTTTCTCCGCCTTTCGCTCGACGCGTTTCAAGTTTTGTGTTTGCTTTGAAAAGTATATTGGATTGGCTTCCCCCTAACCCTACTTTTCAAGAGTCCCCCCTACTACATCTCAAGACCCCTCGATACACCCCGTTTTCCATTTCCATTTTGTGCAGCCGTTGCTTGAGGCTCTGCACTGTTGCTGACGTTGCTGGGCCTTTGCTTTGTTTTCATTTATCAAGCGGCATCAGGAGATAAACAATCTCGAAAACCTCTCGAAAACCGAAGGATTGGGGAATGGAGATCAAGATGAATTGATTTTGAGTTAAACGTAAGCCGGTTAAAGTTATTGGATGAGAAAGATGAACAATAATAATTGCTTATATTGGAAATTATATATGATAGATGATATTATTTAAGAATTACATAATTTAAATAATAGTAGCACAATTTATGATACATGACAGTAGACAAATATCCGGCAGATAAAATATTAATAATATATTTCTGAATATTTTGAATATAAATAATATTGAAACTAGCTTTATGTAGTGCTGTACAAATATACATCGAAAAATCGAAAACTCGAAAAGAATTTAAGGATTTCACAAGATTTCACAAATTTCATAATTAGAAATTATAAAAAGTGAATCATGAAACAGCTTAAGAAATTAGTTGTTTATCTCATTAGGTCTCTCTATTTCTCATTTATGTTTTATTATCTCTCCCTCTCTGTTCCCATTTCTTTCTCTTTCTATCTATTCAACTATCTGCTTCTCACTTCAAAAGCAGAGTGCATAAGGTCAAAGTAAATATTTTTGTTTTAGACAGTTGATGGGAAAATGCTCAAAGTGTTGTCCATACTTTCCTCTACCAGTCTCTCTCTCCTCTCTCCACTCTTCTATTTCCCTACTTCTCCCCCACCCCCAACTATTTTAGTTCTCTCCCCTCCTCCTTTGTTTTTCTACTGCGCGCTTTGTTGTTGCCTCTGGCCGCAAACAAAGCCACTTTGAATGTTAAACAAAATTATAACTGAATTCGTATAAAAAAGGTTAGTTGCCAATACTTTCACACACACACACGCACACACACACACACACACACAGGCGAGTGTAACAAAGGAATGGGTGGGGGGGGGGGGTTGGTAGGGGTTGGGTTTAGAGATTGGCAGAGGGAGAAAAAAGTGTTGCATACATCGAGGCGCTGTTTGAATTTCTGCTGAAGTTAACATTTTTATAATTCCATTAAGCGACTGCTCGTGTGTGTGCTCTCATATATGTGTATCTATATATATATATATATATATGTATGTGTTTGTGTGTGTGTGTGCGTAACACGAAGCTGCCCATGTCGCACTGACAACAACAACAACAACATCGAAGGTAACCAAACGTTTCTACAAAGTTGGGGGCCAAAACTTTTTGCATTCATAAATCATTTTTCGCTCTCAGGCAAACACTGTTCCTTCACCTTCTCCTTCTCCATCTCCTTCATTCCACCATTCCTCTGTTCCTCCCCACACACTTCTCATTCCACTCAGCTTTCGCCTGGCGTAGGCACTTTTAAAGGTGGAAAAATACTTTTCGCTGAATTTGTAGAAATTCTCGCAGGTAAAGGCAGCGTTGCACAGTGGGTGAGTTATACGCATAAAGTGGATAAAAATAACACATTCCAGAGTAGTCAACTAAGTTTATAAAAAAAAATTGAATCTGAAAAGTTTTTTTAAGGCCTAACTAATTTAATACATATTAGTTTAATTTGCTTTTAAATAAGATGTTTGCATTTTCAATACCACACATAAATAAAATACAGTATAACTTCCCTAACTCGAATCACCATTTTTAAAAAAAAAGTTTGAATTATGAAGACTGATGGAATTGTTTTTTCTTTTTTAAATAAAGTTTACGCTATTGACACTCGATTTAGTTCAAGTTGGAAAAAAGAAAAAAGTCGAGTTATGGAAGTTTGACTTTTATTTTTTTATTTCCAAATTTATTTCCATCAATTTTAAGCAGCTGTGTGCACAAAATTTTCAATTTCAAAAAGTCCAATAATGCGAACAAGAAATAATAAAACGCGAGCTGGACTAAAACTAACTTAATATTAAGTTTTTTGAGATCGATACCCTCGCGTTTGAGTGCTTGTGCGTCGCTCTGGCGCCATTTTTGCCACAACATAACGGAAAGAAACGATGGCAACATTATTCATAAAAGACATGATTCAGCCATTTGTTTTATGAAGATTTTGATTTACATTTATTTTTTTTTTAAATTTTTTTATTTGTATCCCACTGTGCGTTGCGATGTCAGTTTTGCCATTCGAGTGGCTTCCATGTATCATATGCCGTGTCTCCACGTGGAAGTGAGGTGTCAAGGGGTAGCACAAAGGGATGGGGGAAGGGGAGGCGGGGAGGCGGGGGCAAAGTGTTGCAACTTGTTGCCTGCCTCACTGTGTGGCGCCTTGGGTTACAACAATGCGCCTTTCGCTGTCTTTCTGGCATATCCCTTGTCATTTTTAATTTATGCACCGAATGGAGCAGAACCTTCTCCCTCCCCCCTCCCATTGTGCAGCCTTTCTCGACTTGAACTTTGGCTAAACTTGGCATACTTTCCCCTCCCACCGCACACACCTTGCCCGGCATCTTTAGTTGAGGCAGATAGTTGACTTATGGCCCATATCATGCGATTCCTACTTTTGTTTTCCACATGTGGCATACAATTTAATTGCGGCTTTTGAGCACATTCAACATAGGGAAGGTCTCAATGCCACACACACACACACACACACACACACGACGACGACCTTGTGAACTCCGACACCTTAGAAGACTTGAGATTCCCAAGTTGACCAAATGCGGATAGTCGACGGGTGAACGGAATGAAATGAAAGCAAAAGGAAAGGAAATTTCCAAATGGAAGACCAAAAATGAAGATAGACTACAGGTTCTTCTTCTTCTTCCATTCATTATATGAATTATCCGAAATTTTAGTTTGTTAAAGATCCTTAAAAGGAATCGAAAAATTTCAATAAGGAATAATTACAAAAATTAAGAAAAACTACATAAAAAATTATCCAAGATTTTAAATTTCAAATTACAAAAATAAAGAAAAACTAGAGAAAAATTATCGAAGGTTTTCGAATTTCCGAAATATGTTAAGGATTTTTGAGAGAATTGGATTGAAGGGAATAAAATGAATCTGACAATGTTGAAAAGCTCAGAGCAATTTTAGGCTCTTCTTCATCTTTTCTTCATTCCAGCCTGTGAGTATTATGATTATGCTAAAAGTCTCTAATATCAAAAACATTTCTAAAGACTTTTCTGTAATAAATTAGAGTTAAAGAATGAGTAAATGACAAGTACGTAGACTATAGTGATTGCTGTCTATATACAGATATATATTTATGGAAATGCAGCTGTCTAGAAGTTGTTGTTGAAATATATCCAAAATTATGCTTTTTGAATGGTACTTGATTTCAATTATGACACTGGGTTTCATTTATTTTTTAGCATAGGTTTCTTTTTCGTTTTTTGTTTTTTTTGTGGAGCACAATTTGCCGCAGATTACGAAGCAAAAGGGCAACCACAGAGGCCGCAGCCACAACAGCCACAACAACAATGAGTTGCATGCCACCGCACACATGTCCATCACAAAACCAGCGAGTGAGAGAGAGAGAGAGGAGAGAGAGAGAGAGAGAGGGAGGAGTTGATACCGATGCCCAAAGCCCGAAAAGCGACTCAGCTGCGGAAATATAATATAACAAAGTCGCCCTGCCCTGTGGACCAATATACTTGCTATACCCTGTAACTGAAGAGCTGCTCAAAAGGGCTCGCTTGCTTCATCGCTTCGACGACAGCAAATGCGATAGCCAGAGAAAGCAAAAGAAAGCGTGTAAAAGGTCTGCTTGCTAGAAAGCACACGACTGTCGACTACAGTAGTGTCCATAAAAGCGTGTCCACCTCACAGACACCAGACTCATTCCTAGTTTGTAATTATGTTTCTTATTCTTTGTGTATACTTAACAAGATTTGAAATATTGGAAGACTATCATATTTAGCACATATTTCCAAAGTATCCAGAACTTTTACGAGTATTCACGAGATATAATTATTCAGACAAATTTTCAAAGTCACATAAATTAGTTGCCATTAATGTATTATATCTAAATTATTTGTTACTACTATATTTGAAGTAATAATAAAAGACAATTTATTCAAACTAAAAACAAATTTAATTTATTGTAATCAGTTTTAAGCTTTTCTTGACATTTATGGACATTATATATTTATAAACAATAAATATTTAACATAATTTTTTTTAAACATTTTGCAACTAGTATGCAACCAAATTAAAATTTAGAACATTGGAGTTATCATCGAGTAATAAGTAGTGTGATATATAAATATACAATAATATTGTATATCAATATCCTTATAAATTCCGGTCATTGTTATTATGTTTTTGTAGTGTTTGGCATGTTTTCAGCTTGTACGCAAGGATAACCAGACCTAGACCAAGAAACATGAAAACGATGAGCATTAGAAGCTGAAATAATATGTTCAGTTTGTATTTTTCCCGTACCTCAAGTCTACAGAAACGGGCACAATCTGAACCTCTTGACGATCCAAATTCCCGATTCCTGCTGCTTCTTAGATCTTCTTGACTGTATTTTTCTTCTTCTTCGAGCTGCGACGCAAACGAATTGTAACAACGGACACTGACGAATTCACTGCAGATTCTGATTTAGTTGCAGCATTTTCCAGCGTTTGTTCAGCTGCTTTGTTACTTTCTTCGTTGATCGTGGTTGCACTCGAATCATCATTGACATCATCTCGTTTATTTATCGAGAGCGCTTCTATTAAGTCACACAAGCGTTTTGTCAAAATCTTGCGAGTGGTTTGTGTAATGGGAATGTTTGGCATTCCTTGAGCTCGCATCTCAGCCCGTAGCTCCGAGCTGGACAACGCGTCGAAATAGTTATCCATAATTTTAGTTTTCCCAATTCCAATTTTTCACAATTCGTTTAAATTCAATGCTGTCGCACAATGAACTAAATTCTTTATAACGAAATACGTTTCTTATTAGACATCCAACGATTTCCTTGGTTGCTACGATTAACAATATTAAACAAGTTCTTTTGAAATTCGGAAAACTTATTCGAATGTCTCTAATCATGAAGACATTTTGAGAAGTTTGGTAAATGGTTTGAGCCTTAGAGTAAACTAAGACTTTGCTTTAGGAGTTGGTTAAATTTAATTTTCATGTGTCAAGAATCACATTCTACATATCTCAATATTATATAAAAATTATTGAAAATCGATAAATCTGTTAAATATTTCCGATGAATCTACAATTTAGTGGTTAAATTGGCAATGTTTAAAATCCCGGCATCATCACAATTTCCGTTTTCCAGGGTATTTATCGGCCGTTGCTTTATAGAAATTTTGGCTCAAAGCTCGCAGATGCAGTTGCAGTTGCATCTTGGTCTAGTGGGTGGAAGGGGTGAGGGGGGGGGTGTGTGAGTGTGGCTGTAACCGGGTGGGGAAAGCGGGAAGGGAGGGGGAAAAGATACGCAGAGAGCGGCGCAGTTTTTTCTTTCTTGTATTTATCTTTGCGCTTTGGGATTGGCAATGACTGCAATTGTAGCGGGTATTTGCTATCTCTCTCTCTCTCTCTCTCTCGCTCTCTCTCTCTTCTCTGTCTCTGTCTCTGTCTCTCGGCTGTTGCCACAGAGCGCGCATAAAAATTAAAAATTTCATTAAATTCACAAAAATGCTTCAAGTGGAAAAATGTAATATCCTTTGGGCACAAAGGATCTGCATATAAATGCAAATGCCTCCCGACTGTCTGCCTGACTGTTGACTGGTAAAACGATATGTTGCTGTGAGAAAGAGAAGGAGAAGGCTAAAGAGGAAGAGGAGCAGCAGCAGGAGAGAAGAAGAAGAGGCATGCATGAATGCACACTCTCTCCTATACCAACACTTATATATATCTATATATATCTATATATATATATATACACATACATATCTCCTATGTGGTTGCGTAATTAATGTGCGCATTTGATAAACAAAAGAATTTCTCTGCTCGACACCGAAACCGAAATCCTTCTGTGATATTTGGTAAAAAAAAAAGTGAAAACTGAACCCGCGAATTTCTGAAATCCTCAATTTGTTGGCAACATGTCGAGTTAATTCGACGTTCCTGAAAGCAAAATAAAAATAAAAATGGTTAGGTTTCTTTTTCGGCCCACTGAAGATTTGATACCCTTTAATTATTTAAAAATTTTAAAAATATTAAATATATTTGAAAATAAAAAGAGCTATTTTTTATATGTTTTCATTTTTATATATTTAAAAGTAAAAATAATGTTTTTCTTGTAAAGATTTTGATGGGAAATGCTTTTGCGTGTGAAAATATCAGTCTTCTAGCTCTTACCGTTTGAGGTACACAATAATCAGCCAATCAGGATAAAATATTTTATAGATGTGTATGTTACAGATTGTTAAATTTTAAAAAGTAAACACATGTTTTTATTTTCAAAAATGAATTTAATTAAAAAAAAGTTGAAATCTTAACAAATCTCATAAAAAATTCTTTGACAAGCCTCTGCAAGGGTATAATGATGAGCGCGCATATTCGGCAATGATTTGCTTAATAAGACGTCAACTGAGACACACACACCTACACACACACACTCTCACACACACATGTGTTGTTCAAGTCGTCGCCAAAAGTCGAAAAAAGTTGCGAAATTAAAAGTTTTTCGCCGCAGTCAAAAAGAAGGAAAAAATCAAGCCACAAAAAACTTTTTTAACTGCTCAAGCAACCCTCGTTCTCTCTCCCTCTCTCACCTCTTATCTCACATGTATGACCCTCTCTGCTTCCCTCCCCCTCTTCTCTCTCCCTCTCTCTTTCACCATGTGAAACTTGCGCCTGGTAATTATAAGACTTGTTAGGAAAACTGCGACATTTCCAGCCGACACAATACTTATGTGAGGCACTGTTATGGTCTGTGTGTACAGAATACAAATGAAATATTTTCCATTTGGTTACGTAACTTACAAGTTACAACATTTGTATAGCTAACTTTAACTCTCATAATAAAACTCGTTCTTTGACTGACTGACTGATTGATTGATTGACGAGCTGATTGAGTAATTGGCGCTAAGAGCACCAAAGTTGCCAGCTTTCAAGATTTCGATCCCACTTTCCATGTTTTTTCATTATAACTGATAGCTGATAATAAGTTTATTCTTATTTGTTTAGCTGGTAAGAAAATATAACTCATTTATAAAGTGTTCTATGACAAGTTAATTGAAAGGAGGAAAACTATCAATAACTGATGCTGATACATTTTTTAGAATTTTTAGCAGATACCCATGAAATGTAAAGCAACTACTGTGAAAATTTCAGCCTTCTAGTTATTACCGTTTGGGAAACCTACTGGTTGCTTATGATTAGTCGGTCATTGAGTCTTTTCTTCTTTCCATGAAAACAACAACACAGAATTAGAACTGTGGGGAATTAGTGAACAAAACAGGAATGGAAAGTGCCCTTTTTCCATTAACCCTTTGACTCCACTCTACTTTAACCCGCTTAATTATCCTGCCAGTTGCTTATCCATTTAATTGATCCGTTAATTTGCCTGAGACATTATTCACAGTCTTGTCCCACAATCGCAATTACTGAAATTGTAGTCAAGTTTCTGTTGCAGTTGCAAGTTGCACGTCAACAGTTGAGGTTGAATAGAAAATAAAATATATTACCTAACATTATTAGACAGTTTACTTGAAAATAATAGTCGAGAATAATTGAGCTTAACTTAAAGTGACTATAAAAAAAAATACCATTAAAGATAATCAGTGCTCTTAGAACTAATGTTGGGCAATCATTTTACCAAAAATATATATGTTCATATATCGCGTAATACCAGCTTTAAAGGTATCCATATATTTTATTAAAACAGATGCATATTTTAGTTATTTTTAGAGGCTTAATAGTTTTTCAAATTCGCAAAAGAGACCAAAACTCGTTTTTCTTTTAGGAAAGTAACGCACATTTTAAGATTTCTTTAATTTAGTAATGTAATATAATATAATATATGATTTAATATAATATAATATAATATATAATATAATATAAAATAATATAATATAATAAAATAAAATATAATATATAATATAATATAATAAAATATAATAAAATATAATATAATATAATATAATATAATATATAATATAATATAATATAATATAATATAATATAATATAATATAATATAATATAATATAATATAATATAATATAATATATAATATAATATAATATAAAATAATACAATATAATATAAAATAATATAATATAATATAATATAATATAATACAATATAATATAATAAAATATAATATAATATAATATAATATAATATAAAATATAATATATTTAATATAATATATAAAATATAATATATATAATATGATATATGATATAATATAATAAAATATAATATATAATATATATATATATATTATATATAATATATATAATATAATATAATAAAATATAATATATAATATAATATAATATAATATAAAATAATATTATATTATATAATATAATATAATAAAATATAATATATAATATATAATATATAATATAATATAATATAATATCAAATAATATAAAATAATATTATATTATATAATATAATATAATATAATATAATATAATATAATATAATATAATATAATATAATGTAATATAAAATAATATATAGTATAATTTCAGGAAATTCGCTTGCACATGCAACTCCTGTGGCTGCTTGGTCTGCTGTTGTTGCCAGTGGCCCTGCCACAAGTGGTGGCAGGTGGAATCCCCACACCGGAGGTGTATCGTGCCCCGGAACTGATGCAGGTGGCACTGCAGGTGCTGGAGAGGTACGTGAATCCCCGCTACAATGCACTGGCCGTCATGGAGTTGTCGCGATCGCTGGAGATGCAGCGTTACCATCGCGAGGCGATCACCTTCCTGTTGCATCAACTGGGGCAGCGTCGAGTGGCATTCCAGCTGCTGATGGACACGCCCATTGAGGAGCCCAGGGATCACATCCTGTTCCTGGTGGACTCATCGCGGGCCTTTCGCTCGCTGCGTTTCCATTTCGCCAAGTCGCTGTTCGACAGGGAATTCAACTTTCTGATTTTGCTATCGTGGAGGGGCAACGATGAGAATGATAAACTGAATGCCCTGCGGGATATTTTCGGCACCTGTCTCAGTTTTCACGTGCTCAATGCGATTGTGCTACTAGAAGAACTCGATGGAGCTGTGCTGCTCTATGGCTATAGACTGTACGCTCCTGGCTGCGGGAGTTCACTGACCCCTGAGCTTGTCAATCGCTATGAGAAGGGGGAGTTTCTGTTGCAGCATCAGCTATTTCCCCGGCCCATGGGCAGCTTCTACGGCTGTCCCATCAATGTCAGCTGGTATCCGTTGCCACCGTTCGTCATGTTCAATGGAAATCACTTTGATCCAGAGCAGAGACTGCAGATCTCTCGTCTAACCGGCATTGATGGCGAGCTGCTCAAGAAACTGGCGCAAATCTATGATTTTCGGATTAACCTGCTGCCGCCCTGTGAGAAGAAACGTCAAGTAAGGTCGGCTGGCAGTTTGGATTTTTTGTACACCTCCTCCTCCGATGATTGCTTTCAGCAGCTGGCGGAGTTGAACTCCTCGGTGGCCATTGGAGCTCTGAGTGCCTCGCTGCAGCATCGGGATCGTTTCTCCACAACATACGCCTATCATCAGAGTGCCTTGGTTTTTGTCGTGCGGCTGGAGGAGAAAATTGGAGCGGTTAATCAGCTGGTGCAACCATTTTGTGGCACTGTCTGGTTATCTTTAATACTCAGCTGTCTGTTGGCTCTGCTTTTGCAGCGAGTGTGGCGACGGCGTCGTCAGGACATTGATATACCAGTATCGGTATCGGTATCGGTATCGGTATCGGTATCGGTATCGGTTAGTGCTTTGCATGTGCACACAACCCTACTGGGCAACCCCGTCGAGGTGGCAGCTCTACCGCATTGCAGTGCCGTTAGGTGTCTACTCGGCGCTTGGCTTCTGCTCGCCCTGGTGCTCCGCGTTGCCTATCAGGGCAAACTCTATGATGTCTTTCGACTACCCTATTATCCGGCAGTGCCAGAGCGAGTTTCGGATCTACTTGAAGGCAACTACACCTATCTGGCATCGGACTATGCGGGCTATTTCCCAAGGGAGCGGACTCGGCTGCGGACGTTCAACTTTGTGCGGCGCTTTGAGGAACTGGAGGCAGCTCCCGTTGGCTCCAAGTTGACAACCAGTGCGCTACTGGACAATCTGGCCCACTATAATGAGCTCAACTGGCAGACGAGTCGCTTGACCCACGTCCGAGAGCACATCTATCTGTACCAGCTGGTCATGTATCTGCGACGCCACTCGATTCTCAAGTTCGCCTTCGATCGCAAGCTGAAGCAACTGCAATCGGCCGGCATTGTCCGGTATATTAATCGGTATTTCGTCGATTATTGCTTTCACGCACCCTACACAAGGCAATCCCATGAGGTTGTTTCCATTCGCCTCGAGCTGTTTTGTGGCTTGTTCTTTGTCTGTCAGATGATGATGTTGGTTGCTCTTCTCGTCTTTATTCTCGAACTGTCGAGTCTGCGTGTCTCTTGGCTGAGACGATATTTTGTCTAGATTGGAAACTCAATCAAATCTCAATTGGAGCTTCACATATGTTTCTCAACTACGAATTCAAAAAATTATTATGATAAGAGCAACATTTAATTAGAAAATGTATTCAAATTCATTTGATTAATAAAAGAAAACGACTCCTATGATTTGGTTTAAGTTCATGGGTATGATAACTATTGATATATCTAAAGTATTAGTATATAGCACATATCTGGCAAAAGTCGTGTTGACTACTCTCAAAAATACTCATGGGTTTCTAAAAAATTAACTTTGGTTCAACTCCTGCTGCAATTCGGATATTTATCTTTTCAGCTTTTGGCACCTCACACGAATGACTAAAACTTATTCATTGAATCATCCGATATACATATTTACTTATTACAGGGTATGTACCAGTCGTGCCCTCTTCTTAAATGATCAAGTATTTCTCAAATGAATGATCAAGTGAAAGTTATTAAAGCTTATACACACGTTGGTAATTAGTGAAAATTACAGGGTATGTGTTAGTCTAACATTATTTTCAAATGATGTTGCACTTATGTCAAGGGTATTGACACACATTTTATTAAAGGTCCTGCATCCTATCTATTGACTCACTTCAGATAAGTACAAATAACAGGGTATGTGTTGGTCGAAATTAACAACAATTAGTTAAAGTCACCACAGTAGATACATTGAATCAACGGAAAAAGATGTAAATTTAATTAAAGTATTTAAAATGTGTGACTGGAGTCATTGGTAGTTAGTGTAAGTAGTTAGATTTATAGGGTATCCACTAGTCATGCATCAAGCACCTTACTCGATTATTGCCTCGCCTTCCATTAGAAGCCATTGGATGTCCAGCTGACTTTGGTTCCGCTTTCCGCTTTCGACTCCCCGTCGATGCCCGCGGCATGAAATGTGAATTGTGAGCTTGCAACATGCAACATTGCAACTTGCAACGTGGCGACGTGGCAACTGTCCTCGTTTTGGGGCAACCTGCTGCTTTCTACTTGCTCCTTGCTGCCTGCTGCCTGCTGCCTGCTGCTCGGTTAGCTGCCACATAACGGCAGTCATGTTGTTTTCATTCACATTTCCATTATGACACGGCCACGGGGCAAGAACGGGGAGTCGACTCTGTGCCACTGAATGCGGCGCCCTCGTTAACCGGCAACAGCAACGGCCACAATAAAAACAGCTAGAGCAACGACTACAACAACAGCAACTACATGTAACGATATTGGAGCTGAGCTGCTCGACTCTTGGATGCCCAGTTTCCGGAAATTCGCAAATCTTCAATTTAATCACCATGAAAAACTACAAATTCGAAAGAATCAAAAGTAACTACAAGAAAATATTATTGTTAATTAATAAAACATATTCAAAAATGAAAAAAAACTACGATAAATGTTATTTGCACATTTAGCGTATTTTTTTTTAATTTTTTCTTGACAATATTCAAATATTCAAAGTCTACACCGAAAAACAAAATTTCGAAAATAAAATCAATTATTAACGGGGTCAAAAGTTTGATAGTCCCGCATTTTCGTAAATCCAGTACAAAATATTTGATTCAAATTCGATTTTTCAATTATCTCTCCGCAATTATTTTGCTTATCGGGGACCTTTAAGAATTTTTTCCAAATCAAATGCTTTGAGCTTTTTGGACTATCATGCTCAGGGGTTGCCATTTTATTCGCATATTGTGTTAATTTAACAATAATATTTCGAATACGTACTTAGAAAATACATCCTAAAATCGACAATTTTGAATATGAATTTCAGAAATATATTTTATATATTTCCTTGTAATTATATTTTTTTGATTTGATATGACATCTTTATCTGGAGTATATACACCATTTATCTGTGGTTGATCGAACTCTTATAGTCTCTGACATCCAGAACAGAGAGATGAAAAGACATTGTCACAAACTCATAAGCCTTTGTGACCTTTTTTCGGGTACTGGGCTGGAAACAAGAACAACAACAATGGGACGAACTCATTAGCCAACATGGCCGCATTTTCCGCCTACACATGTGGGGCATGTGGCATGTGGCATGTGGCATGTCACAAGTGGCACAACTCGATCCGACTCGACTCGACTCGACTCGCCTCGACTCGACTCGACTCGACTCGACTTTGCCCCAAACCGTGTGGCACTGTCCGTGCTTCAATGGGGGGCATGCAGCTTGTTGCAATGTTGTCTGCTTGCTACATCCATATTTTGTTTGCTTAAATGCCGGAAGTGTTGCGGGCCACAGCGTGTGGCATGCGGCATGTGGCACGTTGACGACTTGGTGGCAACTGCACCCCGAAATGGTTGCCAGCAACAAATGTTGTCGGCATTTGTTGTCGCAATGTGTCTGCAACACAGCGATTGCCACTGAATGGGGCACAGACAAACTCAGACTTCTAGACATGTCTGTGCATGCACAGCACACACAGGAATGATCATGTTCAGCTTAACGTAGATCAGATGGTGTTCCGAGACCAGCGATTACAAATTCCTGTGTATCAAGAATCTTTTTGAATTTGGAATTGGAAAAAAGCTCATTACAAGAAGAGTACTAAATCTAGAGTCTTGATCTTCTAGACATGTCTGTGCATGCACAGCACACACAGGAATGATCATGTTCAGCTTAACGCAGATCAGATGGTGTTCCGAGACCAGCGACTACAAATTCCTGTGTATCAAGAATCTTTTTGAATTTGGAATTGGAAAAAAACTCATTACAAGAAGAGTACTAAATCTAGAGTCTTGATCTTCAGCACATATAATATACACTATAGTCTAAAGCAGTCCTAAAAATTTAATTGTGATCGCATTATTAACACGAAAGTTATTCCAGAGTACATTTTCAATATTTCAATAGTCGTTTTGTACTTTTAAGTACTAGGTCTAAAAAGGTGTCCTATTTATTTGTTCCTATATGAGTACTGTTTATATTATATATTTGAGAAAATTTAAGATTGTAGAAAGTTTTTTCGTATTCTCGGTTAATCATATTTGACAAATATCCACTGCTCACCTTTCATTTAAGTATGTATTTATTTATTTACATAGCATAAACTAAGTGCGAAAGTTATTTATAAAAATTCAAAATAAGCTTTTGAAATTTAAAACTGAAAGGAATAGAAAAGAAATTTAATATTAAATGTGTACATATGTCATTTTTAACTAAAAAGTGTATGCAAAAATACAGAAAACACTTTAAAATATTTAGTTTTTTAATCTTTCGTAAACAATAACTGCAGAAAAGGCAACAAGATTTAAAAGTGCAACTCCGTGTACGAAAATAACATTAATTTGAGAGTTTGAATATAATTAGAATAATTATTATATTATAAGAAATTGGAGACACACACAACATTTTGCATGACATGATTGAAGAATCCGTTGAAAAAGGTTTACTAAACAATTATGTAATTTGACTAAGATGTTCCTCTGGCACTGCTCCCTTTCCCCCTACCCGCGGCATGCCTATTTTCCCTACCCACTCCATCGAGCTGCTGTCAGCGTATGAGATTCCCGCCAATGGGCACACACTTCAAAAACTCCAGAGCGTCAGAGTGTCTGCTGATAAGCGCTGATAACAAAGGTAAACAAAAAGCGGAATCCCCCGCTCGTCCCTTCCTCGCCCCCCACCACTTCCCCGGCTCCTTTGGGTCCCCCGACCGCTCTGAGTTTGAGTTTGGCGGGAAACGTTGCAATTCGTCGGCTGTAACAGATAAAAAGGCGCATGCGTCAGCCGAGTGTCCTTTTTGCCGAATGCCTGTCCCTTTCACCTCTCCCCTCTCCCTCTACCCGCCGGGTACCTAAGTATAAGAGCGTGAAGAGAAAAACACTGGGAAATCTGTCTTGGAAAAGTGTCTTGTGCAACGCTTCAACTTGAGCCGAGATCAAGTTGAGATCGTCACTTCAAATGCCGCACCAAATGTGCCCAAAAATCAAAACGAGGCTATTCAAATTTGCAACTATAATTTGTAGCGAGGGCAGTTCGAAAACTCAAACAGCTGACATTTGAGACAGATTTGCTTGGTAATTGATTTCGACGAAAGTCAACAGACTTCATATTTTAATTAAAGCTATTCACTTTTAAACTGATTCTGTAATAGAAATATTTCTTTTGCTACATACAAATTTTTTTAATTTCCTCAAAATACATAAAATAAATTTAAAAATCGCTTTTCGCTCGATTCGCTGTTTGGATTGACGTCATTAATTTTCATTCATTGTCTTGACACTATTTCAACAACTTCCAACTTCCATTACTTGGTCGGTGCTTGTCCATTATATTATTGTTTGACCCAGCTTTTAATTCTGCATCCAAATTTTATTTATTGGCAAAACTTACATCTATTTTTTTTACATTTTTTTTTAAATTCTACATCAAGTGTATCAGTGTTTAATAGATTTCGAAATTTGCCGAGCAACGCAAAGAATTGCATAAGTAGCTGTATAATTATTTATTTATTTATTTATTTTTTTTTTTTTTAATTTTGTTAACAATTGTGGAACAGACCTCGCTGACTTTTGCCTAGGTGCGTTTTCTGTTACTCGAATGCTCAGTGCTTGGGCTTGGCCTTGGCTTTAGTTAGCTGCGAATTATCGCTGCCTCGCATCTCGAATGAATCGCACACGCGATCTCTGACTGCATCCAGAGGCGCTGGCTGAGCTATAAAAGTGGAGCCACTGTGCAACCACTTGAACAGTTATCGAGTGGTGTTCGGTGGTTCGATTGATTCAGAAAGTGCTCAAAATGCAGTGGCAATTGCTTTTCATCTTTTGTTTGCTGTGTCTTCAAGTTCGGGCAGCCGAATTGCCCAGCAATGCCTACTTGCCACCAGTGGTGGCAACTGCAACAGACATTCCCAGTGACCTTGCAACTGACCTTGCAACAGATCATCGAGAGTTGGAGTTGGAGTCACTGTTTGTGCCACATGAGCTGCAACTGTTGAGGCTGCCACTGCAGCAGGAATACGCTTTGGATTTGCCACTGGAGCATTACTGAATTATCATCATTACCAGGAAGAATGATCGACTTGAAGATACCCGTTGCTGAGGTCTAAAGTACTCTTAGTACTCTCCATTTTTGCTTAATTTGTCTGTAGAAAGAATCAATTATAAAAATAATAAAATCTTAATAGCTCTGAATGCTCGACTTGAAGATACCCTATATTATTATAAAAAGTCTATAGTACTCAAGATACTGTCAACAGATATATAAGATCTTAAAACATATTTTAATCTCTTAGTATGTACATATGTTTGACTTTAAAATACCCTATAAAAAAATTGGGTAATTCAAATACACTTCCCATTGGCAAATAAGTATTTTTAGAAATTATTCTAATTGTTTATATGAATACAAATTATAAATACGGAGCTAGATTAAAACTAACTGCAAACTTAAAACGATTTATTGAGAAACAGAAATGCCCAACTGGATGATACCCTACAATTACATCATGCATTCTTTGGTTGTTCCATAATCCATTCTTTTGTATTTGTGTATTTCCATTATGCAATTTTTGTGAACTATAAATGTTCGACGCATTGTTACCCTAGAATGTTTTCCAATTTCATCAAGGACACCTCAGAAGTGCATTATTCGAACTTTTTTGACTATGAATGCTCTCAACTGAAAGACATCCAATAATTTTCAAGATCACCTGTTCATATAATATGTAAACTAGTTATCGATTTACTTAAAATATTTTCAAAAACAATTCAAAGCTTGCAGGGTATGCGATAGTCATTCAAATCCAAATTGTGGCTGGAGTCGTCAAAAGAAAAAGCGATTTTCCGATATGTTTTCACATTGTACAGTTGGCTTAGCCTTTGATGTCAGTTTGATTATTTATAGAAAGGATATAAATTGCCACTAGTTGCATATAACCTTTACCATGGATTTGCACAGTTACAGGGTATATTATAATAGTTGCACTTGCAACAGCAAAATGGTAAAAACAGGAAGTCAACTCTTTGGCATCGGTTGCACAACCGCAACTTAATCCCAGTTCACAGTGCAAAGTTTCCTTTGCCTCCCCCTCCCCCACCAGTCCACATACATACTGCATAGTCAAAACTTTGAGTGGGTATATAGGTGTGTGCGGGTGTGTGCGGGTGTGTGTGACTGTGTGTGGTTTAATCAAGTTTCGCCACTTAAGTTTGCGCTCAGGTGGAAAACACTCGAAAGCCGCCTGACCGAACCGAACCGAACCGAACCGAACCGAACTGAACCGTTCTGAATGGAACAGAAACCAAACCCCAAAACCCCATCCCCTACCCTCTGACTTTTGCAACTCCCTTCCTCCATAACAGTGGAAGAGGGAGGTGAATTATGAGAGGGATTGGGGGGTGAGAATTCAACTTGTTACGCATTTGGTGGCTGCATATGTCAGTTCATTGTATTATGAACACTTCTCTTTCTTTCTTTTTTCTTTTTTCTTTTTTCTTTCTTCTGCCTCCTTCTTCGCCTCTTACTCGCTCTTCATTTCCCTCCCTTTCTCTATAGAATGCTTGGTCCTTTTCTTCTACACATATTCATTTTTTGTCGTACGTTGGCATTTTTTTTTTGTTTTAGCTTGACGGCAACTTTAAAATCAATTAAATTGAGTGCCAGCATGATTGCGCAAAATGATTGTGCAACCAAGAAAGTAGCTCAAAACACACACACACACACACACATACACACACACACACACACACACACTCTTTGGCTATGCTCATTAGATTGATTGAAAACTAAGCTACGGCAAACCAAACAATTCGCTAAAAATTCAATTGATTAAGACTCTCAATGGAGGTAGATTTCCATTTAAGTGCACATATTTTCGGAACCATAAGAATTGGCTGCCATTAATTGGTTACAAATTAAAAAAGAATAATATAAAAAAGCTAATATAACTATTTTTATGCAAGACAGAAAAGAAAAGTCAAGAAATCGTCATTAATCTAGCTGTTGGCTAAAAACTAATTCAGTACAAATGATCAACAGATTTATTTATTATCTTTTAGAAAATTCATGATTTTTAAGATTTATTATTTATTTTTGTTATTCTAGCATAATGAAGATATATGCAAGATTTGTTCTAACCAAATTGAGCTATTATAAAATTAATCTTTGAAATTAAATTATTATATATGCCTTGGACTCTTTGACATATATATATTTAAAAATAAATTATTTCACTAAATATATATTTGATGACTTGACTATGTCAATAAATTTAAGACATTTAAAAGCATCGTTTTAAATACCGTCGAATTTCAACGCACTGATATTAAAGTAGGCATTTGAAAAGAAAAATATTCGACAGAAAATAATCGTAACAATTTATGTTTAGAATCTTTCTCAGTAAAACGATAATTAGTCAAAAAATTCTAATATTTGATCAAAGAAATAAATAAATAAATCGGCTAGAATGAGTGAACGAATGGAATGCGATGATGATGATGATTATGATAATAATGATGATGATGATAATGCTATCAATAGTGATGATAATGGAACGCAAAACAACGGGTTTCAACGATGGATTATAAGGCTGAATTCGTTTCTGAAAATCTCCTACTGGAAATTATATCAATATATTGTGGGGATCCTTCAAGTGACGTTCTTGAAAAATACGTTGACCTTGCAAAATATTGCCGAGTTCAACGAGACCTGCAATTGGCTAACGGCACCAATCAGACGAATAATCTTTAATCCCGGGGGCCGCGAAAGAGTTTTACTATCGGGCGATGATACCGTCCTGTATTTTCACGATAAGAACATGACAGCTATAACCTTGAGGTATTTTTAGTGTTCTAACCTAAGTCAATGCATCGTTTAAAAAACACGAGGTCATGTTATCGGTGCTAATCGATTGTTTCCCACATCTCTAGATATAATAGACAGACCAATATTAATTGCGGGGCATTTAGACCCTGGTCAACACCCGAGCTGGCTGTGGGCGGGACGGGGGGCGTGTGTTTGTGGCATCAGTGCGATAGGGAGTTGTCCGATCAGTTGCATGCCCATTGGATCGGTCTGAAGGACGACGGTGACTTTGTCGCCGATCTACAGTGGCTGCAAAATGGACAACACTTGGCCTGTGCCCTGCTCAAAGCCCGATGCATTCAGCTCTGGCAGCCGGAGGCGCGCCAAGTGATGTATGAAATTCAGATGCGATGTGCCGATAGTTTTCTCTGGGCCCTGAGATACAATCCGGACATTGAAGGTCTCTTCTACCACTTGAATGTCCATGATGATGATGGGAAGTTTATCGCAATTTACGATAGTTTCTCCGACTGGGAGACGAAGATAATTGGATCGGAGATATTGCAATCGGCTTGCTGGACCACCCAGGGACATTTGCTCTTTGTGGCAAGAAACTGTTGCAAGGTCTTCAGTTGCACGCCACATGCCGAGCACGGGATTTTCCTCAAGCCCCAGGATGAATGGTTCTCGGAGACGGCCATCGAGCTCAGCCTGATTGAGATCAATGGACAGCGCTACGATTGCAGGCAGCCACAATCGTTGGCTATCGATATGAGCAACGTCCATGTGGCGATAGTTTTCAAAGTGCAACCCTTTGTTCTCATCTGCTTGCATCACGCCGGATTCGGTTGCTTGATCCGTCTGACAAATCTCCGTATGATCAGTTGTAATCCGTGTTTCACCATTTATCCCACGTGCTGCACATTTGCTGTCGATAACACCGATAACATCGACTATCGCGATGACGACGATTACAATAGCGATCACCTCAAGCTGATGAAAAGTTCTCTGTTTATCGGCTGGTCATCGGGCTATGTGCAGGAGGTGCCATACAAGGAAAGAGTCGATTAATTATCGATAATCGATAAATATGTATATCGATAATACTACAGTTTTCTATTTATTGGCTGGTCATCGGAATATGCGCAGAAGTTATTACTCAAGGCAAGGACTGAGGCAAAATTGTTTAATTATCGATAATCGATACATATATCTTACTAACTTACTGGGCATAATTTCGTAAAAATTATTATACAATTCACGTATGCATAAAGGAAGTACATAATTGATATCCAATTAATAATATACCCCATTTCGCTATTGGTTACAGGGTATAAGACATTTAGAAAATCTAGAAAAAACAGGTGAATAAAAAGCGTGTGTAATATATATATATATATGTATGTGTGTGTGTGTGTGTGTGTGTGTGTGTGTGTGAGTGTGTGTGTGAGTGTGTGTGTGTGTGTGTGTGTGTGTGTGTGTTTGCATGTATGTGAGTAACCCGACTGCAAGGAGCCAAAGTCAATTGTCAATTGTAGGGTTGCTGTTGTTCTTGTCGCACTCAGTTGTTGTTGTTGTTGTTGTTGTTGTTGTTGTTGTTGTTGTTGTTGTTCTTGTTGTTTGTTAGCTTCATTATTTGCCGAGTAAAAGTAATGAGACTTTTGTTGCCTTGTTGCGTTGCACATGAGTGCGTCTGTTAAGCTTTGTATTGACACACACACACACACACACACACACACATAGAAGGTTACACCCTCTCTTCAAGTGAGTGTGTGTGTGTGTGTGTGTGTTGTTGTGGTGGCCTTTTGTGTGTTGGCCAAACAAAAGCGCAAAGCGTTGACAGCCAAGGGGTTCAACCCAGGGACAACCAACAACTGCTCAAAATTCAGCTCTTGCGTGTGCTCGACTTTCAGTTACCCTGTACTCATTTCTCAGATAAGCCGACAGTTATTCACACTTACACTCATACTCTCACTCATTTCAACATTTTTAATAGAAAACCAGCGTATATTAAGGCAGCTGCACTCGAGTGTGCTCGACTATGAGATACCCTGCACTCAGTTGTAGGCTACTTACTTTTAGATACCTTAGTCGGTTCTTACACCTAAAATACATTTTGACCAGGGATTAAAATCGTTACCAAAACCGTAATCGTTAACCGGTAATAACCGATTGAAATTGGTAAACCGTAACTGAAATCGTAACCGGAACAATACCTTTTAATTTTACCGAAACCCAAATAAACTGAAATTATTCCAACTGAAATAACCGTTGAGTTTTTAAAGAAAAAGTGTGGAAATCAGCTCAAAAGTATTTTTTTACCATAATTTTTTCACCTGGAATCGATTAAAAAAAGAAAATTAAGTTTTAAAATTTTTGAAAATTTTCAAAAAATGTAAAGGGGTAACTATGCAAAAATCGGGAAATTTTCGAAAACAAATTTTTGTTTCAGAACCATAAAATTGAAATGCAAAGTTAAAGTAGGGTTAATATTATGAAAAATAAGACATTCCTCATGGAAATCGGATGAGCTTTAATAAAGTTGTGCTTGTTGAAAGTCCAAGGAGTTAACATTTTCCGATAATATAGATAATTTACAATAAAGTTTGAATTATCTCAACCAATTTTACAGAGCATGCATCTGAGATATTCAGTCGAAATCAAGTGACACATTGTGAAAAGAAAAGTTGGATTTTAAGTAATACTTTTATTAACAAAATAAATTGCTTTAATTTAAGATTTCAATAAAAATTGTTAAAATTAACACAGATCCGAAATAAAACGAATAAACATTACAATTTTATCCTGCTCCAGGACACTCCATTCGAAAAAGGTATTAAGGTATTATAAGGTATTACTTTTTTGAACATATAATCCTGTTTTTTGTGTTCTTTATTACAGGGTATAACAACAACAAGAAAAAGCAACAACAGTTGGAAGCAAACAAAGTAAAAGCATTTGGAAGTGCACGCCAAAGGCAGAATGCAGTCAGAGTGAGAAAGAGAGTGAGAAGAGAGAGAGAGAGAGAGAGAGAGGGGAAAGCCTTTCAGCTGACCAGCTGGTGATACAAACTTGTAGCTTTCCGGGCAGAGGGGAGGAGAAAAGTGTGGGGAAGGAAGGAAGGAAACTCGCATTACCGATAGAAAATAAATTAATTTTCATAATAATTGGCCAGACACGGCAAATAGACTCGAACCCCCAACCTCCCCCCTCGCTCCGTCAAACGCTTTGCCGCATAGCCGCCAGCCATGGAAGGGGTGCGGGGTGCGGGGTGCGGGGTGCGGTGTGGGTTGATAAGGGGCTGGGGGGCAGAGGGTATCCTTCCGGCAACCCTTTTTTTGGAGCGCCAATAATAATAACATTGTTAACACAACGTGCGCATGTAATAAAATCGTTTATTGAATTGGCCATAAATTTTCCGTAGCTCGCAAACAGCAGCATAAGAGTGCAGCACCCCTTTCACCCCTCCACCCCTCAAGCCACCCCTCCCCTGCCCATCCCTTACCTTAACTGTTCCCTCCCTTTCGCTACTTATCTAACAGCCCTCGCACAAAGTCAAAAGTTGCACTCACTTGGGCAATAGAAACTGACTTCAAAGGGGGGAAAAGAAAAGAGGGAGGGGTCGAGAGCGAGAGAGAAGAAAGAGGAAGAGAAGGGAAAGCGTTGCTTGTGTGGCTTTTCACTCGGCCTTTGTGTGTGTGAAAAAGTTTACAGAAAATTTCAGCTTTATCTCCACGTACACGGAGAGAAAACAAATGCAGTTCAGTTTAAATGAACTCCATTTAAGTATTTCCAATTCTAAAACTGTATATTTGATATAAGCACGAATTACTGAGAATTTGCATTTATATTCTTAAATAATACCAAGAATGATTAATCTTGTTATAAAAACAAAGAATCTTGAATAAGTAAAGCTCTGCATTCACTTAAAATGAGAACGAAAATAATAATAAAATAATATAATAAAATAAAATAAGTTCGGGACTCGGAATCGTCTCGGACTGTTTAAGTCAAATGTCATCTTCCCTCACTTTAAAGTATGAAAATACAAGAATACTTAATTTTTGGAACTTATTCGTACTTAAAATCAATAATAAGATCAATAAACTTGACTTTAGTTATTTCGTATCCAGTGCGAAGTGAAGTTTGAGTGTGAAATGCTCGACTTTTTCGCTCTGTGTACTCAACTCCCCTCTCTCTTTCTCTTTCTCTTTCTCTTTCCGTCACCGTCTCCGTCTCCCTCATTCTCGCTTTGACTGTGGCAATTGAAGACAACTTGCAGCTTTACGAGAAGCTTCTGCTTTGACTTTACTCCAAGCATGTGTCAGGTGTGTGTGTGTGTGTGTGTGTGTGTGTAGTGTGTGTAGTGTGTGTGCAGTGGGTGTGTGAGTTGAACTGTCTAATACTCCTATTCAGACAGATAAGTCCAAGGCTTATGAGAGTGCTTAATGTGGAGCTTTTGTGCCTCTACACACAGCAGAGCTGCGATTAGCTTTAATGAGCTTTAAGCTCATATATTTACAGATCTTGTGATTTTAACGAGAGCTAAAAATTAATCCAAATATAGATAAAGGGAAAGGTTGGACAACAAATATTTTTGATAATTTTTAGTAAAAACCATGTGAAAGCTGAGGTTTCTAAGAGCTTTTAAGCTTTTGTTTTTTAAGATATATAATTCATATTTTATAAAATCAATATAGCAACTGAAGAGTTGAAAACTATATCTTATCATAAGGTATGCATACAAATTTAATATTTACAGTTTAAAGCTGTCAACTTTAAGTTTAAAAATTGTTAAACATAATTTAAAAATAAAGTAAATGAATGCTGAAAAGCTTAAAGCTGAATCGTAAAAAAATAAAGTAAATTAATGTATAAAATAAAGAGGTACAATATCGTAGTATCTAAAGCTAATACTTAACTTTAAAGCAAGCAATTGAGATTAATGTATTTAATGAGCTTTAAGCTTAGATAAAATTAAATTAACGTAGGAGAGAGAGAGAGAGAGAGAAACCAATTGATTTTGTGGCGCTTTGCGAAGTGTTGAAATTTCAAAATGATTTTCGATGATATTTCGCATATCGACCATCTGTCAATGCCAAAATGTACAACGAGACCAATAAGTACAACAAAAGGCAATATTAACTAAGGTTGGACAGAAGAAGATGAAGGGATTAAAGAGTTGCAATGCATCGATTGCATCAGCTTCTTCTTCTTGTTCTTCTTCTTCGTCTTCGTCTTCCATTAATTTGCGACTGCATTTTAAGAACCACACATAAATTGCATGTAGCGCCATTAATAAGCATAAAAGCATTCGCCTTGCAACTGCACCAAGGACCAAGGAGCGAATGAAGGAGCTACATACCTCCTGAGACTATACGACCGTTTCCCATTTCCCATTTCCCCTCATTCGCTTTTCCCTCTTTCCCTTTCAGCATTTCCCGCAGCCAACAATGTTCACTCCTTCCTTTAATCGCTTTTGGGCTCTTTGAGCTTTCTGCTCTTGGGCAAGTGAGCAAGTGGGCAAGTGGGCAAGTGTGCAAGTGTGCAAGTAAGCAAGTGAGCAAGTGGAACACTTCAAATGTTTTCAATGCTGTTCAATAATTTGTGCAAGGACAACGCGACGCGCTGACTAAGAGATAAGCTCCTACACAAAGGACTTGGCCAAAACTAGAGATGTGCACGTGTCCATCGTGGTAAAAATAATATAAAAAAATAAATAAGAAATATATAAAATATAAATATATATATAAATGTAAAATATATAAAAAATAAGTAGAAAATAACAAATAATAAAAAAAGTTTGCTGAGAGCGGAATGAAAATTCGTACTACATTTGAAAATCAAGAGCATAAAAAATTACTGCATACATTTAGGCGCTTGCATTACTTACAAACTTAAATCAGCTATAACTTTCACATAACTCATCCGATTCTTATGTGATTAAGTAGAATGATTGTTAATAATTTAATGCAGCATTAAACAACATTCAAACTGTTTGATGTCTGAAAAGTGGTGACTGGTATCAAATTTGTAATGCTTCGTCAGCTGTTTGAGCTCGTGACACGACTTGTGCTCATTCCTAGCTCGTGAGGCGTCTTTTGGGATTAGAAGTGAGAAAAGAACGAGCTTCGCCTTCAAGTGTTGTGCAAACAGCTGCGTTACGAGTACTCATTGATCTTAAAACGAGAATCTTAAACGGTCAAAGCAAGCCGAAGTCATTGCCATTGCAAAATTAATGCTTTTAATTGTTTGCTAATTATTCAATGGTGAGAAGGAATCTCGATTTCCGTTTTGGGGCATTTTCGGAATTCTTTATGGTTTGGTAACTGCAGAGTTGACATTCCTCAATACTAAATACTCCAGCTGTAAGTGATGAATGGACAACAACAACTGGGACTACAAAAAAAATGGGAAAAAAGAGGACTATAAGGATAACAATAGATGTGAGCCTCTGTGAATGTCCTGGCGCTTACTTGACTTTTAATATGTTAAACTGTGGACTCGACAGCGCACAAAAGTGCGGCATGCCAGGCATGTGGAATCCGGAATTCTTAGTCCACATGACGGGGCCGAAGCGTACTTCATAAAATGTACGCAAAAAATGAATGCAGAGGAGAGAGGAAGAGTGGGAGAGTGGGAGAGTGGGAGTGGGAGAATCGGTTTCCCGGACTCTACAGAAGATAGCATACAAAAGCAAGTGCACAAAACTGAAAACTGTAGCCAAGCACTTTTTGATTTATGGACTAGTTGGCGGCATGAGGGAATCGGGGAGGAATCATGCAGGATTCCCTCCTCCCCCCCCCCTTTTGCTGGTTAGTCGTTTTTAGGGCCGCTCGGAAGTGTAGACAATTTGTTAGAGTTTATACAAAAACGCAGGCCGCTTTGGGCAACGAATGATGGTTTCTCTATTTCCATTTTCATTTTCATTTTCATTTTTTGTGTTTTCTCTATCTTTTTCTTTTACTTTTTACCGAGGGCTAAGAGGGTTGTGGTAGGGCGAGGATGGGTTGGGGGGTTGACTTGGGGCATATAAAACATGAGTGGCATTTTATTTTAAAGTAGCTCAAACAAATGCCCAGGCTTTTGTGGAAAGTTGGAACTAATGATTTTCACTTAGCCCAGGACGTCAGAGGGGCCAGTGGAAGCGGGGCGGCGGAGTAGGAGGGGGAGTGGTGAGCCAGCTTCGTCATCTTCTTGTTCTTCGACTGCTTCTGTAACGTACAGATGCCTGGCACAGATTTACATGACATTATGTCATTGTTGTTGTCTGCTTTTATGACGTCAATTATGTTTATGAATGTCTAAACAAAAACTTCCATGAAGCCTTCATCCTGCTTATTGTCCTTGTTGTGAATTCAGACACACAGACACACACACACACACACACACATATGCTGAGTATGGTGTGTAGTTTGAGTTTAAGTGAATTTATTACCATGAGCAAAATTTATTTAAGCAGTCAAATGCACGTGAAGTGCATCTCAAGAAAGCTGTCACACGGTCTCAGCTGACGTCAAAGGCGATACAGAATTCAGTAGACAGGAGACGGGGGACGGGGGACGGGAGACGGGAGACAGCGGACAGTAGCTCAGAGCGAGAGCGAGAGAGAGAGAGAGGGCAGAGGGAGGGCAGAGGTGGGTTTAAAAAGGGGGTCAAAAGGGCAGCAAATACTGCAGGCTCAAGGGGATTTATCTTTTTCTATATATATATATATGTTTGCAGCAGCAGGGTGCCTCATGTATGGCAATCAGGAATCGCAAATATGAGAGTTTAATAAAAATAAATTCGAGTCAAAGTCCTATACTATTTGTGGTTAGGGACGGAATCAACTTTTCATTTTAATCTTTTTTATTGATCAAAAAATATGAAAATAAATACCAAAACTCAGTAAATACCAAAACTACTTGAAGTAAGATAAAAGATAAGCATAAAAGTATTAAAGTCTTGAAGTCGTTCAAGTTCAGGGTCTGAGATAATTCCCATTTCCAAGGGACTAGCACCTTTAAGGCTGGAATAAATTCTGTCCAGAGAACTCCTAGTTTCAAGAGCCTTCATTCCTTTTATTTGTTCACTTGATTAAAGCTGGAAGACAGCTGAGCTGCCGAGATTCAAGACACAGAAATCGAAGGTAGAAACTTTTGAATTTTGTAGCTTGCCCTCAATTTGAAGTGACAATTTTCGTGAGAGAGTCGCCCTAATGTGGAATGTGGAATGTGGAATGTGGAGTGTGGAATGTGAAATGTGAATGCACACGGAAGGACATTGACAGTGACAGGGCCATATAAAGCGCACTTGTGCCAATGACTGACATCTTGCACATATACATGCATACATGCATACATACATAGATACATACATACATACACATACATAGATACATGGATACAGCCCCTGTACACTCACGGACACATGGATAGAGCAAGAGACACGTTTCTCACTTGGGGGCAATGCAAATTCAAAGCTGCCCTTTCTCCTCTTTCTCCTCTTCTCATTTCTCTTTCTCTTTCTCTGCTTTCTCTCTTCACTTCGTCTTCTTGTTGTTGCGGGAACAGCAGCTCTCAGTCAGTTCCCAGACGTAATGTTAGCTGAAAGAAGGTAGAGAGAGACAGAGTGAGAGAGAGCGGGGGAGAGAGAGAGGTAAAGAGAGAGAGAGAGTTCCAAATCAAATCAAATTCCCGACAACTAGCAACAAGAACAACATGAATAACAATAACAAGAAAACACGCCGAATATTGAATACCCTTATATTCCATATTTCATCTGATCGTCTCTAAGTTGCCCATTTAGCTATTTGATAAACTGATAAGATTTTAACTCAATTATTGTGAACAAATTTCAAATAAATTGTAATTTTTCACACAAAACAGATTGGTTTTTAACAGATCGTCAAGATATCTAAATATATGAGAAAACTGAAAATACACAGAAATAAATATGTTCACTTCAAGACTGTCATAACTAATAAAAGAAATACAAATAATGCAGAAATATTATTTTCGCCTTGTTCTATATCTATATAATTATATCTTGAATACTTTTCAATTTGAAAACTTGAAATCTGTTTTTCTGAAAATGATATTTAGAGTGATATATAATTGGCATATTTTATTGTTACACATCTCCTGTTCAATTCATAATACCCTTGGCAAGGGTATAACAGGTGAGTTGAGTTTCGGACAACTGAACAAAATCTCCGTTAGAGGCGCAAGTCACAATTTCAGTTGCCACTCGAAAGTTGTTGTTGCAGTTGTTGAAGGTGTCAAAGGTGTCAAGGTCATGTTGCATGCAACTGTTTCAACTGTTGCAATTAGTGCAGCGCAAAAAGCTGACACCAAATGCGCAAAACTCAATTGTCCATCTCTTCCTTCGTCAATATCCTTTCAACATCCTCAAAATCGCTTTAGTCACATCTAAGTACAACTCGGAGAGTGTGTGAAGGTGTGTGTGAAGGTGTGTGTGAAAGTGTGTGTGTGTGATAGTGTGCGTATTACGCTTTTCGCACGATTTATTGTCGAGTGCTTACTGCCCCTCCCTCCCTTGCTCACCGCCCCTCTTCGAGTGGCCACGCCCCATTGAAGAAGACTTCAATTCCGTTGAGTTGAGTTGAGTTGAGTTCAGTTCAGTTCAGTTCGAAGGAGGCGCACCTACAATTTCCGCCATGTCAACTGCACTTTGCATGAGTGCGTCCTCCACACACACACACAAACACACAAACACACAAATATACATATATATATATATAAAAATATATATGTGTATATACCTCACACATGCACAGATACCTCATATCTCAGTCTTTAGTTCTTCTACTTCTTCCTTTAATTTTCTGCTTTCTATCTCCAATTTTTGAATTTTTTTTGTACCCTGTAGTCAAAGATGCAGGGTATCTAAGTTGTGTCATCGTTTTTGTAATTGCTGCATTTGTTTGTGCTTCTTTAGGATCTTTCAGATATTTTAGCTCCTGCTGTTCCCAATGCTCTATCAGTTATTTTTTGGTTAGTGACAGTCAGACGCACAAGCAAAATTCAGCACTAACAAAAAGTGAAGCAGAAAACACTGTGAATATTCTCGTAAAGCTCGCGGTGTCGGCGACTTTTTTATTCTTTATTGCTGGCTGGATCGACGCAAGACTCAAATGATGATTTTAGTTTTAGATGTTGTGTTCCTAATCGGGAATTCAACATCGGTAGTAGTTAAAACTGAATCCCTCAAACAATAAATCGATCCTGCTCCAATTGCAATTCACTAGACTGACCAATAAATTGAAAAAAAAAATTATATTTAGTATAAAAAATATATTCAACCATTACCAATATCGATTAAATTTTACTTGAATTTTGTATATGCTTTTTTATATGCTTATTAATCAAATTTTTATTTTAATTTTGGTCATTTTAATAAATAAATAAATAAAACCCTTGCTCTAATCTTTTTAAAATTTGAAAATTGTTGTGGATATTAATGAATTCATTGGTGATTTGCAATTTCCGACTTCAAGCTCGCTGTTCATTATTGACTTGCATCACAGCACACAACTATGGACAGGGTATCTGCCAGTCGGGCATACCCAAGAGCAGAACTCTCGGTTGTTGTTCCGTGGCGTTTTCCACTTGATTTACAAAACTCAACGCTGTGGCTGCCACACAACAATAGGAAAACCACATTCGACTGACTGACTGACTGACTGACTGACTGACTACTGTTCCCCCCTCTTCCACCCAGTCACTCCCCCTTCTTTCAACCCCCTCCCCCCCCCCTCCCCCTCCGCTGCTGTTGCTGTTGCTTTTCCTGTTCGCTGTTGATTTATATGCACGCCGATTCGACGTAATTGAAGACGTGATCGAAATTCAAATTTTTGATTTTTAGTCCTCGTGACTGCATTTTACATTGGCAAAGCCCCAGCCCCCCTCAGTTCCCCCCTCCTCATCCCTCTTGTGACCTTAGCTCTAGTTCTATCTATAGACCTAGCCCTATTTGTACACTCAGAAAAACCTTTTTCCCAAACATTTAATTTCAGCTAATTTATGCCTTAAAACTCATTTATTTTACATCAGCAAATATTGTTTTACTTGATTAATTTTTCAGTAACTTTTACGTTAAAAATGTGTTATTGTTTAGCATTTTTTTTCTAGTTTAATAACATTCAGCTATTTTTTCAGTTTTGTTCCTTTGAATTCTCAACTGGTTCTAGCGACATAAAGGTGACAAGCTGCATCTTTATTAATAAAATATTTACAAAAAAAAAACTTGACCTAACCCGTCAAAAATAAAAACTTTTTCTTCATCTGTCACTTTAGGTTCGTTTCTAAAGCTGTAGATATTTTTCGGTTTTTTTTCGGTTTTTTTTTGGTGTATCCTCTCGATTTCCCCAGACTTCATTTTCAGCCACCTCCATTTGTTCCACACATTCGCATTCGTCTGGGGCTTAATGCGATTTTTGGTTTATGCTCAACTTGGCTCACTTCCCGACTCCCCCCGCCCCATATCCCTTTCTTTTACCCGTTTCTCATGCACTCTTCTCTCTTCCCTCTCCCACGTTCCTCTCCCTCTTCACTCGCTATCCAATCCTCATGTTAATGTCACATTACGTTTCATTTTATTTCAATTTAAATTTCGTTGCTTTTTTTTGTGTAGTTGAAATAATTTTCTTTTTTTTGTTTGGCCAACAAGTGAACAGTTCCCCCCCCCCCCCCTTTTCCACCCCCTTTGCTCTTGCCACCTGTCGCTTTGCATTTACTCATTCAATTTTTAAGACTGGCATTTTGTCAATGAACTGGGCTAACTCCCCTCTACCCTTTGCCCTCCCTCTCTCTCTCTCTCTCTCTCTCTCTGTCCCTCTTCTTCGTTTTAGACCCTTCCACATTTCGAACTATAGTCGCCACATCCTGCGGCTTACCAACGACCCGCAAATCATTGAAAGCTTTGTCAATTTCACATTCGATCAGTTTGAAGGCACTTGACATTTTATGGCCTCCATTAGCTATGCCATAGGACTTGTCACAATCCAGGACATAGCTAGAATTTATATCAATTAAATAAAAATCATCAATTTAATTTAATTTTAAATTCATTTTATTTAGTTATTTTAAATATGTATTCATATTAATTTAATAAAAATCAATACCTATAATGGTTTTCTAACTTAAAGCTTAGCTTATCGAGCTTTTTCTAATGCTTTCTTTTAAGGGTTATAACATTGTGTTAGGTGTGATTAATTAACGTGAGCTTTAAGAAGCTTTCGAAGCTTTCAGCAGCTTTTAAGCACTTTCAACAGCTTTTTTTTTAGAGATGTTTTTATTCAGAATTGGAACTAGTGTATTTAAAAGTTGTATAACTAACTCTCATTATCTCCCCACTTCTCTCTCTCTCTCTCTCTCTCTCTGTCTCTGTCTCTGTCTCTCTTTGTCCCTCTCTATTTAGTCTATGCGGCGACTATCTCTGAATTCACAGTGCCGTCATGGCATTCAGTATCTTTCCAACTTTGTTAAATCAGCCATGAAAACGGATTGTCGTCTGTGTCCTGTGTCTATCCTTCTCTCTCTTTCCGTCTCTTTCTCCCTCTCTGTCTCTTGCACTGTCTGTCTGTGTATTTTGCATTTGGTTTGCTCATTTGACTTGGGTGCCGACTGACTCACTGACTGAGTGATGGACTGACTGAAGGACGTGACCTGCTGTCATGTCTAAAAGCTTTCAATAATAATGACAGAACGAGAGCGAGCGAGAGAGAGAGAGGGAGGGAGAGAGGGAAAGAGAGCGAGTGAGATGGGGGAAGTTGGAGCTATTGCTTATTAACATCGGCCCCTCTCCTCGTCCTCGTCCTCGTCCTCGTCCCCTGCATGTCCTGTGCTTCTTGGGGATTATGTCTCGACTCCTCGACATGCCACACGTCTTGCCTCCTCTCTCTCTCTTCCCCACTGCTTCTCTCCCTCTCTCTCTTTCTCCTCGCCACTCTTGGCGTTAACTTCAACACCTGTCGCTAGCCCCAACCCCAATTCCATGTGACACATACACTGAGCAAAAGGCTGTAAACCTCCAGCATTTTTAGAGAACATTTATTCATATTAATTTTAACAATGTTGTCAATTAATCAAATTAAACACTGAAAACAACTCCGATTATCATTCAAATCTTTATTTTTATTTTTAATTACAATGATATATTTATATAAAGTATCTAATATCTTTAAACTCAAAGTCTTGGAGACAACTCTCTTTCCAGCCCGAGTAATAAAATTGGCTATTTTCACTTTTGTGCATAAATAATATTGAAATCTATTTGTCGTGGAATTTGTGTCCTAATTATAAATCATATTTTTAAATTATGAATGTTTTGAATATTTTGAATATATTTTGAAACAATGCTCGAACGAAATCCTTTGGTCCATGGGGTATATAAACCGGCTCGTAAGTTGCTCCGCTTTTCTCACAGTGTACACCTTGCTCCAGCAAGGGTATGCCCCTCATTATCTACCTTCCCCTCCCCGCCCCCGCACCCACCACACCCAGCCACCCTCATCCCCATTTAATGCTAGACAGATGCTAATTGTAAATTGTTCCGTTGTCAGCAGTCAGAATCAGCGACACAAACTTCAGTTTAGTTCAGTTCCCATTGTTGTTGTTGTTCTTGGCCGTATGTGTAGTAAACACACACACACACACACACACACACACACACACACACACACACACACACATATGTCGTTGTGTTATGCTTTTGTCTTAATATTTACATAATTGTGGTTAAAAGTAGCTTTTAAGATGTTTTTAACTGGCAAATGGAGAAAAGCATTTTCCACACACACAGACACACACATTTACCCTTTCCACCATCCCCTGCCCCACTCATTCCCTCTCTCTCTCCCTCTCTCCCTCTCTCTCTTTTCTCAACTCGATTTCGCGCTTGCCATTTACCAGCTTTGCTTTTCTATCTATTTTCTGTGCTGCATTTAATGGCAACAACAACTGACAAATGTGTTGGCTGACATTTTATTGTCCTTTGCCCCCACCCCTTACTCCACCCCTTAGCCAGTCCTTACCCCACCCCTTACCTATCCCTTACCCACACCACTTACCCCACCACTAACTTCACCCAACCAGTTTTATGGCTTGACATTTTAATAAAGGGGCCATGCGAGGGTGTGAGTATTTCCACAAAACAACAACAAAATCAGTATAAATGTGCTCGACTAGCAGATACCCTGTACTCATCTTTAAAATGTTCTCACACAAACTAACAGAAGAACATTTAATAATATTGTATTGAAAAACAAATAAAAGTATTGCACTTATTGGACAAATTTTTCTTGTCTAACTTCCACGTTTATTATAAAACCGTTGTGAAATTTTTAGAAATATTAGATAACATTTTAATATATGAGCCTGCAATAGATCGAGCTTATGTCTGTCAATACTTGGATTATAACTCACTTTAACAAAAAAAGTGTTAAATTGACAAATATCAAATCCCTAGCTTTCACAGATCTGAAGTCATCTCAAAAATTGATGCAGATCGGAAGTATTTTAACACGATAAACAGTTAGTCAAATAAGTATTGTAACAAAATACTAAAAATCACTTAATCCAAAAAATTATTCTTTTTTATTTAAATTTTCAAAATTAAATAAGAAAAATTCAAACAAAGAAATAATAATATCGATTTGGTTAAACTACAGTAAGTCAAGTAACTTTTCTGACAGCAAAAGTCACACTCCCATAACTCGAACTTCTTCTTAATAAAATAGACGTTATATTTTGAACTTGTCGAAACAAAATATAAAACGCAAATATGTTTGAAGTTTTGTATTCTGTCAAAACAATTACTTGACCAAGTGTAAGCGCAATTACGCAAAGCTAAAACTCCTCATATTGCACATTTTCAATGGGCACGGGGTATAAAAATAGCAACAATTTCTGGCATTTATTTGGTTTTTGTCTACACACACACACATACACACGCCCACGCACACACACACACACACACACACACACACAACCAAAAATAGTTGGAAAATATTTTTGGCTAACCTCAAAACATTTCATTTGCCATTTGTTGCTGTTGTTGCGCAAATTTGTTGCTGGGCTTAAAATATTGAGAGGCAAAAGTTGTTGCCACAGGCAGCAGGCAACACTTTACAGGGGCGGGGAAACCCCAACCCCCTCTCCCCCTTCATCCCCTCCCCACTACCGTTCACCTCTTTTCCCACAGCATTCTCCATTGCTTCCCCTCGCTCCTCTTTTGGCTCCTTGTCCCTTGTTTAGATCGTGCTATCAAAACGTTTACGCAACTGAACGATTGTCTATGTATGTGTGTGTGTGCGTGTGTGTGTGTGTGTGTGCGTGTGTTTGTGTGTGTTTTCCTTTTTATGTTGCATCAACAGCAATGCCGATGCCACAGCCGCAAAAACTTTAACTTTTAGCAACTTGTTTCGTCCATTTCTCTGACTCCCCTCGCTACCTCTATCCCTTTCTCTCTCCCTCTCTCTCCAATACCGAAGCCACATAAGGCAAAATTGTGGCAAGCCAAAAGCTCAAAGCGTGCAAACGCTTCAGTGATAATATCTAAACACAAAAGCCTCTCAAAGAAGCGAGGAAATCCTTACAATGAAAAACTACTCGTAATAAAATATATTTAAATTTCAGATGAATGCATTTCTCCTCAGATTGGAAATGGAGAGCACTAATCGGTCTGCAAATATCTCAAAGAAAGATTATAAAACCATTGACTTAAATGACTGAAAATTGCAATTAGTTTTAGCCAAAATATGCATTCATTGATACATCGAATTCAAGACCACAAGATATTTACATTTCGTTTAATATTTAATAAGTAGGTACAAATAATGAGTGAACAGACTCCGATACTTTTGTGTAAATAGCTTAAGAGGTAACGAGTAAATTATAATTAATAGCGAGTGGGGAATAACGAGTTGTGCCTATGAAGACTTCAAGTGTCAGCACTAAAGAAACGAGTTGAGAATGTTAGTTGAAGCAGATATCAAACAACGAGAGAGCAGTAGCGAGCATAAAGTAAATAGCGAGTAATGTGTGGGAATAATTTAGAGAATCAGTAAGTACTTCAGCGAGTAACGAGTGACGTATAAAAAAAAGTAAGCATCTGCCAGAAGAAGTTTTTGTTATGTTTTTGAGTGAAAGTAACGAGTAAATAGAATAAGAGAAAACGATGGAAAATAGTTGTTTAAATAGTGACGAGTAACGAGTAACGAGTAACGAGTGACGTGTTATGAATAGCAACTAACTAATGAAAGAGTAAAATTGACAAAAAAAATACAAGACAGAGCTTTTGCAGTAAAAGTAACGAGTAAAGAGCAACGAGTTGAAATTATTGAGTAGAGAAACGAAGAAAATCTGTTAACTTGAGATCTCGTTAGTAATCTTGTTGCCTTTGATTGAGTAGCTTCATAATTAGTTGACTGTGTCAAAGTGTGAACATAAAGTGATTTGAAGTCGAGAAGATAATACATTCATATATCGAAATGAGCCTAACACCAAAAGTTTCCCTTCTGCTGCTCTTCTTTGTGTTGTTCGTGCTCTTCTTTGGCGTGTGGGGTAAGAAGCGTAAGAGAGGTCCCCAGATATCAGCGATAGTCCCCGTCTTTTAATCCAGGTTCCTCTTTAATCACAGCACTTCTTGGAGGCTATCCGACAGAGGAACAGCATCAAGAGCAGAAAGACTTTACTCGCCAGAAGCGCGGACTTCAAGGTAGACTTGAAAGTCTTAACTTTGAGTTCATTAATTTGATAAAAGCTTGAAATCTCTTGACAGGCTTCAGATCGCACATTAGACGCTTAGATGCGAATGAGGATACGAATGAGGAATTGAACAATCAAGAGGACTTACATCACGTCGACATTCAAGTCACTAACCTGGAGGAGGCGGAACAGGAGGATCACAACAAGGATCAAAAGGTCAAACAGGCGCTGATGAAGATGATGAATAAAAAACTAAAAGAAACTAAAGTTGGTGAGTCATAAGCCCATGAGAGTATTTTGGTGTGATTTGATTGAACTTCCTTTTCTCATAGCCTCCAAACAACGGCGACACTTCGATAATGCGCCCGGCTTGGATTTTCGACGGGAATTCGCCAGCGATGAGCCCAATCCCTACATTGAGAATCTGCGCAATCGTTGTGAGCAGTCTTGAGTTCCACAATCTTCAAATCTACAATCTACACATATTCTAATATCCTTGCAAGCCTGCCTGAAACCCCTATACAGTTCAGGACAAAGTGTGGTCACAATTCCAACTAAGATTCAGATCTTTTCTTTTGCTTGTCAAAGAAAACTGAAATATAAATCAAAATGAGAAATAATTGCAATAGGTTAAGAAAATATTAATAATAACTTTTAAATACTCAAAAGTGTGTGAAATGAGAAATTGGATAATGATATTTAATACGTAATCTTTTTACAATTAATGTAGGCAACTGTAAACTAATAAAGAATTAATATTTAAATTAATTAGCAATGAAATAAGCTTAAGCAAAAACGAAAACACACTGTCAAATTGAAAGTCGAAAACAAATGAAAATATTATATTTCTGCTTTGCTTCTGTAATTGTTTCTCTAGAATGTTAAATGCGTTTTCCTATCTTCAGTCAAAACAAAGACCATTAATTTTTGTTGAGGAAAATTGAAAATTGCGCTGCGTGGCGTGTCAAATTGGAAAATTCATTTCATTTGCTTCAGATGCTCAATTATTGTGTCATTGAGGCGTCATCTACTGTCCAGCAGAGCTGTCGGAAATCTATAGAAATAATATTAAAAATATTACGTGTACACCTTAACTTAAATAAAAAGGAATAGTAGACCTTAAACTAAGATTGTGGTCGAGAACGAAAAATTCTTGAAAGTAGAGAAAATCATCTTGATTAGAAATTAAAAGAATCATTTGGGTTGTATATTAAAAACAAATAAGTCACATTTGGAACTTTCACTTTTCATAACATTTCAAAATGACATTTCAATTTAAATGTAAAATTTAAAGATAAGGATTACAAATAAAGGATTGTCGTTTGGGATTAACTACAGGGTATCATTGGAATACTTTTAAATTTTCGCCTAGCTTTAATGCGCCGCGTCGCATTGATCAGCATTTTGGGCCAACTCGGAAACGGCTCAGAGGGAGAACTCGGCAATTTGTGTGGCAATTACCCGCGATTAAAGAGTTGAAAAACTTTGCAATGGCCAAGTGAAGAGAGTGAAAGGGCAGGGGACGATTGAATGGATAGGTGGAGGGGGGTAGGGGTTGCTGTAACTGTAGTTGGGGCAGCTGTTGTTGGCGCGATAAATGTAATCAAATTTAATTTCGACAAATTGCTTTTGAATTACGCGACCTTCGACGCTGGCGCCGCCTCGTGGCACCGAAAGAGTTGCGAAATTGTTAAAATAATAATAACTTGTGTGTGTGTGTGTGTGTGTGTGTGTGTGTTGTTGTGTGTGTGTGTGTCTGTGTGAGAGTCGCATAGTACAATTGCCACAATAACAACAGCAATTTGCGCTTGAAATGATGAAAACAAAGTGAAGCGAGGCAAAGAAGACACAAGAACACAGACAGCGTTCGCCACGGCGTATACGTAATCATACAAATTATGATTCATTTACACACACACACACACACAGACAGCAGGGAGAGGATGAGTGAGAGGGAGAGAAAGAGAAAGAGGTAGCTGATTGGCCATTTGGCTTAAATACAAAAATTAATTTGATTGAACCTCAACGCAGAGCTGAAAACTTTTGTGTTTTCCGTTTTCCGCTATCAGTTTTTCCATTCGCAACTTTAAGCAAATACAAATTTTCGGGCGAAATTTTCTGATTATTTAGCGAATGAAAATTTCAATTGAACAAAACCACAAAAGGTCAAAAGTTCACTTTAAAGTTGCATTTGAATACATTTTCGAATTCATTACAAATCAAATTCCAATTCAAATATGACTATACAATTTTTACTACTTGTTGTTTTAATGAAAAAGTTATGATAATAAAAATAATACAAAGTTTAACTTGATGTGTTTTAGCTTTCCCAAATTTGTTTTACTTAGTTGATATTGGCTTTTGTTCAAAATATTTCAAATATATATGAAATCAATCTGAATGTGTTGACTTACGATATTAGTTCTTCAATAAAGTAGAAGGAGAGACAGAGATAGATCAAATAAACATAAATATCCAAAATGTATTTGGAACTAAATTCCCTCCATGAACTTTTTCTGCATAAAATGGATGCAAAATGCTCATTTTGCAAATATTTATTTTTGTCCTTTTTTTAATCAGCCTTTTTTAGGCAATTTTCAAATTGTTGAATCCAAACTAAGATTACAAGTTGGTATTGCGGATAAATAAAGGGCAGAAAACAAATCGAGTTGATCAAAGAAACGAAATATAAAAAATGTGCAGCTAATTTGCTTGAACAAACAACTTGATGTTCTTTCTCTCTCTCGCTCTCACTCTCTCCTTTTCCCTCTCTCTTTCTTTGCTTTCTTTCTCGCTTTATCAATCTCTTGTGTTTATTTTTTGGGTAATTTACATGCAAACAATTGCTTGATCCTTTTTGGGGCATCATCAACTGACAATTTGACATCATTGGCATCCTTTCTCCTCTTTCTCTCTCACTCTATATATATCTCTGTCTTTCTCTCGCTTTCTCTCTCGCTGACTACGCATTTACATTTGGACAACTGGCAAAAAGCAAGTGAAGAGCAAAAAAGTCAAACTAATCTAACAACTGCTAACAACAACAGCTACCCCTTCTCCCTTCTCCCTTAGCCCAACCCTCATCCCCTACCCCCTATCAACCCCTTGCCCTTCACCATCGACTAGCCTTGCCGCCCACAAGCCACGCCCACCGCGCGACCAGCGGCGAAACGTCCAATGGCCCAAGGACAGTGCTTAGAGAGCGGGAGAGAGGGAGAGAGTGATGAAAGGAGCGAGAGGGAGTGGGAGAAGGGGTAGCGATAACCTCCTCCCCTCTCCCCCCCGTTACTTCTCTCGTCTAACAGCTTTGTGCAAGTTGCCTAACAAAGCATTTTGCAGTTGGCAAATATATATAAATATCTGTCTATATCTCTCCCTCTATGTCTGTGTGTGTGTGTGTGTGTGTGTGTGTTTCTGTGTGTGTGTGTGTGTGTGTGCAAATACGTTGACAATTTGCGTTTGTCAGTTGTTGTTTTAATTAGAAAACTTTTTTACCAAACAACAGCAGCAACAACAAAAACAACAACAAATGGGGAAAAACTCAAAAACGATTTTGAACACCACAAACTTCCGTCACACCCCTCGCTGCCCCATCCCCCATCCCCCCATCCCCCCTCCGACCCCTTTTCGGGGCCCTTTCCCCTTTCCTCTAGCCCTGCAGTTGTAGTATTTGTATTATTTGCATTTTCTATTTGATTTTGTTGTTATATCTTTGTTTTTTTTGCTATAAATGTTTTGTTTTTGCTGCTTTTCCGTTGAAACACTCAAATGAATAATGAATTTCTGTTCATTTCAGTTCGTATTTCATTCATTTTCAAATACCCTGTAAGCAAAACCAAATAACAAGTAATACAAAAATTAATGTCAATTAAGTTTTATATTATAAACATTAATTTCAATAGATTTAAAATCAGTCTGCATCTAAAATGGAACATTAATTAATTGTAATTTTTCAGTTTATTAATTTAATTTTACTTTTACAATTTTTATAATTTTACATTTCTGTGGAAATGTTTTAAAATTTACTTATAATTAACATGTCTATGTTTTATTCAGAATGAAATGTTGCAATTATTTAATGTATATTTTAAAGTACTTATTTAAAAGTACTTTTATGTAATTTTTATAATTTTTAATTTTTAAATACTGAAAATTAAAAAAATTTTTGAATACCCCAGATTCTAAATTCTTAATTTTGAATTTTACTTTTTATCCTTTCAGTTAAAATTTAAATATAATTACTACATTTTAAATTAATTCTGTATTGCTTGATTTGACTTTAATTTTTACTTTAATCTTGACGTTAATAAAATAAAATAAAAAAAATTATATCTGAAATAAGTCATTACAGGGCATTTACTAGTCGAGCATACTCAACTGTCTTTAATCAAATCTCCGTTGCCCTCGGTACAGTTGTGTTGTGTTTAGCTTTGGTTTCTTGCATTATCTTCATATATCATGGCTCAACTAAGAGAGAAATGGATATAGTGATAATAAAGGAGAGAGGGAGAGGGAGAGAGAGTGGGATAGAAAGCCAGTTCCACACACAAATACACACAAACAGAAAAGAATTGCCCAAAAAAAATCAACTTACATAGTTAAGTACTGCTCTCTCTCTCACTCTCTCTCCCTCTCTCGCTCTCTCTCTCTGTCTCATTGGCAAAGATGTTGATGAAGATATGCAGTAAACAGTGCATAAGTCCAAAAACTCGTACAGAGAAAACAGAAATAAAAATAGTGAAGAAGAGAAGAACATAAAGAAGAAGGAGAAAGGGAAAGGGAAGCGCAAGGAGGAGAATAAAAATAAGGAGATAGCAAAACGATTTTTATGTTTATTTTGCAAAATTAAATCCAACGTTTTAGTTTTATGGGGTGAAATTTGCTTTGTTTGCAGAATAAGGCATACTCGTATACCCTGCTGCTTTACAGCGAACGGGTATACTCGTTGCATCAGCCAGCTGGACACCAAATCAGACCATATCAATAGCAAGAAAAGAGAGGAATTCAACGACGAAAAAGCCAATTTGTACCAAACAAATTTGAAGGTACTTTATTGAAGTGGAAGTAAACTTATTAAACAGCATTTAAATTATAGATTTTACACCTAAAAAGTTTTCAATTTATCTGTTTGTTGAATGTTTTAGTTTTTAAGTCAATGTTCACATTCTATTTTGTTAAAATAATTTTTATAAAATATAAAATAATAAATTGAAATAACAAATGAATTAACCTTTAAGTTTTATATGAAAATTTTTAAATCTAAAATATCAACACTATCTGTTCTGTGTGTGTCTTGTTTAATTCCATTTTAATATTTGTATCTGTTGAGAAAACTGTTGAAAATTAAAAGTTTAATTTCAATCATGAAAGTTCAGCTAGTTGTCATGTGGTTTTTCCGTGCGTTGCACAGTTGATGAGCAAGTTTTGTGTCAGCCTTTAGATGGAAAAATGGAAGTAAGAAAAGCAAACAGCGTACAAATAAAAACGCAACACCCATTGACAGTGTTGTATCTGTGAGTGTGTGTGTGTGTGTGTGTGTGTGTGTCTGTGGATATGGCATTGCGGTTTGTTGTCAATCTCGTTAGAAACGAATCCTTTCGTAATCCTTGTGCTTCAGCTGCAGCTTTGCGTTATTTTCGTTACTTTGCCCTCAAGCATCGACCAACAACTGAAACTCTCCACCCCCAGCGTGACTCTCACACACACACAACACACACACACACACACACTGACAGTTCATGCGTTGTCTGCTTAATCCGGCGGCACTATCAAGATAGAAAATGAAGCTAGAGCTCGAGTTGAAGCTGTAACTCTGGTTGCGAGTGGGGCAATCAGCAAGTTCCGCACTTTCCCAATCCCCTCAGCCCCCTACCCCTTAACACATATACCACCCTCCCCCCCCACTCGCCTCCATCTTCAGTTTGTCACGCTTTTGGCTTGGCTCCTTTTCAATTTCAGGCCATGGGCTCTGCGTAAATCCCAAATAAGAAATTGTTTTTCAACTTATCTGCAAGCATTTCATTTGATTCCATTCCATTCCATTCCCTTCTAGTCCATTCCATTCCGTTTCAATTCATTTCATGCCAAACGACCGAATAATTCGCATTTCATTCAACTAATTATTACAGTCAACGCTCGCTAATTACACTTCACAACATCCTTAAAATAACGAAACTTATTCAGTTAGTTTTATTTTCTACATATTTATTTGATTTCCTTTTGCTCTCTTTAATTTTGCAGTTTTTGTTAAATATTTTGTTGATTTTTTTATAATTTTGTTAATTTGAACTATTCTAGAATTTAAAAATATAACAGAGTTTGACAATCGACCCACTGCCAAAAGTTATTTTAAGCCACAAATAAAAATGAAATGAATAAACAATTATTTAGAATAATTGAATAACATATTAACAATTTTTGCAAAATATAATTATTAATAATTATTAGTAATTATTCAATATTTTTAGTTACATATGTTAAAGCTCTACCTTCCGATCGGTATATAAAATGCCACTTGCATTCTTCGCAATGTTTCGTCACTAGCGTGGAGTGTTGTCCATGGTGAATTGGCTCCGTGTGGCACTTAGCGAGTAAACACTGTGCTGTCATGGTTCTTATCTAAGTTGACTAGTTAACCACTTACTTAAAAATGTTAAATGCCAACAACAACAATAACAAATCTGGCTATTTATCATTTGGCCTGCCCGCTGTGTGTGTGTGTGTGAGGGTGCGAGTGTGTGTGTGTGAGGGTGTGAGGGGTTGTAAGGTGTTCTAAGGGGTTGTGAGGGGTTCGTGTGTTTGCCCTAAATATGATTGATGACACCTGTCGCGTTACGTAATCGCTGCCATGTGCACATGCTTATGAGCCGTCAACTGTCTGTTCTCCACCCTCATCCCTTTGCCCAACCCCCCAACCCCCAACCACCAACCCCCAACCCTTAAACGTTAAACATTTCACATTTTTACAGGTGTGTCGAGTGTATTAACACTTTGTTGACTGACACGTTGCATGTGTAGCACGACATAAGGAACTTGTTTATGATGCGAATCTGGGAAAGGGAATTCGAATTGGGAAATGGGAAAGGGAAGAGTGCTGAAGAGGGGTGGGGCGGGGAGGGGAGCAGGGAATGTGTGGGTCGGATTATGGATTGACGGTGTGTGTGTGTGTGTGTGTGTGGTTACGTGATTTAGATAATTATCAAACATATTTTTCATGTCACTATTCAAACTTGACTCCAATAACGAGAGTGTGAAATCGTAATCAGAAGAGATCGATTGCTTTTCATTCTCAATATTAAATACATTATTCCTAATAAATAATTAAAGCCTAACATTCTAAGTACTAACGCTTGGATAAGTTTTAAGTCAGCTCGACTTTGTTGCTCAAGAGTTAAAAATCAAAAAGGTTAGAAAACTATTATTTATATTTAAAATGCGACAAATAAATGATTTTAATTGGAAAATGTGTAGAGTTAACTACTTTAAAAATTCAAAACTTAGCTAAGAACTAAGATACTATAACATACGATCTAAAATACTATAACCTACGACATTTTTTGTATCTAGGAGAAATTTAACAGATTTCATCTTTATTTTTGTCTGGTTGCAATTTTAAAGTAATTAACTAATTCTGTTGTTTCCCAAAAAAATATTAATTAATAGTAGTTTCATAAATAATATTCATTGAATTTATCTTCACTAATTTAAACATTATTTCTTAATCTTGAGTTCGAAATTACCAATTTAATAGTTTTGTGTTCCTAAATATTTTCTCCAATTTTTATTTTCTAAGTATTATTTGCCAAAAGCCTTAAAGAAAATAATTTCTGACAGCTTTATCCACTTGCTTTAAGATATTTGTGCTTTCGGATTTTTTAAGTTTTTGTTTTCTAAATTTTACTTTCAAATTAAAGTTTTATCAATTAATTTTTGCATATTAGTTTTATACTAAAATCCTCATAGATAATCGTAATAGTTTATTCATATTTCGAAAAAGAACGAAGTAAAACTGTTAGCTTAAAGATTTGTCTGGCTGAAAAGAATTTAAAAATGTTTAAGGTCAGGTTCAAAGAGATGTCAAGTGCGGGGTTGGGGTTGGGGTTGGGGTTGAGGTTGGACAACAAACAGAATGCCAGAAAGATGGAACGCATATTTACGCATTAATCAATGAGGCAAACACAAGAACAACAACGAGAAGAAAAAACACATTCAGTAAAGGAATACGAGTAGAATGAATGGGAATGGATAGCTTATACCATTGAAGGGTGGGGGAGGGGGTGAACAGGTAGTCAGCGTCTTGGCCTTGTTGTCGTCTTCGACTTCGACTTCGACTTGGCCCATTCAAGCGGAAATCGAGTGCGGTTTCTGTGGCACTCGACATAAAAAACAAGCGCAAGCGACGAAGCAACAACAAAAACAAGCAGGAGACACTAATGTCGAGAGCACGACTATGAGATACCCTTTACACAAAAATATAAATATAATTTTAATATTCAGACGGACTTTATGTTAGTATCACGATTAGAAAATGCCAAACTGTCGATATGATCGACAGAGCTGCTTTTAACATTTGACATCTATGTTAATAACAATTGCTTATGTTAAATATAGTTAACGGTGCACGTATTCACAAAGGTTCTAGTTCGTATTTATAAAGGTTCAATTATCTATTACTTCTATTTATTTATTTTTTTTAATTGAACAAGTTTTCTGCTACCTTTAGTGGCAACTTAATCTAGTTTTATATAATACTTCTATCCTATGTACTATTACAAGTTTTTGTAAGTAAGCTTTTAAAGTTCGAAGAAAAAGTGCTGCATACTTTTAGGCGACTGGTTTTCTGAAAACTTTTAATTATCCAAAACCATCGTAATATTTATTCGATTTTAAAATGATTTAGTAACAACTTGACCTGATCAGCGTGAAGTTCAGAAATATCTGAATTTGACTGGGCTTAGTTCCTACAGTCTCTGAGAAATTGGTGTTCATTCAGACAGACAGAGGGACAGATCTGATTTGGCCATGTCATATAGATTTGATCAAGAATATGTATTTATACTTTATAGACTCGCAGAAGTTTCCTGCTCCCAGTGACATGAGCTTCAATCAACTGAATATACCCTCTATACTTGCGAGGGGAACGGGTATAGCAAGTGTGCAGTGGCAAGTGGCAAGTGGCATCAAAGCAATGTGCGTTGTGGCTTGGCGAAGACGCGTGGCGCCGCAGGACATGCGCCATAATGATATGAGTCACTGACTTCCCCCCTCCACCCTTTCCCCTTCCACCAACCGTGCCACCACCCCCTCCCCTGCCCCACAGAACGAGGGTGCATAATAATCGCGTCGCAGTGGCAGCTTCGACTGTGGCAACATCGACTCGGCGTTGACGTCCATAAACCAAATCAATTCGCTCTCTCCAACATTTTGGCTGCCCTTACAGAGGATGATTTGAATTTTCTAGGACAACATGTAACGCTTTGAAAAAGTCATAACACTTTAATCGTATCAGTTTTACATTTAATTAGTACACGAATAAAAATAAAATATGAGTCAATTTTTTCTACAGCTAGTCGCGTAATTGTTTTGTCCTGTTAAAAGTTTTTCCAATCTTCATTTCAGTGTATTTAAATTAATTCTTATTTTTAATATTTATTTAATCATAGTGGTTAAAGCGTTATTCAATTTTTTGGAATACAAGTTACGAGTTATAAGCTAGATTTGATTGTAAAATTAAAACGTTTCAAAATGTATTAATACATAATTCAAACATTCTCCAATACCTCAATACTTCCTCCAACAATCATAACCAATTTTTATGAAATAAATAATCAAATATAGAAAACTGAAACAAAGGAATTTCATATGTATAACTCATTCGATTTTCAAAATACTTGAACTAAATTCGAAATAAAATTTTTTCTACTAAAAGAAGGGTATCAAATCGCCGGCGTGCCGTTGAAAAAGCGTTCTTCTTGGCTTGTCCTCGTCTTGTTTTTTCCTTTGCATTTCTATTTTTTCTGCTTATTTCAGCAAATTGAGCGCCTCGAGGGGGCTTCACTGTACTGTGCTATTTACAATGCTACAATTCTACATGTATATTGACAGGCATATAAATAAATTATTAGCAAAATAAATGTTTAGTCGTTTAGCTGTGGGCTTTAAGCCACAACGCCCTCGAATCTCTCCAACTCTCGCCACAGCAGCGCCATCTAGCGGGCGATGTGTGTGAACGAAATGTTTATAGATTAGATGAGAGACATTCGCTGATTAACATTACCAATCAACTTCAATCAGCAACTCTTCGATGTGAGTATACATATTTATATAAATTGGACTTATCGTGCTCCTAAATATTTTACTTGAATTTGACATATGGAAATCGGGTCTAAATATCGTAGTTTCTTATATAGACATTAACTAACTTTTTGGATTTGTAAAACTCGATGTATCAGTATAATTTACCCTCAACTTAATTCATTTTTTTTTTACTAATTTTCGGATTTTTATATTAAACTAAATTCACTGTTGGAATGTTCATGGATAATTTAAGGCAATGTCTTGATAGTTAAATAAATTAAAATTAAATTAACACAAAATAAAATCTTCTTTGTTATTCAAGGAAAAGGATGCGCATTTTGTAAATGTGCAAACAAATTGCATTTTCAATTTCTATGATATCCTAAAGTCTAAGGACTGTTGATGTGATCTAACATATTTGTAATATTTCCAATTATCCCAGCTGCATGACAAACATTAACTAAATCCGAAACTATGGACTCTGAAATGTTGTAAAGGTAATAGTTGGAATGGCAAGTTAAAATCAAGCAGAATTGTCTCGACAAAGCTGGCCATGGTCATAATAGACAAAGGGATGGAGAGGGGGAGGGGGAGGGGTAGGGGTAGGGGTTGGAGAAATGTACGGAAGGGGGGCGGGGGGGGATTGCATATTTAACAAACAATTTTTGGCAAACTGATGCATATCACATGAAGTTGATGATGAAGCTGCCGCTTCAATTTGCATGCACCGCATAACAAAGTGAGAGGAGGGAAGAGAAGAGAAGCGAAGATAGAGAGAGAAGAGAGGAGAGGAGAGGAGAGGAGACGCTAAATGAAGTTTATGCCTGGCAGTTGACAGACTGACTGACTGACTGACTGACTGAGTGACTGAGTGACTGAACTTGGATGCTTGACTGGATTGAATGACTGAGCGAGCCAGTTTGCTGGAAACTTGACGACAAAAGTTTTTAACCGAATTAGCATCTTGCCAGACAGTTTCCTGTCCACAAATATCTATAGTGAATAAGCAGTGGAAAAGGGCAAGGAATAGGGGAAGGGAAAGGGAAATGGGAGAACAGGAGAACTGAGAAAGCCACTGCCAATTGGATTTCCATATGTATTGTTATTGTCACTGGCTCTGGCCATTTGTTTGTTGTTTTAATTAGAAAACTTGCCGAATGTCGACTGCCGGAATTAATGAATTTCCCACTCCCACTGCGAAATGGAGAAGTAGATAGAAGAGCGAGAGTGAGAGAGAGGGAGAGGGAGATACACACATTGAGCTTGTCTTGGCCATAAAAATGCCTTCGAGCAGCAAATTGGCAACGTTTCTATTGGATTTGTATACCCGATGCACATAAAGTTCAAGGGTATATATTGTTTGCATTCTACTGCCTTACTATATTTTCATTAACATATTTATTTAAATCTTTTTTTAATCATTTTTTTTGATTTTACACGCGATCACTCGAGATCAACAACTGATTTTTGGTATTATTTGTGATAAACTCCTTTCAGAGTATTACTAAAATTGACTAATGGGTATCTTCCAGTCGGTTACTTAACTTCAGGGTAATTCCTTACTGAGATTTATATATTACAGACATATGTATGTATGTACATATATATATGCTCATTGAATGTCGCGCGTGCCAAATATCAGAATCCATTTCTGCTTTCCATTTAATGGACTTTTCTCTCTTTATCACTCTCTCTCTTTCTCTCTCTCTCTCTCTATCTGTTTGCTGCAATTGATGTTGATTTGCGTGTCTCAACTTGGCTGCTCTCCCGTTTAATTGCAAGTTTTCAAGTGCGACAAGGGCCATCTTTTATTTTGGGCCTGGACCATAATTAATGAGGCCATCATAAATCTAACAGCAAGTGAGCTTCTTGTTAAGCTCTACACTTCCGAGGGGCATATTGGTTAGTCCATCGTGTCTGGCACTTCTTTAGTAATATATCTTTAATATATATCTATTTGTATCTATTTACTTAATGTCAACTAAGAATATCAACAATTTTAAAGCAAAATTTAGTAATTACATTTAAATTTATATTTTAACTGACAGGTTTAAATATATCTATATTTCTATACTTAATTGTGCCCTCTCTGGTTGCCGTAGTCAGTCCAAAGGAGAGGGTATTACAAACATAGACTTCATATAGACTTCATTACTGTCTTTCGCTTGCCACTTTATTGTCCCGGGAGTGTCAAAAGGGTCAGTTTCGGTGTTGGCCAAGTAATGAGCATTGTTGGTTCCTTGCTGTTTTCAGCCCTTGGCGTTTTGCTGCTGCTTATGCCCGGTACAAGGGTATTATAGCTGACTGGTGATGATTGACAGAGATGGAGTCAAGTATATAAATACATTCCTGATCAGCATCAAATCAATTCGATTAAGCCTTTTCAGTCTGTCAGTGGTTAAGAGTGCTCATCTAGCTCTATCCAAAATTTTAGACATTTATTTATATGACTGCTTACTTTTCCAAATTTATATTTTATAAGCACGTTGCTGAAGATTAGGTTTAATTTTACTCGTGGAAACACCACCCCACTTAAAAAAAAATAAAAAATAAAATGTATGTGAAACGTTAAAAAATCAAGAAAGCATGAGAAATAATTGAGAAAATAAAATATATAAAATATATATATATTAGATTCTGAGCATCACGATTAATTGAACTTAAAGCGTATTAGTACTTTTTTCTTTTTATAAATTATTTATTTTTTATCCTATATTCAAATTGATTATTTTCCAATAGGACGGGTATCTCACAGTCGAGCACACTCGATTACAGAGCTCCTACTTGTAATTTTTTATGTCATTTTATTTTTTGTCGCGGTGTCAAACACTTTCGCTTTTAATTACCGAGCAAAGAGCACATGAAATTAATGTGTGCTGTCATGTTTGCCATACAAAAAAAGCAAACAGAGAAGAGAAGAGAAGAGAAGAGAAGCAGCAAAGAATGCTGTGTACTTAACACAAATGACAAATGTTGGACACTCACTTACACATACATACAAGTGGGAATACACACACACACACACACACACTCAAGTGGCAGTTTATTAAGTTCCCAAAACCCCAAAAACTGAACCCTAAAAATGCTTTTCAGCCCTCGAGACACTTTATTAAAATCAAACTTAATGCGCAAGCAAATTAATTTTCTTGACCAAGTAAACATTTAATCTTGTCTGGTTTTTTTTGTTTTTTTTTTGTTATTTTTTGGGCTGGGCGTATAAAGACAGCTGTCAGAAAGACAAAGGAAAACAATAAATGGGAGAACAAGCGAAAGAAAGGGAAGAAAAGGTGAAAGGAAAGTGGCAGCAATCTGTTTACCTTCTAAATACATATTTGTGATTATGGAAAGTACTTGTATATATTTTAATAAACCAAAAATGTCGAGTGTGACATTTCACCTTTTTTCCTGTATTTCCCTATTTAAATACCCGTTATATATCAAATAAGTTAAAGGGTATATTGTGTTCAATGGAATGAGGAAGATTATTAATTCTTCTCTTACAGAATCTTATCGCGATCGGATAAATATAACGATAATTATGTCTGTTTTAAGTTTATAATCACATCAAGTGCCTAAAAGTATGCACTTAATTTTTAAAACGTACTTCAAAGGCTGAGATAAATATAATTGTGAAACAGGTATTCCACAGTCGAAGTCTTGACTATGAGTGTCGCCTTTTCCGCATGACTTTTCCTATTTTTTCCGCATTTTTCCGATGCAACTTCGGAGCGTAAGGAATACGATTTTGACTTGGGTCTCTTGATGAGGGTTGAGGTTTCTGTTTCAGTTTCAGTTACAGTTGTGGCTTGGTTTGGTTAAGTTTAGTTTAGCTTGGCGTCTTAAAGGCAATGGGAAGTGGGAAGTGGGAAGTGGGAAATGGCAAATGGCAAATGGAAAATGGAAAATGGGAAAAGCAAAAGCAAAAGCAAAAGCATTTCATTAAAAACTTCCAGGCTATTAAGCAAAACTTTGTGCAGCATTTGCCAAACTGTGTGATAAGTATCTGAACAAAATGCAAAGCTGCCAAAGGACGATGGCGATGACGATGACGATGACGAGGGCGATGAAGGACGATGGCGATGAGGACGATGACGATTCGCAGGACTCGCAGGACTCGACAAGGACAAGGACGACGACAGCTGATGAAAATCGCGCGCGCTCAACAACAAATCACAATTTTCGCCGCAAATTGCTGTCGGGTAAAGAAGAAGTTCAAACATTTTTGGGCCAAAGACGGCAACACGGAAACGTGGCCAAAATGGCAAGGAGTGGGGGGGGGGGGTATAAAGAAATCGGGTAAGGAAACAACAATTGAATTGCAGTTGCCATCGGTGTCGTGCCTGGCGTGACAAGAGCCCAAGAATAAGAAGAAGAAGTTGAAGCGGGTACAACGGAAGAGGAAATGACTGCTTCCACCCCCCTCGTCCCTCATCCCTCCACTCCCTTTCTCCCTCACTCTCCATCTCACACTCTCTGTCTCTGTCTCTCTGCCTTTCTGTGAGTCGCGTGAAATGCGTGTGTCAAGCGGCGGCAACAACTGCACCACAAAAGCAAACCAAATCTGCGGTTAACCAAAGCTTGCATATCCTTACACTGAAAGAAAACTAGGAAGGAACGAAATAGTTTGAGGTCTGTCAACATTAGGATAAACACTGACACTAACATTACTTAGATGCGTCTCAGTTGGATTTGATAAATTAAATCCGGGATCTTTACGATATTATGTTTGAGGCATAAACTTATGAAATAGGAAATATTTGAAGAATTGTAATACAAAAAAAAATTAAAAATAAAATTTTAATATAAATTAAAACAAATAAATTGGAAATTAAACTGTATCCTCTTCCTAGATAATCCTGGACTCATAACTCTATTTTGCGATCCGTAATAAAAGTAGACAACCGAGTCGAATGTTTGTTTATGTTTGACTCATGTGAGTAATTTTTGTGAGAGCTCCAATGAACCAGATATTTGGCGAAAAAGTAAGGGAAATCCCCAATTTTATTAGCAGGACAGATTTTTATATTTCCTACAGGTTCAATCACTTCGGATATGTAACGTTGTTTTCTGAGATATTTCTGCCATTTCACACAATATCCTATAACTTTCAAAAGAAACCGAATACAGGACTCTCTTCATCATAATTAGTTTATATTTATTTTTTTCCCTTCAACAATACAATAAATGAGTGTAAGGAGAATTAAGGACTACTGAAGGACTGTTTGGCTCGTTCTTTAGATTTGCTCTGTCCTGGAACATAATTAACTTTAGTATCTGGTTGTTGAAGAACAGTCTTTTCTTCTGGGAACTAGAGCTGCCAGTACAAGTAATTCAAAGAGACTAAGAGTGAGAACTTTTCAGTTGTGTCGTCTGATTAAATGAACTCTTTCCACAGTTGCTCGGCCTATTCGCAACTTCAACTTCAACTTTAACTGCAAACTTAAATGTAACTTCAACCTGAACTTCAACTTCAAATACAACTACAACTTCGACTTCGACTTCGACTGTGGCTTTGGCTATTTGTATTTTGTTGTATACATTTTCTGGCAATTTGCAGAAGCCACCAGAGCATCGCTTGGCTAATGTAGCACATGATTTATAATATTTCCAATGACAGCAGTTGCCCCCTATCCCCCTATTCCCCTATCCCCCTATTCCCCTATTTCCCTATCCACCAACTCAGCCCTTTAAAAAGGGATTTTCTTATTTATTTTTATTTCTCCTTCCATCTATTTATTTTTTTTTTTCTTAACTTTTACCAAAAGTTTTCTTTCTGCTGACCTCGATTTCCCCTCGTTTCATTTTGCCAGTAAATATATGCTAAATAGGCTTTTTGACATTCTACCTGCTCATCTCTCTCTCCCTCCCTCTCTCCCCCTCTCTCTCTGACTGTCTGTCTAAGACTGTCCAACTTCTCACTCTCATTTTGTTACATTGCACAGTGGAAAAAATCGCTAGATTAGCTTATATTAATTAATATCTTTGAAAGTAAAAATCAAATTCATTCATTAAAATAATTCCACATTTTTAGTGTGTAGTTTTATTTTCTTTTAAGATTATTATTAATTTTTAATAATAACAATTAAAAATCATATCGAGCAAATAATTATTTTTATTTTTAAATACGCAGCTTAGATTTTAACAAAACCAATTTATTAGAATTAAATTCGTAAAATAAAAACAAAATATAAAAACCAGCAAAAACAAAATTTAACAATATATAAACATTTATTGTTATTTAAATGACGATGTTAAATTTATCAATTACTAAAAAGAAGTTTAAAGTATGGGTTATATTATAAGTATGACATTTGGCAATTTGAGTTAATAATAAAAGCTAATCTAACATTTCTTGCCCACTGTGCGCTTGGGTGTGTGCGTGTGTGTGTGTGTGTGTGTGCGTGTGTGTGTGTGTATGTGTGTGGCATATCCAGTTACATTTCATTAAATTTTATTTTTACGTGCTGTCGGCATTTCAGCATTTCTCCCTTCTCCTCTTCTTCCTGCTCTTCCTCTTCCACCTTTGCGCCCCTCTTCGTGCTTCGCGTGCGTTTCCTTAAGCGGAAACTTCGACAGGAAACACCTGATTCGTAAAATATTGAAAAAGTTCCTTTTCTCCCTTCCCGGTTGTTATTGTTTCTCTGCCGAGATCCTTTTGGCATCGCCAGTTTTCGGCAGATGGGAAACTGTCTGTCTGTCCGTCTGTCTGTCCGTCTGTCTGTCTGTCTGTCTGTCTGTCTGTCTGCCTGTCTGTCTGCCTGTCTGTCCGTCTGCCTGTCCGTCTGTCTGTCGGTCCGCATTGGACTGCGCTACCTCCTTGAGGGCATACTGAGCACCCCAATAATCCTGACACCCAATGGATCCCTTAGTCAAAAAGCGTTAAAATTCCACTCAGCTCTTCTCAATGACAGCTTAAAGGCTCAGCAAAGCTTAAAGCCATTAAGTTAAGCCCAATAAGGGCCAGATTTAACGCCTACTTTGAAGGTCATTATCATTATCCTTATAATGGTCAATGCGTTGAGATGAGTTTTCCAGCAAGTGCGACAGAAGCTTGAAAGCTCAGCTTACTGATGATCACTTCAATTCACTAGCCTCAAAGCTGTAAATATTTTGACAAAGACATTTTTAAGAAATCAGCTACAAAAAATATTCAATATAAATACTCCTTCTCGTTCACAAAAACTTTCATGCGAAAGTCAAACGAAGTTATATTATGAAAGTTTTCTTAAAAATTGTCGAAAATTCAACAGCTTAAAAGCTTAAACCCTTTCTAGAAGCTTTTAAGATCGATTGACTTGAAAGTTGAATGTCCAGTCCTCCAGAGCTTTCGAGCTTAAAGCTCAATTGACTGTTAAACACTTGAAAGGACCCGACATAAGTCTTAATTCTTAAGTGTTTTTATAAAAAATAGTCTGTTGAACTTTTTCAAATCTATCAAATATCAAAGCTTACTTGAAAGCTCTCCACAAAAGCTGACAGCTGTCAAATGAAACGCAGCTGAGCAACGACCCTGACCCAGTAGGAAAGTCATTCCCCCTCTCTCTCTATCCCATTTTCCCCCTTCGTATGATACATAGCTATATCCAACCTTCGTCCTGTTTTCAGTTTATTTACATTTTGAATGCGTGTTTTTCTTTTGCATGTCAAGTTGTTGTTCTTGATGTTGTTGTTGATATTTTGAGCCGATATGAAATTATTGCAAAATAAATGCAAATTGAATTTCTCATGCATAATTTGTTTAGAAGTTTTACAACTCCCCAAATATGATGCCGAATCTTTCTCTCTTTTTCTCGACCTTCCCAAACTTTGATGTATTACATAAATTTCCTCATTCGTTTTTCTTTATTTTTGTTGTGTATTTTTTTTTCTGGTTCTTAGGCAAGTTTATAGAAATGTGCTTTGAATTTTAATGTGGTCGTCAAATGATGCGTGCGATAATCGAATGGAAATTTGAAAATGAAAGCATCGAGAAGGCAATAAGAACTGAAAACTTATAGCATCTGACACGTTATTAGATAAGCTCTTAACAAACAGAAAAGAAAGGTGTAAAGACTTTTGGGATAATCTTATAAGAACAGAGAAATACGGAATCCTTCAACTGACACTGACAATAGCAGAAGGCAGCAAATTAAAAAGAGAAAAAATGAAATTGATGAGAAAAACAGAAGACTAGCGATTAAAAATAATATTGACATTTATTAAAAAAACGGGTAAATAATTAATTAGTAATGAATAGTATAAAGTAAAAAGCTAAAAGTGAACAATGAATACTGACGAGTGAAAACCGACGAGTGAATGAAGACGAGAAATTAATGACAAGCTACGATTGAAAGTAAAGGAAAGTAAAAAATAAATAAATAAGAGAAAATGGTAAAGTTTGATGAAGGAAGAGTGGCGATTACAATAAAGTGTTGAGTGAACACTAACGAGTAAAGAGTAACGAGAAAGGAATAAACAGAGAAGAGTGTCAGTTAATTTTTAAATGTAATGAGCGAAAACTAACGAATAACTGAAGAGTGAAGATTGAAGAAAGATGACTTCAAAGAAATCAGGATAACAAGTGAAGAGTGACGAATGAACAAGTAACGAGTCAACTGCAGAGAAACAACGATTAGTAGGCCGATAACAAGTAACGAGTAAAAAGTGAGGGGAGAATAGAGTTTTATGTGTCAATTGCAAAGAGGCGAGTTAGAGGTAAAAGGTAACGAACGATGAGCTAAGAACAAAGAGTGACGAGTAAACACTAAAGAAGAAGATACTGATTTGTAGAATAAAAGAGAATTAATGAGAATTGTGAATGATTTTAAACGGCCTTTACTTGTAGCTCAAATTTGCTAGACATTTCATTAGTCGCATACTTGTATCAATGTCACTTATTTTGGATGAACTGCCCAACAAAAAAAGGACACACGTATATCAATGTGTGTGTGTTTGTGTGTGTGTGTGTGTGTGTGAGCTGTACTCGTATTTCAACACGTTTCTCATATTTATTTTGATTAATGTCCACTTATCCACTTGCCACGAACAATTTCAATCGTCCACGAGAATCCAAGTCGCTCAAGGGTCGTGAATGCAGCACGTGCTACGTGCAACCAACTCCAAACTCACCCCCTTTCAACTACCCCTCCACCTCCGCCTCCGCCTTCCCCCCTTCCGAGATACACCCAAAAATAGAATGTTGTCTGTATTTGGTGCACAGTTGGTCAGGACAAGAATTGATGTGGCGCACACTTTTCAAGACCTTTGCACCTGAGAACTCACGTCCAGTTGGACGAGTTGAAGATGGCCTACTCTCTCTCTCTCTCTCTCTCTTTCTCTCCCCCCCCCTTCCTGCTTCCCCTCTCTGCGGTATCCATCTCGTCCTGATTCTGGCCATCGTCCTTGGTCCTCGGCATCAGTTGCATTCGAGCTGCCTACGTGTTCGCACTTGACTCGCACGTGACTACTAAAGCGAAATTTATTGAATATTTGCCATTGGCTATTTGATTTCTTATTAACGTGGCCAAAACTCACACACACTCAAGCCCACACACACACACACCTATGCAGGCAACTTAGTCAACTATCCGATTAAGTTTTTGCTTGGCTTTAATTCTCGCCTCATATGCTAATTTAAAATAACCTAAGTGTGCTTAAGTTGTAAATGCTGAACTGTTTAATGCCCTGTGATCAATTATATTTATGCATCTATCTTTTAAGTAAGAAATTTAGCTTAAATATAATTAAGAGAAAATAAATCTTCAGGTTTATAATTTGGTACTTGACTCTACTTCATTATTTAGGTATTGATTTGTTTATTTAATATCGACTGAAAAAAACCGACAAGTATTATTTAAAAATTAAATTAAATTTAGAAAATATGATTTTAAGCTGAAAATTAAATATTTTTTAAAAGTCGGTGTAAGGCAACATACGATATGTAGCTAATATACCCAATTTAGTGGCTATACACAAATAACATTTTAAACCACAAGCACTCGTCGAAATTCAGCTACTTGCATAAATAAATAGGACACGGACATAATATAATGTCCTTGCACTCTCTCTCTCTCTCTCTCTCTCTCTCTCTCTCTGTCTATCTCTCTTTCAGTTATGTGTCGCCATCATTAGCGGCTTTTCTGGCTGTTTTAGCTCGTTTTGACGACCTTTAGGCCACAGTCAAACGCCCCAAAACACAAACAGCCACACACACATTGAGAGACAGTGCCACGCCCACTGTCCACTTGACACTGGCGTTCTATGTATGAGCGAGGCTAAAGTGCAAAGTTAAACAAGTTGAAATGCAATGTACTTGAGATTACTGAACTATGGAGTGCGCTGCAAACGTGCAACAACAGCAAATTGGCATGCCGCACAGATGTTGCAAGTCACCTCTTACCACCCATCCTCATTTTCGTTAAATTGTTACTAAACTACATTTGTTCAGATCAATTTATTTTAAGCTCCTCTCAGGCAGTCGATTTAGATTCACTCGCTACTGTATAACAGACTTCTCGTTACTTAATGGGTCCGTTTAAAGCCTATTTATTGAGTAAGCTTAAGTCTGGAAGCTCTTAAGAATTTAGTTCTCGACAAGAGTTCTCGTTACTTTGGTTTAGTCTTGTTTATCACGCACTCGCTATTAAGTGCGCCTGTCAGCCAAAGTTCTCGTTATTTTGAAGTAGACTCGTTACAAACGCACTCGAAATAATATTTGAGTTTTTGGCTTTCAGTTCTCATTACTTTACAAGTCATCTGTAAGACTATTAATTGAGTAAGCTTACTAAAGTTCTCGTTTCTTTGAAGTACTCTCGTTACTTTATGAGATTGAGTTATTAATGATTTTCCGCATCTTTAAGCATAACATTTTTTATGCTCTCTCTTTATCAAGATAAACTAAAGTCTTTTACAAAACAAAACTGACTCGACAGTGACGAACTCGTTACTTAAGATTATGTAATTTAACTAAGAGCAGACTCACGTCAAGTGAGCTTAAAGCTTATAATGCTATTTATTTTGGACCAACCTATGGTTCTTCAGCTTCACATGGGCTTCACTGGGCTCAAATGCAGAGCATACTTTAACATACATATGAGACGAGTATTTGCTGAATGTAGTGCATAAAAAGCCGCTTGCACATAACTTACATAAGTACATATTTCTCTCTATCTCTCTCACTCTCTCTCTGTCTCTCTCTTTCTTTTATCTCTATCTTTATGTGTGGGTGTGTATAACAGTTGCAGTACAGATTTTGTTACATATATTTTCATGTTTTTATGCGGCCAACGAAAATGTTTTTGCAGTAGACAACAGCGTCGACACTTCCGTGTTATCATTTCTCATGGAACTGAAACTGGGTTAATGTGACAACAAGAACAACAACGATGGTAATAACTATAACCATATCAAAAGCAACAACAACTATAGATTAACGCAGGCACAGGAACAGAAACAACGACGAGAGCTAGAGCAACGAATAAAAATACTTATACTTATACTTATACTTATACTTATACTTATACTTATACTTATACTTATACTTATACTTATACTTATACTTATACTTATACTTATACTTATACTTATACTTATACTTATACTTATACTTATACTTATACTTATACTTATACTTATACTTATACTTATACTTATACTTATACTTATACTTATACTTATACTTATACTTATACTTATACTTATACTTATACTTATACTTATACTTATACTT